>CM046443.1:82932347-83252347 GCA_025506515.1 Flaveria trinervia | reverse complement strand
TGTAAAGTTAGACATAAATGACTTCATCCTGAAATTAAGGGAGGGGGAACTGAGGATGAAGTACAGGTCACAGAAAGGATCCTACGACCAAAATCCTTCACTTTATAATTCATCTCCCACTCCAACTAGTTCAGGAGCACCACTTCAAACTGTCTTTGTGTCTAGTTCAGCAGCTCTTTCCTAAACCACAGCTTCAGGACCAGAAACGTCAGGGTCATCCCCTACCCAATATATAGTGCTGGAACCCGATGCTACCAAGTTGAAGACCGAGAATCTCGGAAATATCACTGTGGAAGTTGCAAAGGAGCACATGGATCTTCTGGCAGCTGTTGTCCATTCCTATGATGGTCTAGTTGCAGGGAAGATTGGCAATTGCCATCTTGCAGATGAAGATTATGAGCAGGTGGATGAAAATGAACTAGAGAGAATGGATATCATGTAGGCATTGGCTAGTGCTGTCAGAAGGGCAAAAAAGTTTGTGAAAAAGATAGGACAAAATTTAGTAGCCACAAAAGACACACCTTTGGTTTCGACAAAACCAAAGTTACCTGCTTAACTATGGTGAAAATGGGCATTTCAAACGTGAATGTGTAAAGCCTAAGAAAATAGGTAATGGAAATCCGTTCTCAACCTTCAACCGTCAAGACAAACCCACGAGTGGAGTACCTCTTCAAGCAAAGAGACAAAGGCCTTGACTGCTTATGGTGATGAAGGACAGGATTGGACCTTCAGTTTTGTGTCTCCGGGTGAATCAAACATTGTCTGTGTCGAGGGATTGGATGATGGCTCGGCGAGTGAAGGTGAAATCACAGTTGAACAAGTAACGTTAGATAATGAAGAAGCTGTGAATGTGGTAAATCACCTGATTGAAGAAGAACTCAGAACGACATGTTCAGAATCTCCAGCATCTGAAGAGTCTAACTCTACATTGATGGCTGATTCAACTGATTCTTCACAGGTAAGTACGAAAGACCAACTTTTTGAATATCATGCTTGTATTGAATGTAACAAATTTAAAGAAAGCATTGATTTGAAATTTTCTAGGTTATTAGACCACAATGATAGCTTAGTAATGATTTACAACTGTGCATAGAAGCTAACCGTATTTTGAAACAAAATGAGTATAGTTATAAAGAAAAAATAAAACTTTTAGGTAAACAACTAAGGGAAACCGAGGTTGTTGCTTTTAATCAAGCTAATGATATAAAGTTTTATTTAAATTCTTTGGAAGAAACAAAGAAAGAAAAAGCGGTTTTAGAAGTCAAAGGCAATTCTTTAAAACAAAAACTGTATAGTTGGACCAGTTCTTCTCACATAGTTCAACACTTAGTGAAAGAACGAAATAATGGGGAAGGGTTGGGTTACAAAGTAATTTTACCACCACATGAGATCATGTTAAATACAAAATGTAGACCTGTAAATAATAACCCAATTAAGGATCATGTGGTGTCCACTCCACTGGTTAGTGATCCTGATTCCACGAGTAAACCGGTGAAATCTGTCACTAAACAGAAGGAGGCTACTTTGAATCACAAGGTAAGATACCCGTTGAGAATTTAAATGATGTATTTAAAAGGGTTAATGTTAGGTCAGGTTCACCAAAGTCTATTTCAGAACCCAAACTGACTAAACCAGTTAACCACACATGTGCTAGTCATCAAAGTCCAACCAAAGGGCATGTTAAAGATGTTTAAAACGTCAAAACAATTAATTTTGTTAATAAAGGTGATACATCTAAATGAGAAGTGATTAAATCCAACCAAACTCATGTCATAACTTTATCACACTCAACCCCACATAAACAGTTACCTCAACATGTAGAAGGATCATGCTACGGTTGTGGAAAAAGAGGACACATTTCTTCTAACTGTCCTTATTAGACTCCCAGACAAAAATTGAACTTTATGATACAAAACCAAGTTCTTTGAAAAGGAGTTCTGTTATTCCACCAAAAAGAATTAATGAACCTAAAGTTCAAACTGTAAGCTTGTCGTCTGTTTATCACAAACAAGCCTTACACAAAACTAGTTTATGGAAAGAAAAGTCAAGTCCATTGTCTGATAATAAGAACAATAAGAAGAATGATATGCCCTCACCCTCAAATGGACAGTAGGTTGAGTTCATGATGTGTGATTCCTCTGGGTCACCCAAGCCAGTTAAGGCTTGGGTCCCAAACCTAAACTGATAATTTCCTCTGAATGTTCAGGGTATCCGTTACAGTTCTATCACAAATACCTAGATTTTTGATAGTGGGGCATCTAGGCACATGACCGGCAACTTGTCTCTCATTTTCAATGTCAAAAAAATTAAAGGGGACATGTATCATTTGCTAGGAATAAAGGAGGATACATCACCGCTCAAGGCGAAGTGGGAAACTAGAAAGTCAAGTTTGATAAGGTCAACTACGTTCAACAACTACAGAATAAACTGCTTTTAGTTTCCCAGATATGTGACAAAGGATTCAAAGTTGTTTTTGACAACAAGAAGTGCTACGTATTGAAGAAGGATTACATTATCCCGAAGGACCAAATCTTAATGTCAGCTTCAAGATATAATGACTTATATGTCTTGGATCTATCAAAAGCCTCCACAACTAATCATAGAGTTCAATGCTTCTTGTCAAAAGCAACAGGAAGGGACTCAATCTCCTGGCATAGGAGAATGGGACACATCAATCCACGAAAGATGAATCATCTGATCGAGAATGATTTAGTGAATGGAGTGAATGTCAAGAATTTTCAATTTTTAGATTTTTGTGTAGCATGTAAGAAAGGTAAACAGACCAAGAAGTCTCATAAGGCAAAGAAAGTGAATTCCATTGACCTGCCTCTCGAACTTCTACACATGGATCTGTTTGGTCCTGTTGGCACCAAAAGCATCGCTGGTGATTTGTACTGTTATGTAGTCACTGATGACTACTCAAGATTCTCTTGGGTGATGTTTTTGAAATCCAAATCAGCGACCTTTGAATTGTTCAAATAGCTGGTGACTACATTGGAATCTCCCTACAAGCTGAAAGTGAGACAGATTTGCTCAGACAACGGCACTGAGTTCAAGAACCAGTGGATGGAGGTGTTCTGCAAAGAGAAAGGAATTAAACACCAGTTCACATCTGCCTACACTCCACAAATGAACAGAGTTGCTGAACGAAAGAACAGGAGCTTAATAGAGACAGCAAGAACAATTCTAGCCGACTCGAAACTGCCCATCCAATTTTGGAACGAGGCAGTTGCCAATGCATGTTACACCCTCAATCGAGTCTTGGTGGTCAAACATCATGGTAAAACATGTTATGAGTTGCTCCAGCGATGTAAACCTAATCTGGAGTACCTCGAACCATTTGGCGCACCATGTACGCTGCTAAAGAAAACTCAGTCAGGGAAGTTCAGTGAGAAGGATGCAGAAGGGATTTTTCTTGGATACAATATACCAAATAAGAGAGTTTATAACAACTCAACGGGTCAAGTATAAGTGTGGTGCAACGTTGACGTTCAGAGATACACCACCCCCCTGCTGGAAAGGGAACCTCATTCTTATTCGACTATGATGGATTCTTTAAGTCCTTCAACATCCATACCTCTCTTCCTGATGATGAGTTATTAACAAGAAGGATGTACGATGTCTTAAACACACCGTCACTAGAATCGACAACATCAGTTTCACAAGGTGAATCTTCGAGTCCTTTAGGGGGAGCACTTGAGGTAAGCGACTCCTCCTCTGACGATGAAGAAGTTGGGACTGATCAGGTGGATCAGGAGGAATAGGTTCCTGCTACTAAAAGTACACAAGCATCAGATGTTGATGCCTCTGACACTTCGAAACCTCAAACTCCAACGGCTACAGATACTAAGCCGAGAATTCAAAATCTGGATGAGGAAGTAGTTGTTACCACCACTCCGGATCTCGACTACATGTTTATCATCCTCTGGACAACGTCATAGGGGATGTCCAATCGGTAGTACAGACACGAAATCAGCTATACTCAGTTGATTATGCCTCAGTCATGGAAAAAGGCTATCTTCACGACGGTGCTTATCAATGTTTTATGTCTCAATTTGAGCTAAAATATGTAAGTGAAGCCTTAAACGATGAGACATAGGTTACTGCCATGCAAGAAGAACTCTTTCAATTCAAGAAGCTAGGAGTATGGACACTGGTGGATAGACCAAAAGGTGCTAAGGTAATGGCACTAAATGGGTCTTGAAGTGCAAGAAAGATGACCAAGGGGTCATAATCAGAAACAAGACTCAACTTGTGGTTCAAGGTTTTATACAAGTCGAAGGCATTGACTACAATGAAGTGTTTGCACCTGTGGCTAGAATGGTAGCAATCCGTATCTTCCTAGCCTATGCATCCTACATGAAGATTAAAGTTTATCAACTAGATTTCAAGAGTGCATTCCTTCATGGTGAAATCCGTGAGACAGTGTATGTCAGTCCACCCCAAGGATTTGAGGATCCTTATTATCGGGACAGAGTCTACAAGCTAGATAAGGCTCTCTACGGGCTCCATCAAGCCCCTAGAGCTTGATATGAGAAACTCTCAACTAATCTGGTGAAACATGGTTTTCACAAAGGAGTTATTGACTGTACACTGTTCATCAAATAAAAGAATGGCGACTTACTGTTGGTACAGATTTATGTTGATGACATAATCTTCGGTTCCAAAAACGAAGAGTTATGTAAAGAATTTGAATCTGTCATGAAAGCAGAATTTGAGATGGGTGCAATGGGGGAGATGAATTTCTTCCTAGGATTACAGGTGGATCAAACACCAAAAGGAATCTTCCTGCATCAGACTAAATATGTAGGGGACATCCTTAGTCAGTTTGACATGGAGAATGCTTCAGCTGCTGGAACTCCACTTGTCACGAACCACGATGTGGCACCCGACAAAAATGGTGATCTGGTTGACGCTACAATGTATAGAGGAATGATCGGATCCCTTATGTATCTCAATCGTCTCATCCTGATATCATGTATGCGACTTTTCTTTGTTCCCGATATCAGGCGAAATCGAAAGTCAACCATCTCATAGGTGTTAAAAGGATTTTCCGTTATCTGAAGGGTACTCCAACACTCGGGTTGTGGTATCCTCATGAATATGATTTTGAGCTTACAGCGTATAGTGACTCGGATTATGGCGGTTGCAAAATGAATTACAAGTCAAGATCAACAGGATGTCAGTTCTTCGGTAGACGGTTAGTCACCTGGCAGTGTAAGAAGCAGACCTCCGTTGCTTTGTCAACATGTGAAGCTGAATACATTGCTGCTACAAGTTACTGTTCACAAATCATCTGGATTCAACAGCAAATACATGACTACAGTTACAATTTTCTAACACTCCTATCTATGTTGATAATTCTGCTATTATAGCTGTAACAAAAAATCCAGTCCAACATCCTAAAACTAAACACATCGGTATTAAGTATCACTTTATACGTGATTGTTTTAAAAAGAAACTAATCGACGTGGTTAAAATAAATAGGATTTTCAACGCGCTGACCTCTACACAAAAGCATTTGATAAACCGAGGTTTTTAAATCTTTTAAAGGTTAATGGCGTGAAAAAGAAAAGTGATGTGATTTTAGAGGAAGAAAGTGCATAGTGAGACATGTTTTTTTTATTTTATTTTATTTTCCTGTTTATTAAAATCCAAAAACACAAAAATATTTTTAGTTTTAGAATTTTAGGGGGAGAATAGGTTAGATTAGTATTAAATTAGTTGCTTTATTTAATTACTTAAAAAAACGAGGGAGGGGGATAGTCTGGCTAATAGAAATGAGATCAAATCTGTGATATTGATCCAATGTTTATGGAAACTAGTAGTACACAGGGAACAGATTGCTTGGGACTTCAAAAGAGTTTAACTGATTAAAATGCAAAATTCAAAGTATAATTCTGAAAAGTCTAAGCACAATCAAAGGAAAAATAATAGTAAAACTAGTATGCTACCAAGGTAACATAGAGAAAGTAGACCTAAAGGTTGCTAGTTCATTATATGATGTGTCGGTAGATTCAACACAATAGATGAGTAGACCTCATTGGTGGTTTAAAATTCAAACTAAGTTGTTCAACTCGCTGTGGTTCCCATCTTATCCCTGGGTAACACAATCAACGTAGTTCCAATAAGGGGTGAAAAGCAAAATAAATGCCACACATGTGTGCGGACGATCATAAAAAAAATGAGCAAAGCACATGGAAAAATGCAAAATGCAATCAAGCTAATAACTTATGTTGTTGGTGTGTTATGTGAAAAAAGAAAATAAATGCTCTAACAAGAAGATATGTTGTGTGCCTCTCTGCTGTGCGGTGGCACTAACCTGAGGATAAGCATAACCTAAATATTCTAGAATTCATTGTTGTTTACGCCTCTCTACTGTACGATGGCACTGACCTGAGGCTTGACATCTCTTTGAAAGCTCTTAGAATAGTTTCTTCTTACAATATACCCGTAGACCACTCAAAAATCTTATGAGGAACATTGATTACCATATAAGCGTGGGATCCACAAATGCTTGTTGAAATAATTAAACCTTAACTAATCACCAATGTGTGTCAAAAATATGTGTATGGATTTAAGAGGACAAGTATACTCACAATTATCGTGAGCTGCAGTTCTTGAAAGTCAAAATCATTGTGTCCATCTTGTAAGCTCTAGTATGATTTCCTAAAATTGCTATTGACTCTCGGTCAAAATAAGAATCTAGCATCAAATAATTTATTAAACTGTCCTAAATGATTCTGATACACCTGTATGATTCCATAATGAATTGTCCCAGAAATGATAAAATAGAATTGAAGCTGTGCTGTCCAGTAAGTAAAATCAGTTAGAAGTACTCTAATAGGCTTAAAATCCATCTCCAAATCAAAAATACAAAAATATATCTTGTTTTGTTTCTTAAAATTGAGTTTTTTTATTTAACTTTTAGTTATTTGGTAAGTAAAAGTCGGACTATACATCTGGATTCAATCTGTAAATCACTCACTAAAAGGGGTCACGTCTGAGGTGACCAATCGGGTTTCAAATTAAAAAAATCATGTCTGAGATGATCAACGGTCATAATATCTTATCAATAGTTAACAGGTTAAGTGGTTGAAAGTGCATGAGGTCAAACTCATAAGTCTGAGCCATTCGCATGACTGGACCATAAGTATGGACCAGTGGCACGATTGGATCATGTGTATAAGCAAATCACAAGATTGAACCATATGTATGGACCGAATGTACGATTAGACCATAAGCATGGGTCAATCCATGTGATTGGATCACCAGAATTAACCAATCGCACGAATGGAGGTGACCAACTGAGTTAGTCGCACGACTGAACCCCAGTCGCACGAATGGAGGTGACCGGCTGAGTTAGTTGCACGAATCAAGCGTGCGAATAGGTCCAGTCGCACGACTGAAGGTAAACTCAGTATAAATAGAGGGGAGTCGGTCGCACATTTTCATCACCCCTAAATTGCTCTCAAGTCGCACGAAAGCAAAGTTACTCTGCCCAAATCTCGTTTCTGTGATTTAGCATCTTGTTTGTGACTCTAACGATTACTCTCTGTATCTACAGAAACATGACTAGTAGATGGACTATGAGCACGAAGCACAACCTATGTGCTCATCTTGACATCACATCCCGGAACGCTTCGGAGTTTGCGGGGATTATTACCTTTTTACGAAGATCAAGGATCTTCAAGGCCATCTCTACACCATGCACATCATACAGATCGATTCAGCAGGCTTTCTGGGAAAGCGCTGTAGTAGGCAGGTCCACTGAGCCTCATCGTATTCGGAGTTCTATTTTTGGTTAGGAGATTGAGATCAGCGAGGATGATCTGAGGAGGGTTTTGGAGTTGGGCGAAGATGGTGACTGCCCAACCAGGTTGCATCCCCTAACGGTTCGGGGATGCTTTCTTCAGATCAAGTACGCTGGGGACATTAATGCAGGTGTGCTCAACAAGAGCAATCTGTGCCCCCAGTTCAAGTACTTGGCCCATGTGCTCCTCAAGTGCATAGCCTCAAGAAAATAAGGGTTTGATGAGATGTCTGATCAAATTCAGAATGCTTACGTAGCTTTGGTACCGAACCATCTGTTCAGTTTCTCTCGGATGATCTTCACGTATAAGGTAGAGAATATAGAGGCCAAGGGCAAGGAAGACTTCTACATGTACCCTCATTTTCTGTAGATGATTATTGACCAGAAGCTTCCTTTGCTACCAAAGGAGAGAGATGATGTTGTCACTTTTGAGATTATGATGATACTACGCTTGGTAGGATGAAGGTGTACCGAGGCAAGCAGGTGAATCCCCCAGTGAGGAGATTGTTTGGGCATCCGGCCTGGGAAGACTATGTGGCGCCAGCTCGCAAGAAGTGGCATCCCAATGACAGTGATTCAGGCACTGAGCCCATAGTTTTTCCCACTGACGATGACGATGACAGTGAAGATGGTGGAGATACTAGCCCCACTCCATCTAGGGCCACTGCCACTGATATATCATCTCCACCATCCACTCAGGGTGGAACTAAGAGAGTTGTGATCCATTAAGAGTTCCAGCTAGATGAGGAGGAAGAGTCAGATGAGGAGCCGCTGAGAGAGGGATTGTGGCGGTTGGTGGACGCCAGGGTGAGTCCAGGGATGCTGCTACTGCTACTGCTACTACTGATCCATCATACATCCCTGACCATCCATCAGCCCAGGGGGAGCATCCTCTTCTAAGGGCTCGAGGAGAAGCGGATGGCTCAGCCCATGTCATGAAAAACAAGAGGAGGAGGATTACCCTGATTACCACCACATCCACCACCTCTACCATAGCTACCACCACCACTACCACACCCTCTACCACCATTACCACACCCCTTACCACCACTATCACACCCCCTACCACCACTACCACATCCACCCCCTCCCCATCCACTCCTATTCCACCTCCCATATCCACCACCACTACCACCACCCAACGATTCGGGACTTCTACTCAAGTCCCAATGAGCCATGGACCCACTCTACCCTCTATCGGGGTAGATGAACAACTAGCCAACCTCAACCGGATGGTGCTAAAGCTGCTTGCAGCCAATGAGCAAAGAGCTGCATAGCTCAACTAGCTTATGGAGCTCAATGCTGCTCAGGCTGAGCTATTACACAGCTGCAAGAACATAATGCACATTCTATTTAGAGGATAGAGGAGCTAGAGAGAAAGAACAAGATGATCATGCTCAGACTTAAAGGATCAAAATATGAGCCTTTAAAGATCAGGGAAGGAGATGATGAAGGATAGAGTGCAAAGAAGAAAGGGGACGATGATGACGAAGAAGGTGATGCTGCTGCACCAGCTTCTACTCAATGTCAAAAGAGGTGTTCTAAGATTGCTTAAGATCAAGGACCCTTGTCTTCAGCTTCTCCAGCTGAAAAATTGACCGATCAAGATAAAAGTAAATTAGATGTTTTGTATTTAGAAAACTTTTGTACTTGATTCGTATATTACATTATGTAATTTATGATTATCTATGTTTATCTATGTTTAAATGTCTTGATTAATAACTAATGTTTGATGTGTTAAATGTTTAAATCAAGCAGATAAAACTTCACAGTAAGATGAATATGATATTGCTCCCCTTCAGCAAATCAAGTCTCAACTCACCATGATTCTTGATTTACAAGGATCATCAGAAGGTCAGTGAGCTACACTCCTGAAGAAGGAGAAATTATACACGATCTGACCGAAAAGCAACTTGCTGAGATGTTCAGACTGAATCCTGACGAGCTCGTCAAAGACCCCCCAAAGGTCGATGTTATGAGTAATGATGAGCTGAACGATGTTGATGAAATAGAGATAGAAGATGTCACGTCTGATCACTATCCAGAGTACACTGACCAAGAGGGAAATGTGATCCCCAACTTGGGTGACACTCTGGCAGTGCTACATTTGAAAAACTGGATGAAATGGAGAAAGAAAAGGATAAGAATGAAAGCCAAGCCCATGCCTCGGATGCAGATGTTGATATAAAGAAGGCTGAATGGGCAGCTTGTTTTGCTGAAATAAGAGCCCAACGCACAGCTAAAAAGCAGAATGCCTACACCGAACTCTACAAGGTTAAGAAAAATTAGAAGGTGTCTGGCAAGGTTATAGCGTGGGTGTATTTTGAGGACTTAAACGTGTATGCAGTAAAAAGGGAGAAGGGAATAGAGTACTTCAGGTATCCTCATGATCTGAAGACTCTCCCAGGCTTTGAGCTCAATCAACTGGCATGCTTAAATCTGCTATATGCAGACCCCAGAAAGATGTCAGGTTGGTTTGAGTCTGCATTAAAGAAGGAATATCACACCAGATGGGTAAACTTCAGACCTTAACACCGAAGAGGTACATTCATAGGTCTGAAGTGGATCCCATATCTGGAAAGCCTAAAGTAGTGTTGAAGTGGAGTCCCTTGTGCACAATGTCAAAGATTCCTTTACGGGAAATGCCTCAGGACTTCACTCCATATTTCAAATGGTGGTATTATGACTGGAGGATGGGTGAAGCGATCATAGTTCTAAACATAGCGGGCAAAATGGAAACTATCAGGGTATTTGACCCAATGTGGCTTACCAACTTGTCAGCTGACGATGTCTACACTTTGTACAAATGGCCACTGTTCTATGACGTGCAGGATATTGTACAAGCTCTCCAATTCCAGAATGTGATACGACTCTGCTATGCTTTTGAATACACGCAGGAGTCACAAAAGAGAAGTACAAGAAATTTGAAGAGCTTATAAAGAATGTCAGACAATAGAGTAAACTAGGTCCAAGGGGGAGTTTGTTGATACACATGTCCCTAGTTTATTTGCTTAATGTAAAAGTCTGTCATGTCTTACACATATGTAATGAATGGGTTGAATGAAATATAATATGTGATTGATGTTTATAATGTTTAATATTTTATAGTATTATTGTGTATTAAAGTATAATAAACTTATTATATAGGTTTGAAGTTGTTATATGATGATTCATGCTAATGGACCATACTTATGGACCATACACATGAACTCATCATGCTAATGAACCAGTTGCATGACTGAACCAGACGACTGGATCAGTCGTACGAGTGAGACATGAGATTGACTCAGTCACACGACTGAACTTTCAGTCGTGCGTATGAATCAGTTGCATGGGTCAGTCGCACGACTAAACCATGCAAATGGTTCAGTCGCACGAATGAAGACTGCAAACCTATAAATACCACCTAATTCGCGGAAAAATAACAATTGAGATACTTTTGACACATACTCATAACCTAGCCATCCAAAGCGTCCAAAAATCCTATTCCAAGTTCATAGTTCGCATCTGATCTTCTTCTACTCGTTCATAATGTTTTTTTAATCGTTGGATTGATCGGGATTGCGTTCTCACTATTGGATCGCCAATCAAATAGGATTACACACTATTTGATCTGGTTTCACGTATTATCAGTTAGTACTCCGTACGTACACGGTCCCCTAACAGGTTGCATAGTGAATTCAAAAGCTTAACAACCACAGATGGCGACGATGGTGCATACGACGGCGACGGAACAGATGGCGGCAATGACACACACCACGGCGACATTGTTGTTAAAATATGAGGAAAAAGACATTGGGGATAGTGCTTGTTCGGTATTGGTGCAAGGTGTTCGACAATGGTTGTCCGGAGTGGCGCACGCTGGTGAAGATGGTATTTTTTGAATTTAGGGTTTGGTTTTTTCAAATGAGGTTTTCTTTTTAGAATTTATATCATATGAATTTTTTTATTATGTTATATATATTACAAAAATATCCAATTTAATTTTCTATTTACAAAATAGTCCCTGTATATAAAATGACCAAAGCACCTTTACATTTAACAGTAAAAGCTAACAGAGTTAGTGTTAGGGACCAAAACTTTTTCCAAAATAAAACCACAGGATATGATATGATCAAAGATTTCTTTTTGGATTGAAATGGTTAGAATGGTTAAACCACATGGACCAAAACCAAAATTTACTCAAATTTATTTTATAAATGACTTATACATATTGTTATACTAGTAAGGAACCCGCGCGATGCGGTGGCGATGACATCGACATATTTCACAATGCAATATTGATGACATCGACATATTTCACAATACGATATTTGTTTTCTGAATGCATGCGTGGCTTCTATTGTATAGTCTATTTATGTCATGAGCATCACAAAACTCAATAAAATAATAGCACATGAATAAGAAAATGTTTTTCATAAACATAGTACGTTAAAACTAATATCTGAGCACACGAATAAGAGAATACAAGTCATAAACATAGTACGTTAAAATTAAATATCCGCATGTCAACTACTTGGATTTGATGAGATCATTTTTATCATAAGCCTTACACATCTCAATGACCTCATCAATATGCTTAGACCACCATTCTTCATCGATTTCCAACTGGAAGTTTCTTGTGTCACTTCCTTTTTTACCGCAACTAATTCTTGATGCAGACTTTCCTGCATTTTCTCCTGTTTGACTGAAACAGGCACTGAAAAATCAATGTTAGTAGTTTTTTTTAAGACCAGAAAGGTATATAGATTAAACTATTAAACTATAGTATAGATATGTTAAATTGATACCATGAATGTCTTGAAGTTCCTTCTTTGGTTCATCCATAATAGATTTCTACTTTATGTAAAAGAAATGAACAAGTCAGTATGTTAAAGTATATATATTTGATAAAAGAAATCATGTCTTAACTTATATTTTTAATTTGGTTAGCAATTAATATAGAGTAATATGTAATTAGCATACATTCAGAATATAAAAACTTTAGGCACACAAATCTATTAACTTACTTTCATTTATATACACATGCAACTCATTCATCACGTAACACTTCCCGATAGACAACATTTGAGGTGTATACTCCATGTCGTCTAAAATTCTTTGAAGGATGCACTAACACCTTTGTATTTTCGCGTGATATCCCTCTTGACAATGCCACATAAAGTTGTCCATGTGAAAACACAGATTCCGGTAGATAAACGCCAAAGTGCGGAATTGTTTGACCTTGAGCTTTATTAATTGTCATTGAAAAGCTAAGTCGAATGGGAAACTATTTTCTTTTTAGTTTGAAAGGGAACATGTCGCCTTTAGAAGACATAGAGGGATTTTTGGCAAAAACACTCTTTTCCCAATATGTTGGCCAACAGCTATTTCCGCATCAATAACATTGTGTTGGAAACCTTTACATATCAATCTTGTGCCATTACATAGACCATGTGATGGATCGATATTCCGCAACAATATTATGGGACATCCAAATTTTAGTCGAAGCTTATGAGGCGGCAAACCACTCACAGTTAGTGAGTTTAAGAACTCAATCGGATAAAAGTTGTTATGATCGTCTTCTGCTTCGTCAAAACTATAGTAATTTTTTCCTCCCCTTGAAATATATCGATCATTTGATCATTAATCTCATCAACACTCTCATTTCGAGTTGATAGAATTGCTCGGGAGATTATATAATCCGAAGAATACAAATTGTTTGAAATAGACGGAAAGATGGCATTAATCAATTCTTTTATAGAGTTTTCTTGAATGGTGCATGGAATTGTCATGTCATCAGGTATGCGGATAAATGTTCCTTCAATTGATTCTTCGGTTCCATCACCGACTCTTAAAAGAAAATCAGAAAACCACGGGTCATTAAGCGCTCTCATATTTATGGTCAACAACATCTTTTTAGTCAAAGACCAAAGAGGCGACATTCTTAGGCTAGAGTCTACAATCTGTGCTCGAGTGCCACGTTTAATAACCGGCAACACCTGTCTGAAATCACCTCCCATAACCATTATCTTTCCACCAAATGGAGACTAATGCCTACGATGTCTTGCAACGTCCGATCAATAGCCTCGATCGCCTGTCGTTTTGCCATTGATGCTTCATCCCAAATGATTAATTTAGATGACCTAAGTAGTTCAGCGCCCCACTTTGTTTTTTGATGTTGCACATTGAATTATTATTAAGATTTATGGGAATCTTGAATCTCGAGTGAGCCGTTCTCCCTCCTGGCATATTATTGGCTGCAGCACCCGATGAGCTGTTGCGAGAGCAATAAGACCACATGAACGAACTTCAGCAAGCAACGCTTTGTACAAAAAAGTTTTTCCCGTTCCACCTGGACCATCTATAAAGAACACACCTGGTAAATCATTATCCACATGCGTCATTATCTCATCAAACACGACTTTTTGGTCCGAATTAAGTGAATGTTTTGCACATAAGTGTTCAGCTTCAACAACTATCGCATACTCCTCTTGCACCTCACGATGACGTACAGATTTTAAGTGAGCATCTTCTGTTATGTCCGGAAGATCGAAATCATGGAGATTTTTACCCATAGATTGTAGAAACACCCTAATTTCAGTAAGAACTATATTTTGCACTCGTTCACCACTATGACAATGTAACAAATTATTTTGCTCATACTTTCAGTTTGTTTCTGTAAATTATTCGAACGAAGCAGTTTTAGTAAGCCAAATTTAAATAGTTCATTCCAAAGATAAAGCTTTTTTTCTATTTAAGGACATATGGGACTTTGTGCTAATGATAGCTTGATTCCCATCACAAAATTGGTACCAATTCCAGAAATTCAAACAATGTACCATCAAGTAAAACTAAAGAACTATCTATACTATATTAATATTCATTTGACAAGGGCAAGTAGGTACACAACTGCAGGCAACAACATCTTATCTACCTAAACTCAACTTGACAAATAGTTTTTGTTAAAGTTTTGGGAGTAGGATTCTAAGATGATGATAAAAGCATGTTCATCCATATTTGACCATTTTATATCCATTTGTTACATAATTCATTAAGTCTCTTTCATACTGCATGCTATTTCTTTTCATAAAATGCTTAAATGAATCCACATACATATACTAATGCAAAAGAGTCATTGATTAGATGGTAATACAATCTACATTTGATTGTATTAGATGATGTGTCAATGGTTAAAGATTGTCATTAAATTATCTATAAAGCCAAATACTACATATTTTGGGACAAATGTGTATATGATTGTACCTGTTAATTGAAACTGAGCAAGACTGGAATTTTTTTTAGTATACGTAGCTTTCAGAACGAACGAATTCAACAATTTCACAGAGCCTGCAATGAGCAGATCATAATATTGTCAGTAGTGTATAAGATCAAAAGACACTTTAACCGAACTTACTTTATTATGATCTTAAAGATACACACTTCAATTGGGTCAAAGTAACCTAGAATATACTTCAAATGATCTTTGCGATCAAAACCCACTTTAATGGGTCAAAACAACCCAAACAAAATTTAAAATGTTCTTTGTGATCAAAACATACTTTAAGCGGTATAAAACAACCCAAGCACACTTTAAATGATCGAAACACATTTTAAATGAGTCAAGACAACCCAAGCACACTTTAAATGATCTAAGTGATCAAAGCACACTCTAAACAGGTCAAAACAATCCAAACACACGTTAGATAATCATAAAATTTAAACAAGTCAAAACAACCAAAACTCACTTTTCTCACAGTGACATAACAAACTGCCTCCTGCTTCGGTTCGTATCTTTCCCAATTTAGTGCACCCTGCCACAAATATAAGAACACATTAGATTCATTCTCTATATATAACTTTGAGCGAATAAATAAAACAGCTATTCTAAATTTTATGCCATCAAGTATTCAAGTACCACATCATATTATGACGTATACTTTGTGAATACAATTAGCTTCTAAAGGTAAGTTGCAAAACTTAGATGGCTAACAAAATTCAAATAAAAAAGATTAAGCTAATATATAAAAGCTGTAGTGTTCAAAAAGCAACAAACTATGCATACAGGCTTCACAAATTATAAGCATCAGAGTGCATAAATCTACATTGTTTTGGCAGCTAATATTATGTATAAAAACATGTAAAAAAGACAGCAACAACTTCATAAATATGCAATGTTTTGGCGTGTATATAGTGCATAAAAACTGCACTAATTGATAGCAATAACTTCACAGTCTGCATGGTTTTAAAAATACCCAGTTGACCACACCAATTTATCAGCTTAAAAATTACCAGTTGACCCTTCAATAAAATTAGCTATTTGACATGTTTAAAACAATAAAAATCAGTTGTTCATTATACTCGCGCGATGCAACGGCTTCTGATGGAAACTTGTATAACCAATCAAGGCACTAACAGAAACAAGAAATTTGTATAACCAAACCCATAACAATCCCTAACTACACATGAAAAAAGTTACTTGTAATTCTAACAAACAAAAGGCTTAATATCCCACGTAATTGATTACAACCATCTAAAAATCCTAAACCCTTCTAAGAACTAACTGAACATAAAAATTCCGATCACAATAGCCTAAGTAAAATGAAGTTTGAACAACCATACTACAAATCAAGAAGCAATGCAAACAAAAGACCAAATCAATATATATAACTAATAAGAATAGTTGTTTTTCCACATAAAAAGCAGGCACACATCTAAATATGAGGAAATATGGCCAACAACTACAAATGATAACATTAAGTCGAATAGTAACATAGCCATAACTACCAGGAGCAAAGAATAAGTCAAAGGCACTTATCCCAACTAAATGAATGATGATAGGATACCTAAAGCACATCCATTTTATATGATTTTAACAGGACACATCAAAACATATAGGTAATCATAACAATAAGTTTTCAATATGAATGTAACCATAACATCTAATCGGCAAAACTATACTATAAATCAAGCAACACGCATTAATGGACTAAACACCAATGCTAAAAATCAAAATATATAATTAATCACAACAGTATAGATTCCACAGGATACACCTGCTTACACTTCCAAAGATAAAACTCAAACAAATAAAAGCAAAATAAGCTACTAAGAAGCATAATACTGATATTAATGCACAGGAGCAAGAAACAAAAGTGCAATTTTAATGAAGACCCACTCAAACACTAAACACCACTGGCTCACAGTCCCCTCAAGATGCCATGTTGTCACAAACACCAGAAACAAACCAAGATTAGCAACCATAGACTATAGTCAACACAAAAAACTTAGAACATTAAAATCAAGATTAGCAAACAACCAAATCCAAAGTGTGAACAAAGGACAAGAACAAAAAAAGATTCCATCAATTACAGCACCAGATTCCCACGTAAAACTTCACACAAACACCAAATCAAACAGACCCATTTTCACAAACACTTGGTATGCATTCAACAACCAAAGATCACACTAAAAACAAGTGAACAAACTCACAAACACATGAACCACAATCATACCAATCGCATCAGGGGGCAAAAAGAACTGATCTTTAACAACTTAAGCTCAAGCACAACCCTCAAGAATCCACCCTTTGGGTTATCTTGAACTGTTGCAAGTGGGATTATGAAAAAGTAGATCTGCTAAGAAGTTACCTTCGATGGATGCCTAAAAGCAGCCACTGAGATGAAATAGGAGAGAAGAGCAGTCACTGGATGCCTCAACCTTCGAAGTGTAAATCGAAATCATCGACATGTGTGCACATTTGAAAACGCCCGCCCATTTGAGTAGCACCAATGCACATTTGAAAACGCCCGCCCATTTGAGTAGCACCAAACGCCCACCCATAAGTTTTCAACCATTTGATGATTAGGAAGATGTAGTTGTAAGGCCAACACAGCAGGATGAATTTGAGAAAGAGAGAAGGAAAAAATGCGCCACATAGCCTCTGGGGGTGATACATATCGCGCATCTTGAAATTTCTTTATCTCATTAATGACAACCTCTTGCTCATCTTGATCGATTTGAATAACTTGTTTATCATGTCCTTTGTAAACGTATTTGAATAAATATTTCACAGATTTTATACTTGAGCAAACCTCTACATTCATGTGACAGTTGAACATCATTAAAAGCCTTGGGTTATATGGGACCACCCATCTATTATCAAGAGTTTTTCCTCGTACATCCACTTTTATTCCATTATTTCTCCTTCGATATAATGGATATGCATCGTCCCCTTCTGTTGTCTGTTCATTAAACTGCCTGGGATAGCGAAAACGACAAATTGGAGGATCACCCTGCATGCAAGGATTGTTTGTTCGTAAATGTCCGCAAGGACCATGAATCATGTGCTTGACAACAAGCTCGTGCAATTTGGGATATCTTGATATGTCGGGAATTTCAGCACACACAATCTTATCATAATGGTCGGGATTATTGATTTTGTGTTGCGGGTACATGATAAGAAGAAAATGTGCATGTGGCAAACCACGCTTTTGAAAATCGATGACATAAACGTATGCTTTGACTTCTCCTAGAATATGTTTCTTGAAGAGTTGTTCCTTAAGATCCTCTAATTTAGCACGAAACGCTCTTGAAACAAGCTCTGGACGATCTTGTGCGGTTTGACCCACTTTTAAATTATCACATATCTCAAGCCACCGAGGATTACATGTCATTGTAAGGAACAAATCAGGCTTGCCGTCATCTTGAACTAAAGTCATCGCATCTAGAAACCGACGACGCATGTTGCGAGGCCCTCCGATGAAAGACGCAGGCAAGACAATCCGTTGTCCCACTCTGTTTGGATTAACCTCACCAGCATTAACGCAATCCACAATACCTTGATACAAATCTGCTTTGATCTTAGACTGGTTTCGTTCACAAAATTGTAAACGTTGCGTCTCAATCTTTATGTAAACATCTACAGCAAACTGTTGTAGCAATCTACCACCGAACAGAAGCACGTTCTCAATAGATCGAATTTGGAATTTGTAATAGTAGTACTCTCGCATAGCTACGGTTGTTCTACCACGTCGTGTGTTTGCCTCTGAATAATTAAAAATAATACACGTTAGGGTATTATTTTTTATCATCACTTTAAAAGATACATAAATTGTTAGTACCTTCCATTTCTTCGTCGATGTTGTCATTATTATTGTGAACTTCATTGAGTGGTACTCCTTGACGTGGTATGTTAGGATGCCAACCCGACTCACCATTAGGAAAAAAATAGAGGATACGATAATGGATCGTAACAACCAAAGTAAGGCTGGATAGTTTGACTATGATCTGACCTACCGTACACAATAATACTTCTTTTGTACGAAGTGATATTGTCGTTACCTTCCACCCAAATTCCAGCAACCTATAAAATCTTGCATTATAAATATGTCAATCAATATGTAGTGTACGGTAGAAGATCCACACGTTGAAGTAAAAATAATATTATTTAAACCTCGGATGTCGTTGGTCGGTTGTACACCCTTTGGTCAAGATCCACGGAAGCATTTAAAGTGACTCTATAGTTGTCTAGAGGTCCTAGTTCCGCAAGACTTCGAAATGTGTTGACATATGGGTTTGTAGAAAGAGCACGTGTTACCATCTCAGTGATGCTTCGATCAAGATTGGACCATTGGAGTCTATGATCTAACTCGATATCAGGATCATAAAAATACAACTGTAAATACCTAGGTTTTCCATCCCTCAAAACTAATTGGTCGATTTTGTGATATATTCCTTTATGTGCACGGAACGTGTAGACACCGGCTCTCATATTGTTCATTGTATCATCCAACGTCACACCCATTGAGGCGAAAGAAAAATTGGTGTTATAAGCATGTATGTTTTGCCTAAACATTTTTCCAACTTCATCTTGCGACGTGAAAAGTTGGTACAATTCATCTGGAATTTCTGAATTTGCTAATATTGTTTTTCCACTCATACAAAAAAAGGTTGCAAATTCAAATGTGAATCGTTTTGCTCCACAATGAGGACATGGACTACGTTCCTTTAAGACACGATGATCTCTAGGTATACCATCATAAAAAAAATTATACGGATCCTCTTCTATGCCCGAAATATTTCGAATCGATGGTTGAATTTGAACACCTAAGGAATTTGTTGTAATAAGTAACAGGAGTTGTAAAAGATGTCAAGTTTAATGAAAAAACTTTGTTAAATAAATAGAAACCTTGTGATGTTTCAAGTAAGACTTCATTGAAGACACGATGGTCTCTAGGTCTACCATTGTAAACAAAATTAGACGGGTCATCTTCAATAATCTCATCTCGGATGGATGGTTGATCAATAACATCAGAAAATTGAGGTAATAGTGTCCGCGGTTGAATTCGAATACCTAAGGAATTCCAAGTATTAATTGACGAAAGATGAAAAGATGTCAACTGTAATAATGAAAGCATTGTTCAATAAACTATAAACCTCGTGATATTTCAGGCATGACTTCGTCATTTATACAAGGGAGTGTTGTTGTCAGAGTACTATCATCCGTTGGAGCACATCTAATTTGAATACCATTTGAATTACGTTTTCCATCGGCTCTGCATGTATCATAGCATGCTTCATCTCGAGCCTTTCGTTTTTCAGTCAAACTACATGACACATTCTGTTTTCGCATTTGTGTTATTTGACTACTATTAGTTTTCAAGATTCTTAATGGCGTCCTTTCCATTATTGAATCACTTTGGGGAACATGGCTTGCACCAATCTTTGATAGCTTTTTATTTTCTTTGCAAGAAGCATAATATCGTCTATTATACTCTTTTCTTTTTTCAGCTGACGTAGATGCACGTGACGTAGAAACATCATTACAATCTTTTGATTGCCCATTCTCTTTACGTGAAGCATAATATTGCGCGTTGTACTCTTTTTGTTTTTCAACTGACGTAGATGCACGCGAGGTAGAAACATCAATATGCTGTTTTCGTTGCCCATTACTCATTGTAAATTGATAAATACCTTGTAAATTAAATAAAAGAGACTTATCATAGACAATCAATTTATGAAAAATCATTACAATAACAGTAGACTACATGTGTTCCGAGCATCATAACTGAAAAACATTAAGTCAAAAGTTAAACTAAAGAGCTGGTGAAACGAAGGTCTCCACAAAAACTACACCCTTGGAACCACGAAACGAAGTAACAAGATAAAAACATTCCAACGGCTCTACATCCATTTTAATTTCATAAAGCTTTCCCAAATTGGTCATCACAAACCAGTTACCATTTGTCATAAAATGTGTTATGTCACACCATATTGACAGTGGGATAGGAGGGATCGGAGAACATGACACGACCTTAATCCAGTGCTCCCCTTGTAGCAACCATAACTCAACTGACATCTCGCGTATGTCGGTACTAACAAACATGTGAAGTTCATTTTTTACATTAACTAAATCTCCAAAATAAATTCCTGCAGAAGGAACCGGTGGAAAGCTTATCTCCTTAAGCTGCTCTGAATTAACATCAAAACAAATCACCACATTTTTACCTCCAACCCAGCATTCGCAAACAGGGAAATATAAAGTATTAGCACATAACGTTGCAGTTGACCAAGAGAATGCGGGCATAACGTACTCCGGTCTTGTTACGAAAGGTATATTTCTCCAAGAGGATGATTTCCTAGAATAAATAGATGCACAAAGTACACCACACCTACGCTTTACATGCAAGACCTTGTAATCATAGTAAGCATCAATGTACAAACCAATAGCGTCAGCATTATGTTCAAAGTAGCCATGGCAAAGACAATGAGGTGTTGACAAATACTTGTAAGCACCGGTGACTGGATTCCAAAGAAGCAAATCAGATGTATGATTCAAGTGAACACACAACAATCCATCCAAATGTGAACGAATCGAGACATCATGAAATGGAAATGGGACAATGGTGCTTGGCCCATAATCACCGGTTTGAAAGTCAATTGGACGAACAGAGCATATTTGGTCTCCGATTAAGAGGATTCTCTGATTAGATGAATTTAATGAGCGGGAGCAATGTACCCTTGCAAAGTCTTCTGTTGATAGGAATGCATACCATTCCTTACAAACAGACTTAAAACGACATACAACCTTTGCTGGCAGCCTCGTTAATATCTCAAATATGATTATTTCAACCAGTAGGGTAACCATGGTGACACCTTTGTTTACAAATATTGACTAATTATCTGTATAGTATAATATAAATGAATTAGTATTTAGGTGAAGAAAAGTTTGGTTACATTACATATATAGCATACTACACAATATACTATATAAATGAATATTATGCAAAGCAAAATATAGTTCTACATAACAATTGAGATACTTTTGACACATACTCATAACCTAGCCATCCAAAGTGTCTAAAAAGCCTATTCCAAGTTCATAGTTCGCATCTGATCTTCTTCTACTCGTTCATAATGTTTTTTTAATCGTTGGATTGATCGGGATTGCGTTCTCACTAATTGGATCGCCAATCAAATAGGATTACGCACTATTTGATCTGGTTTCACGTATTATCAGTTAGTACTCCGTACGTACACGGTCCCCTAACAGGTTGCATAGTGAATTCAAAAGCTTAACAACCACAGATGGCGACGATGGTGCATACGACGGTGACGGAACAGATGGCGGCAATGACACACACCACGACGACATTGTTGTTAAAATATGAGGAAAAAGACATTGGGGATAGTGCTTGTTCGGTATTGGTGCAAGGTGTTCGACAATGGTTGTCTGGAGTGGCGCACGCTGGTGAAGATGGTATTTTTTGAATTTAGGGTTTGGTTTTTTCAAAGGAGGTTTTCTTTTAGAATTTATATCATATGAATTTTTTTATTATGTTATATATATATTACAAAAATATCCCAATTTAATTTTCTATTTACAAAATAGTCCCTGTATATAAAATGACCAAAGCACCTTTACATTTAACAGTAAAAGCTAACAGAGTTAGTGTTAGGGATCAAAACTTTTTCCAAAATAAAACCACAGGATATGATATGATCAAAGATTTCTTTTTGGATTGAAATGGTTAGAATGGTTAAACCACATGGACCAAAACCAAAATTTACTCAAAAATTTATTTTATAAATGACTTATACGTATTGTTATATAAAGTGGGTTAAAGAAATGAATAAATTGTGCAAACAAAGAAAAGTTAGATAAAAGGATCTTACCCATTTTAACTTATTATTATTTATATATATTTAGTAAATGAATTTATTAATATGTATTACATAGACTAGAGTTCAAAATAGAAACTATATATATATATATATAAACACAATACCTAAAAATACAACTTGCAAAAAGATGTCAATTTATATATTAATTTAAAACTATAACCACATATTAATTTACAAGAAAAAGATTCTTTAAAAATACTAAAATGATGTTTAAGAAATAATATACAGTTAACTTATTCTTGAAGTAAATAACACAAAATTGTTTATTTTATGTTAAAAGATTTAATAACTCCAAGATTTGTGATCAAGTGATAAAACTATAACATTTGACATGTTTTGAATTATATACCTGAACCTGTTTGGTCATTCATGTAACAAACGTTTATTATTTAATCAATACAATAAACTGTATTATTCAATTCTTTATTTATTATAACATCTAATTAATTATAATAAAATTATAATTTATAAATTACATTTTTATAAATATATTAACTTTAATGTTACTTATGAGTTTTATTTATTAAATTAAAATAAAAATCTAAATTTCAAAGTTTTACAAGGTTTATTAACTTTATAGATCTTTTATAAATAAACAGTTTGTTAAATAATAAAAATTGATTTTATAAAGTTTAGGGTTTAAATTGTAAATTTTAAAACTTAAATTAAAAGTTTAAGCATGAAATAATAACTTTTCAAAAATAGGGATAAATGAGTAAATAGTTTAAATCCCCAAATTAGTTTCCCTTCCTCCCGTCAACCCTTTCCGTCCGTCCCCTCTGGCCAAAATCCGTCGACTACCAAAAGCCCTCAATCTAATTAATTTAACTCAATCAAATCATCCTACTCTTTTTGCAATAAAGATTCCATCCTTAGATTCAGTTCAATCTGAATCAATTAAACATTCGGCTTGTTTCAACCAAAACTAAAATCCTATTCAAATCTCAAATCAGTTTCACCACAATAATCAAGCAAATTTAATCTTTCAACCCTCAACATATTGTTAATCAATTCGAATGAAATCGCATGATTAATTGTCATTGAAACAACAAACTAGTACTAGAATCAAACCCGAAACCTCCAAATTCAAATTCAATCTCATTCAATATGAAATAGACACAGTTTAGGATATTTTAACTAGGCTAAATCACCTAATAGAATTCTTCAAACTCTTGGCAATCCTAATTTTATACAAAACACACACACACATATTACAATCAGCATCGAATTCTAATAGGGCATCAAACTCTAATCAGAATTATCACTCTAGTGTTCATCACTTTCTGATCAATTCTAATTGAAATTTAGTGAGGGTTTACATTCCCCATCATCAATTGAAGCCTTGTGTCACACCCCGACCGACGGCGGAATCATCGGGGCAGACGAATATGAATTGCTTGCTTATAGCTCATGGAATTTGATAAGTTGCAATAATATCAAATGTCATTTTCATTAAATAATACTAAATAATTAATTCATTACAATATAATAAGGATTGAAACAACATAATAAAACCTTTAATTAATCTAGGTCCTAGTCCTATATGTGCATGAAGAAATCCTCAAAAATAGCATCCTGAAACATGTTAAAAATAAAGTCAACATTTACTATTGGTGAGTTCCCATGAATTTGTATATACGTATAAAAACAATTTTAAAAGGCAATTCAAGTCATAATTTAAGAAATAATTTACGATTAGCTAAGTGTATTTGGTTCTCATGATGAACAAGAATACGTCATTAGGAGCCAACAATAGCCTTGGCTTTAGCACCAAATAGGCTTGTCAAGCCCATAGATCTATGACGTCGCTAGACTAGCAATAGTTAATGATTGTTTATACAAGATGACTATCATATAAGGCTCACAACTATTCAAATACCATGACAAGTTTATAAACGAATTGCTCGTGCATTACAAGTATCAAGGTGGTTTACAAGTGTGTGTTTATAAGATTAACATGTTTAACCCCAAAAAGGTATGAAATAAAGTATAAATGGGCATGGAAAACTCACATGATGTAAGATTCATTTTAAATAATAATAAGAAAATAAGATTTGCTCCAACAATTTTTTCATGATTTAACCTAAAATTTGGTGTCTTAGGATTAGAATAAAGATATGTTTTAACGACTAAATATGTAAGAGTTTCAATTAGAATTTGGGGTTTTAATAATTAAGTTAAATAAAATAATGTAATCGATTATGTTTTGATTCAATAAGGATAAATCAATTAAATGATTAAGATTGAGAATGATAATAAATGATTAGTGAAATTAAATAATTTTATAATAATTGATTTAATAAATTCTAAGTATAAAATGTAAAAAGAAATAATTAACTTAATAACTATTTATGATATAACATGGTTAAATGAATAATTGAATAATTAAATAATTATTTATGTAATCATTTGAATAATTAATTATTTAAAGTATATGTAACATGTAGATTTAAAATGGTTTGGAATAATCTACGTTTGAGCTATAATAGCGTTATAACATTTAAATCACATAAATAATTAATATTATTTTTATAACCTTTGTTATTCTTTAAAGGTAATTAAATCTAAAAACTATATGTTTTAAAATCTTTAGAAATTATTTTAATAATTTCTAAAATGTTTTAGTTAACAAAATAATTTTTATTCAACCTTGGTAATTTAATTAAAATTTTCTATAATCTACTAATTAAAAAACTGTTTTAAAAATAATATGGGGAGGCCTAGTTCGAACCCGAGACCTCAATCTTGATTGGATATGACGTTAACCAGTGGGCCAAAGCCTAATCTTGTCTCAAAACACAAATAATTAATAAAAGTTATATTTGTACAAATCCCAAATGTTCAAGAACCCTAGCTTTGATTTGATTTCAATTGAACCCCAATTCATGTTTGTTAATAGAGTCCATCTTGGGCCTTTTTATCCCTGAATGAAACTGAGTGTGTGTATGTATTTGATTTACCTGGATTGCGACTGATTCGAGAGTAACATGATTAAGAACAGTGCCACAGAAACAAGGTGAAATGGGGATCGATTTCTTATGTGTGTGTGTTTGTTAAGTGAAATTGATGTTACAGAAAGCTTTAAGATATCAATTAGAAGGTTTTCCCTCTCTTAAATAGGATCAATTCGATCGGTGGCAGTTCAAACGAGATCAATGCATGATTTGGGAGTTTCGGTTCATAGTAATTGTCATTTAAAATAATCTTTGTCCAAATTGATTTGACTATCATGGCTAGAATGATTGCATAAGCGTTTCTAATTGTTTGATTAAATCAATTGTTTTAAAATTTTGATTTGAAATTATTTTGGTTTGAATGGGAATTCGGTTTTAATTGCAACACCTCACAACAACCATCCCAATCGAATTGAAACGAGTCTTTTGTTCAAAATGGGTTTAAGAGAGGTTTAATATGGTTTAATTGTGTTTTAGTCGAGCGTTTTGGGTGTGATGTGGGGAAATCAATTGAAACGAGTCTTATTTTCACTAATTCGATTACTAACTAGGTACTTGTTTACACTCAAACACTCATTATGATGTGGGGAAATCAAATCCCCCTATTCAATTTGATTATCAAAGTGATTTGGATGTTCAATTTAAACCAAATTGTAACTAGGGTTCATTAAACCTTAATTATCTCAAAACATCGTGCAAATCCTTTATTAATTAATTATATAATTAATTATTTTAACCAAGTTATTAAATAATTAGTTAGTAAAATAATTATGTTTAACTTGTTAATATTCAAATTTTATTATTATAAATCAATATTTAATAATTCCACTAATCTTTCGTTGTTGTTTTTAATTTCAGCTATTTAATCAATTTTATTCTATTTTTATTCATCAATATATAATATATATATTATTATTACTAAAACACCAAATCCTAATTGAAACCCTAATCGATACTTAATCTTTAAATCATGATATTATTGTTAACTTAGGACACCATTCCTTAAGTTGGCCCATGAGGATTTTGGAACCTATTTTTGTTTGTCAACCTCTCAATTTTACATAACTACCAAGTGAGTATTCATATCCTATTTTTATATGTTTTATATTTTGAGAAACTCATATGATTCAATATTTAATCATTAATATTCATTATTAATTTATTCTAAAATAATTTCAAAACATGTTATATTGTTATTTGTAATTATATATTCGTAGTTACATAAACTAGATGATAACACAATTATTAATTTATGTAAGCACGATAACAATGATAGATCTATTAGTTTGACAAACTCACCTCACATAATTTTTTAAGTGGTAATTTTAACCGAATTCACACATTCTATCACAAGCCCTTATTTGCGAACCGAGTTAATTTAGTTATTAGGTTCGATTGTGTTTGGTTTGTCTATTATATTACACTATTGCATTTATAAGTTTTGATATTGTCATGTAAACTGAATTATTTAAATCTTTTATATCAATGTATATAAGTATGCAAAACTTATGTTTACTCACCGGCTAATTTTTTAGTTGATTTGTAATTTTTTCATATGATTTTCAAGAAATATAGTTTAGAAAACTTATTCATGTTTACTATAAGACTTGGACTTAGAATAAATAAAGACAATTAAAAAGTTTGTTTCGAGTTATTATTTGACTATAATAAATGTTTTGATTAGTTTTATCAATGAATAATGTAATTAATATATTTTAACATATTTATTACTATGTGTTACAAACAATTAATTCACATTCGCCAGCCTCATGATTTCATCATAGATTGAAGTGTGACAAAAACAAAAAAAATTATTTTTGCATCAAAATTATTTATTCTGTCAGATCCAAAACTAAAGAAAAAATTAGATTAGTTTTTAGATTACCAATTAATAGTGAGCATGAAACTCAAAAAGTATGAGTATAATAACACCGTCAACCTTGTGGATTTTTTCAGAGGTATGTGTGTTTCACTATCTTTATATTTTTAAGTGTTTAATAATATATAAGTATATATGCATGAACGAGTAGAGATCGTATCACGCCGCGAAGCGCGGGTTACCGACTAGTTGTTCGTAGTTATGAAACATGAAAATAAAACTAGAAATTACTTGAAAGTATCAATAATAGTTAGCCTAAGTTGTTAAAGTGAAGCATTAAAAAATATGTAAATATGAAGATGTGTTAGGTTCAAGTTTTAACTGTGAGCAAAAAATATTCAAGGTTGAGCCAGGAGGTTTCGTAGTTGTGAATTTCCTCCGAAGAGGGTTGGGGTGCGGTCTCGATTGAAATATTGATAGATAGATCGGATTATGATAACATCTATCATTCGTAACAGGGTCGCACATTTGTAGTAAAAAAAGAAGAAATTACTTGAAAGTTGATAGTCGATTGTGTCATAATGTTATTTTCTATCATCTCAATTAATGCATCTTTATGATTGCAAATTCACAAGTGTCAACTTCAGAAGAACACACTCAACTTAAAAATAGATAAGTTCACATTTCGTAATCTGTAGTTGCTCGCTCATTGCTTGTGTGTTTAGACCTCGTGGTAGCAACATAAAATAAAGAACATACAGTCATGAAATACACTTTAAGATAAGAGTTTGTATAATTTTGACATATGATGTCTTGTAAATGCATTTAAATTCATCATAGTTTTCAAATATTGAAATATTAATCGATTTGTCGTCTTTCTATGCCATTTCACTTGTCCGACATCGATGCAAATCATCGTGAGCGGTTTCAGAAGGGAACTAGGGTTTTGGTGAATGAAAAAAGGGGGTTGCAAGGTGATTTTAATGTATGAAGCCATTTCAAAATTTGTGACCGTGGCTCTAACTTGATTGAGTAGTTAAAATGTAAAGCAGCACGATTTGTAACATGCTTTCTTTAAGTAGAGTTCTTCATATAACTCATGACTTGTGGCTTACTCACCCGTCCATATAAATTAGCTTTTTAATAACTTTGGTTGATATGTCTTGAGCTTTAGCTCGTATATGTATCTTAGTTGAGTTCAAGTTAAAGATATCTTGCTTGTATAAAAATTAGAGTTGATTTGACTTGCAAGTTGATTTAGCTCTAGTCTCGTATAAACTAGCTTATGGTCTGTATCATGGTAGTTTAATATTGTATTATTTTAGACATGTGTAGTTTTGAGATTGCTATTAAATTATTTATTTGGTTGTAAGGTCCCGTTTCCGGGACGCTTACAGCATATCGATCATCGCACATAAAACATATATATATTTATTTTCTTACATAAAAACTTTACAGCGGAAACATTTAAACATCCATTTCATTTAAATATAATAGCTTTTGCAAAACAATACGTCGTTATCGGATTACAAAATACAAGTTACATTTCATTACAAAAACGTTATAACATTGGATGTCATCCCAAAGGAACTGAGTAGTCGCCCCGTGCCATCCTCAACAACATTACCTGCCAACTGGAAACACATAAAAGTCAGTGTTGTTGAGTGAGTTCTAGTTTTATAATAAAACATACTTTTCTTTCATTAAAACCGTTCTTTACTTTCATGCGATCATACATCATACGTACACATAGATAATATCATTATTATCTTCATTAACCATTCATACTTTCATTCTTTCATTCGAACATTCATTAACTTTTGCATTCTTTCATCATTACATCTTTTCTTTCCTTCAACCATAAACTTTACCCTGCTATTCCTGGTATTGGAACTAGGTCTATCATAAACATACACCGTAACAAGGAACATCAACATCATACAGGGCAATATCATACATACATAACATACATCATGCATAATCACACTACATCACACATCACATCAATCACGTGCATCGCGTCATGTAACCATACGACATCACCCATCATCATGCGTCACATCATCATCATCATCATCATCTTAAATCATCAATGCCCATCATATCATCTATACCCCAAAGGTCCGATCCTACCTCCTCACCTTCCTAAAGGTCAGACAACACTATGGTCATTCGGACGTATGGACCCTATTCGGTCGCATGATCTTCCATGCGTATGAGAACACTCAGGCGAATGGACCTCCAGTCGCATAGCCTCCAATTGCATATTTCCCATGTGAATGAATTTCATGCGTATGAACCTCAATCGCACGACTCACAGGCGTATGGACTCTAGTCGCATGACCTTCATCCTCATTTCATTCAGTCGCATAGCCTTCATGCGTATGACCCTCAGTCGTACTACTTCCGCACGAATGAGCCTCAGTCGCATTCCTTTCATGCGTATGGACCCAGTCACATGCCATTCGAACGCATGGACCTCCATTCAGTCGCCTAGCCCTAGCTGATGCAGAATGTAGTTCATCCCGAACTGCAGCTGCCAAGTTCGACCTCCAAACTCTTCCAAACCTTTTTTAAGCTCAAATCAACCATTCTAAACCTTAGGGGAGTATAACACGACATCATTCAAGCACAACCAAGCCCGAAATCAAGCCCCAAATGAATCATACACATACACATACATACACAAACGGGATTTCACCCAAAATACCCAAAAACATTTTTCAGATGTGTTCAGCCCCAAAATCATTAAAAAACGTGTAAAAGAGGGGTCCTAGAACTCACATAAACGATCCCGTCGAGTAGAGCTTCGATTTGACCCGCTACACTTTGATTTTCACGCTCGAATCCACTCGAACCAAGCTTTTCTCCTCTTTTTCTCCTTCTCTTCTCCCTTGGCTGAGTTTTGCAAGAATGGGGAGGGTGTGGGCTGCCCTCACCTTTTATACCCTCACTCATCCAAGCGTCTTCCCGTTTTGGCAAGTTTGGTCCCTCGACTTTGGACTTTATTTCTTTTTCTTCTTTCATCGGCTTCAAAGAAAATTTCCGAGTGTTACAAGTCCACCCCCTTATATAGGTTTCGTCCCCGAAACCTGTTATTCCTTAAACACTTACGGGCAATACTGCCTCATCTCTTTTCCAGTCTCCCACCTGGAATTCAATCGGTCTATATCGTTTATCCACACACGACTTCTTGTCTATCTTTGGCTACCTTCACAAAGACTTTGATCATTTCCAGCTTCTCAGTAGTAGCCTCGACCACTTTGGCGCTCTCTAACTTTTTATGGCCAACATCACCCCAACACACACATGTGTTCTACATCTCCTACCATATAGCATCATACCCTTTCGGGGTACACAGTAGCTTCATGATAAAATCTATGGTGATGTGGTCTCCCTTCCATTCTTGTCTATCCAGAGGTTGGACCTTCCCATACTTCTTTTGATGCTCAGCCTTCGCTTGTAGGCAAGTAAGGCATTTACCCACATACTCCATCACGACGCACTTCATACCTGGCCACCAGTAGCCTTTCTTCATATTTTGGCACATCTTTGTGGCACCGGGGTGAATGGAGTATCGAGTTTTGTGAGCTTCATCCATAATCTTCACCCTTAGATCCCCCAAAACGAGGAATCCACATCCGTCCAAATCAGGTTTCAACACCGGGTGTGTTTTCACCCAATTCCGCAACCAGACCTCTCATTCAAGTCATGAGTAGGATAATTAGCCTCATGACCCTTCAACTGTCACGATGCATAGGCTATAACCTTTCCTTTTGCATTAACACACACCCCAACCCCGATTAGGAAGCATTAGAATAAAACACCAGATCTTCACTTCCACCGGGTAATGATAGAACAGGAGCTTGAGTCAGTCTTGCCTTCAGTTCTTCGAATGCCTTCCCTTGAGCTTGACCCCATACAAATTTAACATCTTTCTGGGTCAATTTGGTTAGTGGAGAAGCGATCTTATAAAATTCATGGATGAACCTACTGTAGTAGCCCGCCAAATCCAAGAAATTACGAATCTTGGATGGCGTCTTAGGAGACTTCCATTGTGTCACCACCTCCACCTTTGCCGGGTCCACCATAATCCCATCAGGACTTACCACGTGACCCAAGAATTGAACTTCGCGCAACCATAATGCACACTTGGAGAACTTGGCGTACAACTTCTCCTTTCTCAGTGTCTCCAGAACCTCCCAAATGTGACCGGCATGCTCCAGCTCGCTCTTCGAATAAATCAGGATATCATCAATGAACACAATTGCTGATTTATCCAACATTGCCGACACACACGGTTCATCAGATCCATAAAAGCAGCTGGCTCTTTGGTCAAACCAAATGACATATTGAGGAACTCGTAGTGATCATAACACGTACGGAAAGCTATTTTAGGGACATTCTGTTCTTTCACCTTCAGCTGATGATAGCCAGATCGAAGGTCTATCCTCGAAAACCAACTGGAACCTTGAAGCTGATCGAACAAATCATCTATTCTCGGTAAGGGATATCGGTCCTTTACCGTCAACTTGTTCAGCTCACGGTAGTCAATACACCATCTTTATACTACCGTATTTCTTCTTCACGAACAAGACCGAAGCACCCTGAGGTAAGATACTCGGTCTAATGAACCCCTTGTCAAGAAGTTCTTGCAATTATGTAGTGGGGGTAGTGACCGGAGGGTGCAGTTATGAGGCGTTCAAAGGTGTAAGCCCCCGACTTTTGATGGCAATGGCAATTGTGCTGCCGCTCACCGCCGGGTGAGAGAGATGGAGGCAGTCTTGGAGATCAGTGAGTGCCGCGAGGACCAAAAGGTGAAGTTCACGACTCACTCTTTCGTTGATTCAGCGCTGTGTTGGTGGGACAATATTGTCCAAGCTGAGGGTACCAGGGCAATCGGAAGGATGAAGTGGAGTGAATTGAAGAAGTTGATGGTCGAGGAATTCTGTCCTCACAGGGAACTCGATAAAATCGAGAGGGAGTTCTTGCAACTTGAAACGGGAACCATGACCCACCAGCAGTACACCACTAAATTCAACGACATGGCGAGGTTGGTGCCGAATCAGGTGACGCCGGTGTCAAGGAAGATCAAGAGGTACATCCAGGGACTGCCGGCTGACATTTGCAGGCACCTGATTGCTGCTCAGCCAGGTACCTTTCGATCGGTGGTGGATTTGGCGGGTAGATTGTATGATGAGCGAGAGGAGGCTGTGGTGGAGGTGAAGAAGACGAGTGGGAATGGTAAGAACGAGAACGAGAAGAGGTTTGGACGTGGTGGTTTCACTCCAAATGAAAAGAAGATGAAGGTGGACGACCATAGGGTGTCGTCAAGATCAGGGCTGAAAAAGTGTGGCAGATGTGGAAGGGAGCATACCGGTGAGTGCAGGATGGGAATGAATGTATGGTTCAGGTGTGGCAAGCCTGGCCACATCGCTAGAGACTGTAGGGCACCGAAGTTCTATAACTGTGGCGGGGAGGGCCACGCGACCAAAGACTGTAAGAAGCCGAGGGCGGAGAGCTCTGGAGCGAAGAGAAGCTGGAGGAAGGAGGGCAGAGGGCAAGTGCTAGAGCTTACACCATGACCCGGGAGGAAGCTAGAGCTGATCCTGAGTCGTGTCAGGTATGTTTCTAGTAAACCAAACTTGTGCATCCGTACTGTTTGATTCCGGTGCTAGTAGGAGTTTTATTTCCACTACTTTCTGTGCTAAGTTACCTATTAGTAGTAGAAATGTTAGTGAACCATTCGATTTAGAAACCGCTATTGGTAAGTCCACTAGAATTACTGATGTGATAGAGGACTGTGCCATAGAACTAGAAGGTCATAGGTTTGCTGCTAGGTTACACTTGATGCCCCTAGGTGGATTTGAGGTAGTACTTGGGATGGACTGGTTAGCAACCTATAAGCAAACATCGTATGTCGCAAGAAGATGATTCGATTAGTTGTGCCCGATGGGAGTTTGGTTACGATTTATGGAGATCACGTTACTACGATCCCGAAGGTGATTTTGATGGCGGTGGCGGGGAAGTGCATGAAACGTGGATGTAGTGCCTACTTGGCATATGTAAAAGATGTGGATGCGTCGGTACCGCAATTATCTGAGGTACCAGTGGCGTGCGACTTTCCGGACGTATTCCCGGAAGACTTACCCGGCGTGCCACCGGATCGCGAGATTGAGTTCTAAATTGATTTGATACCCGGTGCTCAACCTGTTGCCAAAGCACCATATCGATTAGCTCCTACTGAGATGAAGGAACTCATGAGCCAATTGTAGGAGTTATGGATAAGGGATTCATTCGACCGAGTATCTCTCCGTGGGGTGCTCCGGTGTTGTTTGTAAAGAAAAAGGACGGAAGTATGAGAATGTGCATTGACTATCAAGAGCTGAACAAGTGACGGTGAAGAATCGGTACCCGTTACCAAGGATTGATGACTTGTTCGACCAGCTCCAAGGTGCCAGTTGGTTCTTGAGAATAGATCTACGATCTAGCTACCATCAATTGAAGGTGAAGGAACAAGACATTCCTAAGACAACTTTCCGTACGCGTTATGGACACTACTATTGGATTCTTATGCCCAAGACACATAGAACATTGATGTGGTTAGTACGTTATGATCCAAGTCGGTTCATACCCAATAACAAGCTTAGCAAACACCAATTAATATTTAATTGATGATATGATCATGCAATTAAATAAATACACCAATTTAGAAAATGGGTTTTCTAAATAAGTTGCATATGAGATTGAACAACCTATATGGATATTTTGTCCATGGATATTATTTGATGTTGCTTAATTTGGTTAAATAACATCAAATAATAGGAGTGTGTGTATAAGTTATATAATTAAAGGGGTAATTACATAACTTATTCTAATTACTTGTTAAATAAAAATAAAAGGGAGTTTTGGGGGAAATCCCAATCACTTTTGGGATTCGGCCACCCCTTAGAGGGGTGAATCCTTTTGTTTTATTTTGAACACTCTTGGAAAAAACACACAGTCCATCTTGCTCTCTCTCTCTCTCTCTCACACATGCAAAAGGGTCACAAGGACACAAACTCTTCTTTTGGAAGAAAGAGTTGAAGTTCTTGGCTGGAACAAAGGCTCCAGCAGCCTTCTTGGTCCGTTTTGGTGCTCAAATCCTAGTAACTAGGTGCTTGCTTGATGCTTGTGGGTATGGATGCTTGAGGACACCTCTCCTTGGTGTTTTGGTCATTCAAGAAGCTCATATTCTGTCCCTTCATCATGTTTTCCAGCAGCATACAAAAGGTAGTTTGTATGTCATATTATGGTTGTTATTGTTGTTGGTAGCTAGTTCAAACACATATAAATGATCCTATGATTTTGGGTTTGTTGATGATATGTTAATAGCCTTGATTTTCAGATTACAAATGATTATGTTAAGGTTTTAATCCGTTGCGTTTTCAAGTTTAAAATGGTTATACTACTTTGATATGGTCCAACAAACCAACATTGGCATCTAGAGTCGGATATGTGGATGACTAGTTTCATTTGTCCTTGTAAAATTGGTTTTATGGGGCTTTAACAACCTAAAGGGGTTGTTTTGTTGGTGATGTTATAAATCCCCAACCTTTCAAGGTTATATCTAACATGCTTGTGATTAAACCTTGAAAGAAAGATATCAAGTGGTTGATTATGTTTTTTGTTTGGACAAATGACCCTAAATTCTTGGTTTATGTTGGCTGAAAATTTAGGGTCATATGGGGATTTATTTGGTTCTTGAATTTTGTATATGATGATTCATATGGTGCATAACTAGCCTTGACCTGTGTTGATTGGTTTTGAATGGATGTTTTGTTTTGGTTGTATTCATTCTTATGGGTTGTAATAATTATTCCTTTGTGCTTGTATTTGGATGTAATTTATTTATTCATTCATTTGTGATGTAATAGATAGATTAAGTATGTTTTCTTTTATTAGAAAATTTGTATTAGGATAAAATTTTGTAAAAGAAGATGCACAAATGGAAGCACAAAAGGAAGACACAAGAGAAGGACTTGAAGTATTTGGATGCAAGTTCAAGTGGGGGTCTTTGAAGATCTCATCTTTGTGTTGTGTTCAACCCTTAAGAAAGACCAAATGATAACACTTGTGATGGCAAACAAGTGTTGTCAACATAGTGGCTATGGTTATGCACATGTGGTTGTTTGATATATGCTTGTTTGATTATTCATTTTATGTTGATTGTTTGATATATGGATATGCTTAACAATCTAAATAAATTATCATAACAAGTTGAATTTTTTTGGTTCCTAATCATTAAGTGACTAATAAAAGGTTATTAAAAGGATTAATGATTTCAAAATAAAAGAGGTTTTATTGAAAGAGAACCATAGGGTATCATGTATTTGAAAGCATGCGAATACAAGGTACATAGAGTTTTCATAACTAGAATTAATGGAAACTTAAATCCCTTTGGAAACAAGTCAACACCATCCTTTTACACGAAACTCGAATCACTTGAGAACTACTTGTGGGATAAAGGTCACCTAACCACTTTTAGGGAACTTGTGTGTTTAAGGTGAGCTTAACATATTTGTGTGATAAAGGTCACCTAACCACTTGTATGTGTAAACTCACACGTGTGTGTAAGTAGGACGACTTGAATTGGAAACCATGTGCGTAGGGTCACCGAAGCATGGCATACAATGGTGTTGATGGGATTTTACATGCCGACTAAACATAAGATGTTTAACTGATCCCATAAAGCTAGAAGTTGCAATAAGTTGCAATTGTCAAATGTTGACTACCTTGTTAATTTAAATAATGGGATAAAGGTCACCTAACCATCATTTAAATGTAACGTTGGATTCTAGATTTTAATTATTAATTTTCTATGAGACGTGTAAAGGGTATTAATAATTAAAATGCAATTTTTCAGAAATACTAAAATGAACTTTGTAATTTTGTAGTAATGGCCGCAAACAACAATGCTACCACCCTGACCGTCCCTACCCTATCACTGAGAATCATCTTAGAAAGGGATCGTCTTAACCATAATAACTTTATGGACTGGTATCGAAACTTGAGAATTGTTCTCAAGCAAGAGAAAAGGGCCTATGTCCTTGATGATCCTATTCCTAACCAACCCGACCCTGAGGATGTTGAGGCTTATGACGATTGGCTTCAATACACTGAGTATTCCATGCAGGTTTCCTGCCTCATGTTGGAAACTATGATTCCCGAACTCCAAAAGGATTTGGAGCATCTTGGGGCATATGACATAATTACCCAGTTGAAGGAAATTTTCCTTCAACAAGCTAGGGTAGAGCGCTTCGAAACGGTTCGAGCGCTTCATGCGTGTCACATGGAAGAAACCCAATCGGTATCATCTTATGTTCTTAAGATGAAAAGCCACATTGATCGCCTCGAGCGGCTTAATTGTCCCGTCTCAAAGGAGTTGGCCACGGATTTGATCCTTAATGGCCTAACTAATAGGTTTGAGACGTTCATAATGAATTACAATATGAACGGGTGGGACAAGAGCATTGGTGAGCTTCATGCAATGCTTAAAACAGCTGAGGCAGGGATGGGTAGAAAGGTTCTACCTGTTCTCTCGATCAATGAGGAAGGCAATAAGAAAAGGCCATTCCCCGATCCTAAGGCAAATGTTGCTAAAGGAAAGGGGTACATCAAAGGAAAGGGAAAGGAAAGGGAAAGGAAAGGCTAAAGCGGAACCTCCAAAACCTAAGCTTAAGAAGCCTAAGGTAACGGAGAACGATCCATGCTTTGAGTGTGGAGAGATAGGACATTGGAAAAGGAATTGTCCAACCTATCTCAAAGAGTTGAGAAACAAGAGGGATGCTGGGCAAACCTCAGGTACAACTTTCATAATTCACATTGGTTGAAATGTTATTTCTTCAAACACATGGGTATTGGATACTGGATGTGGAACTCATATTTGCAATTTGTTGCAGGGGTTCAAAAGAAATAAGCACTTCAAGAAGGGAGACACAAGTCTCTACATGGGCAACGGAGCAAAAGTTGATGTCAAAGCCCAAAGAGACAATATTATGAAACTTTCAAATAGTTTGGAAGTTGTTCTTAAATATATTTTGTATGCTCTTAGTTAGACTAGGAACATAATTTTGATTTCCCTTTTAGAACAATGTGGTTATAAATTAAATTTTGTTAACAATGGTATTTATGTTTGTATGGATGATGTATTTTATTTCAAGGCTATGCCTTTTAATGAAATCTATGAATTGGTTCAAGATGATTCATCCTGTAATAGCTCATTATACCAAACAAGCACCAAGAAACTTAAAATGGTTTAAGTGATTCTTAATTTTACATTGTCGTCTTGGTCACATAAACAAGAATCAGATTCAAACACCTCAATAGAATGGTCTTTTGAAAAACAAATGAAAATGTTTCATTTGACAAGTGTGAATCTTGTTTACAAGGTAAGATGACCAAGTTGCCCTTTAGTGGCACTAACGAGAGGGCAAAAGACTTATTGGGTATCATACATTCGGATGTATGTGGCCCTCTAAAGACAATGACTAGAAATGGTTAAAGATACTTCATTACCTTTACCGACGATTATAGTCGCTATTGTTATATGTACATGATGACACACAAACATGAAGCTTTTGAAATGTTCAGAACCTTCAAGAATGAAGTAGAAAATCAACTCTATAAAACTATCAAAGTTCTTCATTCAGATAGAGAAGATGAATACCTCAGTGATGCTTTTCAGTACCATCTAAAAGGTTGTGGGATCATCTCACAACTTACCCGACCTGGAACACCATAACATAATGTTGTGTTTGAAAGTAGAAACCGAACCCTATTGGATATGGTTCGATCTATGATGGCTATAAGCTCACTACCTCTATCATTTTGAGGTTTTGCAATGCTCTCCGTGGCTCGTATTTTCAATATGGCCCTGACCAAGATAGTCGATTTACTAAGTGTATATTTGTTGGATATCCCAAAGACTGTATAGGATACTACTTCTTTAATCCAACAGAGCAAGAGTATTTATTACTCGAAAGGCTGTGTTCTTGGAAACTAAGTTCCTTATGGAAGGAATAACGTATAGAACAGTGGAATTTGATGAGGATCAAGATCCACAAGCTGATACACGTTTGGTTGACACTAGCAATCAACAAGAGGTTGTTGATGATGATCAAAAGGTTGATCAATACACACAAAACGTTCGCAGATCTGGTAGAGTTAGCATTCCACCTGAAAGATATGGATTTTTCATGAATGGATGCTATGTGGTTGACTCCGATAAGCCAACTGCATACCATGAAGCAGTGTCCAATTCGGATTGTGACAAATGGCTGGATGCCATGAACGTTGAGATGCAATCCATGTATGACAATCAAGTTTGGGAATTGGTTGACCCTCCACTTAACTCCAAACCAGTTGGATGCAAGTGGGTTTCAAGAAGAAAAGGATATACATGGAAACTTGGATACTTACAAAGCAAGACTTGTAGCAAAAGGTTTCACTCAAAATCAAGGGGTTGATTATGATGAAATTTTCTCGCCTGTGGCAATGCTAAAGTCAATTAGGATATTATTTGCCATAGCTGCATATTAGGACTATGAGATTTGGCAAATGGATGTCAAAACTACTTTTCTTAATGGACATCTCAAAGAGACTGTCCATATGGTTCAGCTTGATGGTTTTGTCGGTCCACAACATCCTAAAAGGTATGCAAGTTAAAGAAGTCAATCTATGAATTGAAACTAGCATCGAGAAGTTGGAATCAACGTTTTGATGAAGAGATCAAGAAATTTGGTTTCATCAAGAACGCTGACGAGGCTTGTGTATATACGGAGGCTAGTGGGAGCATAATAACATTCTTAGTATTGTATGTTGATGACATACTACCTTTTGAAAATGATATTCCAAACATGGAAGGTGTTAAAATCTAGCTTGGAAGTTGTTTTTCCATAAAATCTCGGTGAAGCTGCCTATATTTTGGGAATAAAGATCTATAGGGATAGATCGAGGCGGTTGATAGGTTTAAATCAAAGTGCATATATTAATAAAGTCTTGAAAAGGTTCAAGATGGAAAAACTCTGAGAAAGGTATGGTACCTATTCAAAGAGGTACAATTTTGAGTACATCTCAATGTCCAAGCTCAAAGGATGAGCAAGATTGAATGAAGGACATCCCATATGCATCTGCTATAGGATCCATCATGTATGAGATGATATGCACTAGACTGGACGTGTCATGCGCGTTAAGCATGACAAGCAGATATTAGTAGAATCCAGGTAATAGCCATTGGATGGTTATTAAAAGTATATTGAAATATCTTTAGGAGGACTAAGGAAATGTTTCTAATATATGGATCTCATGAAGAGGAACTCGTTGTAAAGGGTTACACAGATGCGAGTTCCAAACCGTTCGAGGTGATTCTCGATCACAATCGGGGTATGTCTTCATTATGAATGGAGTAGCATTGTCCACTACAAAATCCGAATACATAGCCGCATCATTAACAGCTTAGGAAGCTGCATGGATAAAGAAATTTATCACCTACCTAGGGTAGTCTCTACCATTCAAGACCCCTAGAAATCCTTTTGTGATCACGAGGGTACGATTGCATAAATCAAGGTACCCTGTCCTCTTCAAAAGGCTAGGCACATTGAGCGGAAATTCAACTACATAAGAATGAAGTTGAAAAAGGAAAAATATGTATTCGTAAAGTTCACACCGTTCAAAACATTGCGGATCCACTCACGAAGCTCCTTAAGAGGGCAAAGCATGAAAGTCATACTTGTGCCTTAGGACTTCGATATTCTAGTGACTGGAATTGATCTGTTTAGTATTAAAAGTTTGAAACAATGTAATATTTAACTCTTTATATACTTGTTGTATTTTGAGTTATATTCATTATAGCATGTATACATCCATGAATATGTTTATTATTCTAAATGTCCGTAGTCGGTCATGTTTGTGGGAACAAATATGAACGTAAGACTATTATGAACATGGATTGGTGGATATTTATAAGGAATGAATATAGAGCAATTGGTTGCTGCCAAGGTTCATAGATATTTGTGGGATACAAATATTGGACTGACCCGCATCTCAATTTTACCACATGGAATCTTCTAGATTGATCATAAGTAAATTTGAGTAAAGGCAAATATCATTTGATATCCTCCGACCTAAGATACATATTGGGTTTGGATATTCACCAAATGTTATACTTTGAGCTAGTTCTTCACTGCTCTGAAATAATGGGCAGTACATACGCTATGTTTAGGTGTGACACGAGGTGATTGTGAAAACGTATGTAGTCAAGATGGATTTTGTTCCTCTTATTCGTTGAGAGCAAGATGTCTAAGGCCTGATTAAGTTAAATCAACAAGGAATGTTCATTCTATGTCCTTGGATTTAACATGACAACTGAAACAAAAGGATAAATGATTGATTCACTTAAATCATTTCAAGTTGGATTCTTGAAGGGGATGATGTTATTGAATGGCTTTCAGTCATGCGTATTAAGGGTAGTAAACCGTTGTTAGGCGATATTTACTGCTTGCATCAATGTTCTATGAATCTTGTGCAAGTGGGAGATGGTTGTATTCTTTATGCCCAACACATAGAACATTGATGTGGTTAGTACGTTATTATCCAAGTCGGTTCATACCCAATAACAAGCTTAGCATACACCAATTAATATTTAATTGATGATATGATCATGCAATTAAATAAATACACCAATTTAGAAAATGGGTTTTCTAAATAAGTTGCATATGAGATTGAACAACCTATATGGATATTTTGTCCATGGATATTATTTGATGTTGCTTAATTTGGTTAAATAACATCAAATAATAGGAGTGTGTGTATAGTTATATAATTAAAGGGGTAATTACATAACTTATTCTAATTACTTGTTTAATAAAAATAAAAGAGAGTTTTGGGGGGAATCCCAAATCACTTTTGGGATTCGGCCGCCCCTTAGAGGGGTTGAATCCTTTTGTTTTATTTTGAACACTCTTGGAAAAACACACACTCCATCTTGCTCTCTCTCTCTCTCTCACATGCAAAAGGGTCATAAGGACACAAACTCTTCTTTTGGAAGAAAGAGTTGAAGTTCTCGGCTGGAACAAAGGCTCCAGCAGCCTTCTTGATCCGTTTTGGTGCTCAAATCCTAGAAACTAGGTGCTTGCTTGATGCTTGTGGGTATGGATGCTTGAGGACACCTCTCCTTGGTGTTTTGGTCATTCAAGAAGCTCGTATTCTTTCCCTTCATCATGTTTTCCAGTAGCATACAAAAGGTAGTTTGTATGTCATATTATGGTTGTTATTTGTTGTTGGTAGCTAGTTCAAACACATATAAATGATCCTATGATTTTGGGTTTGTTGATGATATGTTAATAGCCTTGATTTTCAGATTACAAATGATAATGTTAAGGTTTTAATCCGCTACGTTTTCAAGATTAAAATGGTTATACTACTTTGATATGGTCCAACAAACCCAACAACTACGAGTTCCTCGTTATGTCTTTTGGTATAACTAACACGCTAGCTTCCTTTATGGATTTGATGAATCGAGTGTGCCGACCGATGTTAGATAGATCAGTGATTGTGTTCATTGATGATATTCTGATCTACTCGAAGAGTGAAGAGGAGCATGTCGGTCACATTCGGGAGGTGTTGGAGACATTAAGAAGGAGAAGTTGTATGCCAAATTCTCAAAGTGCGCGTTCTGGTTGCACAAAGTTCAGTTCTTGGGTCATGTGGTGAATCCTGATAGAATCATGGTGGACCCGGCAAAGGTGGAGGCGGTTATGCAATGAAAGTCTCCAAAGACGCCATCCGAGATTCGTAGTTTCGTGGGGTTGGCGGGATATTATCGAAGGTTCATTTAGGAGTTCTCCAAGATAGCCTCCCCGTTGACCAAGTTGACCCGAAAAGATGTAAAGTTTATATGGGGTCAAGCTCAAGAGAAGGCGTTCAATGAACTGAGGCGAGATTGACTCAAGCTCCTGTTCTGTCATTACCCGATGGAAGTGAAGATCTGGTGATTTATTCTGATGCCTCCTACTCAGGGTTAGGGTGCATGTTAATGCAAAGAGGGAAGGTTATAGCCTATGCATCCCAATAGTTGAAGGTTCATGAGGTAAATTAACCTATTCATGACTTGGAGCTAGCTACCGTGGTCTTTGCACTAAAGATTTGGAGGTATTATCTGTACGGGACGAAGTGCACCATTTTCACTGACCATAAAAGCTTGAAGTATTTCTTTGAGCAAAAGGACCTGAACATGAGGCAGAGAAGATGGTTGGAGCTCATAAAAGATTATGATTGCGAGATCCACTATCATCCGGGCAAAGGCAACGTGGTGGCCGATGCCCTAAGCTGAAAGGAGGGTCCGAGCCAATTCGGGTGAAAGCATATCAACTGATCATGACCTCTGATGTGATGAAGCAAATCAAAGAGTTTCAAGATGAGGCACTAAAAGAAGATCATCTTAACTCTGAAAGGATGAGAGGTCTGGTTGGGGAATTAGGTGAAAACACACTCGGTGTTAAAACCCGATACAGACGGGTGTGGATTCCTCGTTTTGGGGATTTATGAGTGAAGCTTATGGATGAAGCCCAAAAGACTCGATACTCCATTCATCCTGGTGCCACGAAAATGTATCAAGATATGAAGAAAGATTATTGGTGGCCGGGTATGAAGTGTGATGTGGTGGGGTATGTGAGTAAGTGCCTTACTTGCTTACAGGTGAAGGCCGAACATCAGAAGCCGTATGAGAAGATTCAACCTTTGGATATACAAGAATGGAAATGGAGCACATCATTATGGATTTCATTACAAAGCTGTCGCGTACTCCAAAAGGGTATGATGCCATATGGGTGATTGTTGACTGTTTGACGAAGAGTGCTCACTTCCTACTGATATGCGAGACATATTCATCTGAGAGGTTGGAGGATCTATTCATCAAGGAAATTGTAACTCGTCATGGTGTGCCGGTGTCTATTGTGTCTAATCGTGACACCCGGTTTACATCTAAATTTTGGAAGAAATTCCACGACGCCATGGGGACGAGGTTACATATTAGCACGGCTTATCATCCCCAAACTGATGGTCAGTCAGAAAGGACCATTCAGACATTGGAAGACATGCTTCAGGCATGTGTGATTGATTTTGGGGGAAGTTGGGATGACCACCTACCACTAACCGAATTCTTCTGCTACAACAGCTATCATGCCAGCATTGGTATGCCACCCTATGAGATGCTATACAGTAGGAGATGCAGAACACCCATTTGTTGGGGTGATATTGGTCAGAAGGAATTGGGGAATGTTGAGCTAATTGAGGCTACGAGTAAGAAGCTTGAGAAGATTAAAGCCTTCATGAAGGCAACCAAAGATAGACAGAAGTCGTATGCTGATAAACAACGCAGACCGATTGAGTTCCAGGTGGGTGACCGGGTTATGTTGAAGGTCTCACCTTGGAAGGGTATTATCCGATTCAGGAAGCAGGGAAAGTTGAGCCTAAGGTATATAGGCCCTTTCCGAATTATTGCTCGAGTAGGAGAGGTGGCCTATAGATTGGAGTTACCAGATGAGTTATGTGGAATTCACCCGACATTCCATGTATCTCATCTGAGAAAGTGCTTAGCTGATGAAGACATGATTGTTCCACTGGAGGATATCGTAGTAGACGAAAGGCTCAATTATGTGGAGCAACCGGTGGCAATCATCGATCGTAAAGAGAAGAGGTTGAGGAATAAAGTGGTTCCTCTTGTGTGTGTACAGTGTAAGCACAGGAAGGGATCCGAATCTACATGGGAGACTGAGGAGAGATGAGGCAACATTACCCTCGTCTGTTTGAGGAATAACAGCTTTCGGGGACGAAACCTATTTAAGGGGGTGGACTTGTAACACCTAGTTATTCTTTTAAAAGAAGAATAAGAAATGAAGAATAAAAGAAGGAAACATCAATAAACCTAAGTTGAGGGATTAAAATGTAAAAGGGGATAAAAGTACAAAAAGTTGGTGTAGAGGTGGGCATGGTCGCCCACCCTCTTTTCACATCACCTTTTCAGCGGATTTGAGAGAGTGAGAGCAGAAAAAATCTCGGTTTGAAGAAGAAGAAGAGGCTGAATTCAAGGTAAGAATTCGAGGTTTTTAAGTGTTCATGTTAGGTTTTGTCTCGGGTATATGCTTATGTGCTTGTGTGTGTTCGTGTGTGTGTGTGTTTTGTGGGTTTCTAGGTGTTTGAACTCAATTGCATACGGGTTAGAAGGAAGATACACCCAAAGTTGCACCAGGTGAGTTTCTAGACCCCGGTTTTACTTGTTTTAAACTCTTCTTGGGGCTGAAAATGTATTAAAATGATTTTACAATGTTTATGTATGTATACCCGTATGTATTATGCATGTTTGATGATGTTCCTTAGATGCTTATAAGTTGTTAATGTTTAGAATAGCCTTGGTAGGCTTAGAACAAATAGGCTTGATGTTTGGGTTCGAAAGTATCCTAGAAACATGCTGAGCAGAAGGTTCATGCGCCTAAATAAGGCTCATGCGCCTGGAAATGCCTTAGAAATGTTTAAGTGTAACTCATGCGCCTGAACAGTACCCTCATGCGCCTAGAATATTAGTCGGACGACTAAGTGTAGGGCCATGCGCCCCAATAGTGTCCATGCGTCTGAATAGCCCATGCGCCTAAGTATGCCCAAACCCCATGCGCCTAAGTGTCCATGCGTCCGAATGGACCATACGCTCGAATAGTATCCATGCACCTGAATAGCTCATGCGCCTAAGTGTTAAAACGTTAAGTGTTGGCTGATGCGCCTACATAGTGATGAAACGCCTAAACAGGGCTCATGCGCCCAAATAGTGTTGGTGCGCCTAAACACTTAGAATTTATTATGAAATTTTGGGAGTCTGTGCTATTAAGGTTTTGACCAAGGTTTGACTAGGGCTTATTAATGCTTATTTCATGCATGATTATGGTTGTTTTATGATTGTTCCATATAATTATTATTACTATTAGTATGTGACTTTACGTGTTGTGTTAGTTATCGTAACGTAAAGTATTACTAATAATTATAAAGAGAAAGAGCAATGAAGAAGAGAAGTGGAACCTAATTTAAAATGTTAACAAGTCTTGCAAGCTTATAGAAGGTGCACGACCATATTGTTGTTAGCTCAACCGTGATGCGGGTTAGCTACCCTATGATGCACACGGGGCTAGTCAATTGAGATTGGCGGACCTTTGCAGCATACCCTAGGTGTCTGGGCCAGCCTTGTATATAGTATTTAGAGCCCCTTGTGGGAACAGACGGCCCAGCTCCATTTCCCCCGCGCATATAGTTTAGGGTATTGCTATTGGTCCACATAGACAGTGAAAGATAAAGATAAAAGAGTACATAGTAAACAAGGCATACAGTAAAGAGAAGAAGCATTATCTGATTGTATAGTTAATGCGTGCTCACGTATAAAGAGATGCAATTTCATAAAAAGTGTATTTTCATATATATACCTTACAGAAAGTATTTTATTACTTTTAAAACTAGAACTCACTCAACAACACTGACTTTTGTACATTTTCAGTTGGCAGGTAAATATTGCTGAGGATGGCACGAGGGTGAAGCTACTCGGCAGGGAAAGATTGACATCCATTCATACTTATTATTGTTGTTGTTTTGTAATATAATTAAACAATTCTTTTGTATTCGGTTAAACAATAGTGTATTGTTCAACAACAGTGTTTTAATGAAATGAATGGTTTTTGTTAAAATGATTCTGCTGCTTAAGTTTGTAAATTTATAATATTTAATGTATTTAATGCTGTGAATGACCAACTGTGAGGTCTCCGGGAATGGGGCCTTACACAATACGTCATTATCGGATTGCAAAATACAAGTTACATTTCATTACAAAAGCGTTATAACATTGGATGCCATCCCAAAGGAACTGAGTAGTCGCCCCGTGCCATTCTCAGCAACATTACACGCCAACTGGAAACACATAAAAGTTGGCGTTACTGAGTGAGTTCTAGTTTTATAATAAAACATACTTTTCTTCATAAAATCGTTTTTTACTTTCATGCGATCATACATCATACGTACACATAGATAATATCATTATTATCTTTATTAACCATTCATACTTTCATTCTTTTATTAGAACGTTCATTAACTTTTGCATTCTTTCATCATTACATCTTTTCTTTCCTTCAACCATAAACTTTATCCTGCTATTCCTGGTACTGGACCTAGGCTATCATAGACCAGCTATAACGGTGCTCCGCACCTCTGGTCACAGCACCTAGGGTAGAGTTTAGGTGTACCACTGCTATATGCAATACCCAGCTATTCCTGGTACTGGACCTAGGCCTATCATAGACCAGCTATAACGATGCATCGCACCTCTAATCGTAGTACCTAGGGTATGCAGCAATGGGGCTATACAAGTGGTCAATCACAAAGAAAGACCCCGATGTGCATCCTCCCGGGGTAGCGAACCCACACACCGTTGGGCTAACACCTTTTAATGGCATGTTCCGACATACAAGGCTTGCAAGACTTTCTTTACTTTCATTCATTTATTATGCATGCATTTATCATGTTCCTCTTTCATTATCTTTCACTTTATGTTACATAACACTTTCATTTCATTCATTAACATTCAACGTAAAGTCACGGGAAAGATAAACATACACCGTAACAAGGAACATCAACATCATACAGGGCAATATCATACATACATAACATACATCATGCATAATCATACAACATCACACATCACATCAATCACGCCCATCACGTCATGTAACCATACGGCATCACCCATCATCATGCGTCACATCATCATCATCATCTTAAATCATCCATGCCCATCACATCATCTATACCCCAAAGGTCCGAGCCTACCTCCTCACCTTCCCAAAGGTCAGACAACACTGTGGTCATTCGGGCGTATGGACCCTATTTGGTCGTATGGTCTTCCATGCGTATAAGAACACTCAGGCGAATGGACCTCCAGTCGCATAGCCTCCAATCGCATATTTCCCATGCAAATGAACCTCAGTCGCATGACATCCGAGCGTATGGACCTCAGTCGTATGACCTTCATGCGAATGTCCCTCAGTCGCACACCTTTCGTGCGTATGAACCAGAATCACACGACTCACAGGCGTATGGACTCCAGTCACATGACCTTCATTTGCATTTCATTCAGTCGCATAGCCCTCATGCGTATGACCATCAGTCGCACTACATCCATGCGAATGAGCTTCAGTCGCATTCCTTTCATGCGTATGGACCCAGTCGCATGCCATTCAGACGCATGGACCTCTATTCGGTCGCCTAGCCCTAGCTGATGTGGAATGCAGTTCATCCCGAACTGTAGCTGCCAAGTTCGACCGCCAAACTCTTCCAAACCTCTTTTAAGCTCAAATCAACCATTCTAAACCTTTGAGAAGCATACCATGACATCATTCAAGCACAACCAAGCTTGAAATCAAGCCCCAAACGAATCATACACATACACATACATACACAGACGGGATTTCACCCAAAATACCCAAAAAAGATTTTCAGATGTGTTCCAGCCCCAAAATCATTCAAAAACATGTAAAAGAGGGGTCCTAGAACTCAAATAAACGATCCCGTCGAGTAGAGCTTCGATTTGACCCGCTACAGTTCGATTTTCACCCTCGAATCCACCCGAACTAAACTTTTCTCCTATTTTTCTCCTTCTCTTCTCCATTGGCTGAGTTTTGCAAGAATGGGGAGGGTGTGGGCTGCCCTCCCTTTTTATACCCTCACTCATCCAAGCTTCTTCCTGTTTTGACAAGTTTGGTCCCTCGACTTTAAACTTTATTTCTTTTTCTTCTTTCGTCGGCTTCAAAGAAAATTTCCGGGTTTTACATTGGTGCTTTAATAAAATACATACATACAAAATCATTAAAAATGAGAATAATAAGTCATTTGTCAAGTCATGGGCAAGCACGAGTTGTAGGCGAGTCGAATATGAGCTATGCATGGCTTGACTAGAAATATAATATCAAGTTGGTTTGGCTCATATCACTACCATTTCTAGCCTGAAATAATAGCTCAACACAAGCCCACTTGTTTAGAATGTTAAATTACGAATTTCACAGTCCACGAGTTACCTTTTACTTCGTTTAACTTAACCAATTTTAGCTACATCTTTGACAGTTTCAAGTCTTAGAAAAATGGATTATCATTAATATAAAATTTGTATTTTATAGTGACTACTGTTCTTTTGTTCTTGTTAATATTAATATTAATATTAATATTAATATTAACATTAATATTAACATTAACATTAACATTAACATTAACATTAACATTAACATTACATTAACATTAACATTAACATTAACATTAACATTAACATTAACATTAACATTAACATTAACATTAACATTATTATTAATATTAACATTATTATTAATATTAATATTATTATTAATATTAATATTATTATTGTTATATACTAATAATAATATTATTATTATCATTATTATTATTATTATTACTATTATTATAATTATTATTATTATAATTGTTGTTGTTGTTGCTGCTGTTGTTGTTGTTGTTGTTGTTGTTGCTGCTGTTGTTGCCGTTGTTGTTGCTGCTGCTGCTGTTGTCGTTGTTGTTGTCGTTGTCGTCGTCGTCGTCGTTGTTTTTGTTGTTGTTGTTTTTGTTGTTGTTGTTGTTACTAATATTATTATTATTGATGTTAACATCATAAACTTGGAATGTTTGGTGTCTAAACACAAGATTGTAAAAATCAAAATATGTATGAATAACTCAACTATATAAGATCGTATTTGATTACGTATTCTTGTATTTCTATGTAATTGTAATCTTATACATTGATCGATAATACATTATTCACCTATGGTGAATTTCTCAAACCTTACATGGCACCTTGATATAAATAATCTATCCCATTCTTTTTAGTTGTCACCGCCACCACCCTAAAAACCCTGATCGTTGCCTTAAAGGCTTAAATAGTTGCCAAACCCATCATCTGTACCATTAAAGGTGTTGTTCCTATCACTCCAAAACACGTCTGAAGCCGATCTCTTCTTATTGTTACTCACCTATACATATTAACCACTTGAGTTTCTTCTTCTGATTACCTTTTATATTACCTTTAATGACAAATTCAAGTTCTTCCTCTTCTTCCTCCTGTCAGAAGTTGTTTGGTTATGTTGATTTAATCTTAACCTCTAATCGAATTGATTACATGAATAAATTTATTAGCTTCATCTCTTTTTATACATTATATAACTAGTTTTTATAAAAAAAAACTTAAGCCAGAATCACACGATCTCATACACCTAGATGGAAAAAACAAAGAACAAACAATAAGATTTTTTTTATTTATTTTAAAATATAAACTTTGATTTATACATTTTTAGACGTAAGCAAACAAATAAAAAGAAAAGAGTGTCATAAATTAAAATGTTTAATTATGGTTTTCGTTCATGTAGTTTAATAAAAAAAATTCGATTCTAGACCTTTTTCATGTATAATTAGATGAATAATAAACATTAGCAATCTCAAAAAATTAATAATAATAATAAATAAATCTAAAGATTAAAACAGTATACAGAACCAAGCAAAAAAGTAGGGTGGTATCCGGGACCAAAAAAAATTAAATTTAAACCAAGGTTTACGCTAAAACAATAAAAATAACCATGCTTTAGTCTAAAAGAAATAATATTTATATTAGACACTAGCTTTAGTAAATTCGTGTATAACACAAGTTACATAATAAAATATTAAATATAATATATTTTACTTAATTATAGAACGACATTCTAAGATAGAATATGATTTAAATTAGGTAGAAGTAAAAACTATAAGTAATAAAACAACGATATAAACTTTTAAAGTTTTTTTACAAAAAAAATCAAACATTTTGTTTAGAAAAATTATCATTTTTATAAAATTTCTATTATTACTCTAATTTTAATTATTTTTGTTCAAATAAATTTATTTTTTAAAAACACAAAATTTAAAATATTTCATATCTATAAATAAGTTTGATGCTTTAGAAAAAAATTATTTTATAAAAATTTGTTTCTTTATTAATAAAAAGATATCTTTCTTAATTTATTAAAAAACCATTTTTAATATAAAAAACTTAAATAATATTTTTTATAAATAAGGTAATTATTTAATAGGATAAAAAAACGAAAAGAAATTTGTAAGAATAACGTGTACTATATAGTTACCTTTTATTAAATTAAAATGAGTATAAAAATTTGTGTGAATAGTTGCCCATACTCACATTATTTTCATGTATAATTAGAAAAGTTAGACACGCCTTTAGTTTATACTAAATAAATATAGGGGTTTGATGGTAATTGCAACTAATTATTAGGTCAACCAACAAGTAGAGTTCCCAACTACAAACATAGTCTAAACCACTTGAGAAATTTGTGTTTTGTGTTTTGTGGTTCAACACCTTCCTTTTTCAACCTTAAAATTATTACTCTTTTCTGTTTCCTCTTTCATATTAACCACAAACAAATAAAACCATCCTTTCATTCTCTATCGTTTTTAACTAGTTCCCTTCTATAAATCGAATTCTATTAAAGTTAAAACGAGTTTGTCAAATGTCAGCCATAAAAATATGTTTTACAATTACGTAACATATATTGTGTAAGATCACGTTATGTCGTAGAAGAATAATTATACTTTTAAGTAAATCTAAATTTATCGAATTCGAGCTTAAGACTTGAGACTCGTGACCAAGCAAGCTCTAACTTTCTTGCTCTAACTTTCTTAATCTAACCAAGATAGGTGTTGATAAGTGAAAATATATAGACAACAAATAGTTTTTTTTTACCACAAACAAAATATAGTTAATTCAGTGATAGTTATACGCTTCGAATGAGATTTTACTCAACACTGATGAATATATAATTGTATTTACTTTATACATAAATATTTATATTTATTCATAAATAAATAAATTGGAAGAGAATAGAAACCCAAACCTAGTGGTTCACCCACCATAGAACATCCCCATCAAAACCCAAATGAAAAGGGCTTTGAGGAATCTTCTCATTTTCAAACACTTCAACATCTTATCTGTGTCCTCTATTTTGTTTTCTTAACATAATAAAAGCATTTCATATATTTAATAATCCTTTTTCTTAGTATGAATCCATAATCATTTCATTTGTTAACCTAATCGAAAACTATCAATTCTTTTATTTAAAAAAATAACAAAAATACATTTCCAAAATGAATATCATGAGGCATATAAATAGTTTGATTTAAGATGTAAATCAACCACTTTACAAAACAAACACAACAACTAACAAAACATGTTTCAGTTTTTCAGTTATAAACAACTCCTCGCCCTCTTCATAACTATCACTCTCCTCTTCCCCCTCTTTCCCGCCAGAACTGCTCCCGGCGATTTCATCTCCGGCGACCTCTCACCGAACGCCACGTGGACCAACTTCCTCCACGTCATCGGGCCGGCAAGGCGCCACCGTCTCCGGCATCTCGGAGCTCAAAAACTACTTCCACCGCTTCGGATACCTCCAGCTCCCCGACAACGCCGCCAAAAACTTCACAGACTTATTCGACGACACCTTTGAATACGCCCTCTTAAACTACCAAAAAAACCTCGGATTAACCGCCACCGGAAAGCTCGATCCCTCACCATCACACAAATCATGTCACCACGTTGTGGCGTTAGCGATACCCTAAAAACAACCACCTCGAAGCATGACAACAATAACAACGACGACGATGATGATGATGATTATAATAATAACAATAATATAATAATAATAATAATAATAACAATATCCACGTCAGCAAGCACTATGCGTACTTTTACGGACAGCCACGGTGGGGAAGCCGGCGCACCGGACGCTAACGTACGCCTTTTCCGACGATCACATGATCGACTACCTGAGCTCCTTCGACGTACGGAGCGCTTTCCGGCGGTCGTTTTCGCGGTGGTCGGCGGTGATTCCGGTGAACTTCACGGAATCGAATGATTATTCATCTGCGGATATAAAGATCGGATTCTACAGCGGCGATCACGGGGACGGTGAGGCGTTCGACGGCGTATTGGGGGTGTTGGCTCACGCTTTTTCGCCGGAGAACGGTCGGCTCCACCTGGACGAAGCTGAGACGTGGGCCGTTGATTTCGGGTCGAGTGGGTCGAAGGTGGCCGTTGATCTGGAATCGGTTGCGACCCATGAAATCGGGCATATACTCGGGTTGGCCCATTCGTCGGTCAAAGAGGCGATCATGTACCCGAGTTTGAGTCCGAGGACGAAGAAAGTGGATCTTAAGGTCGATGATGTGGAGGGGATCCAGGCGCTCTACGGCTCCAACCCGAATTTTCGCTATAATTCCTTGATGGAGTCCGATATGTCGTCGGGTCGGGTCGGTAGGAGTCCGCTGAAGTGGTTGACTTGTGTAGTCATACTTGTAGTTGGTGGGCTATTACTTTGACAGTTTTTAAATTGTTTTTAAGATAGTATAATCACACTTTTGATTGGTTTTTTTATAAGTTTATTGTAAAAAATTATACGTCTTTTGTTTAAGAAGATTAGTTCATTTATTTATGTTTGTGTGTGGTATTAGTTTATTGTATATATACCAACATAGTATGTATGGTTTGAAAAAAGAAGTCAGACTACGAGCGAAAACTAAAAATATGTAAACACTACAACTGTTGTGTATTTGTGAAACATGTATTTTATTTTTGTGATTTGTGAAACATGTATTTTATTTTTGTGATTTGTGATGCCCACATCTCATCCATTAACCTAACTAAAAATATGTGAAGCTACAACATTTATGTATTTATGAAACGTATATAACATATTTTGTGCTGTCGAAATCTCATCCTCTAACTTATTTACAACTGATATTGGTTTATTTGATGGTTTGCCGTGCCTTGGAAGTTTTTGTGTGGAAATTAGTTTTTTGTAAATATTTGTATGATTACTACTGACTTTGAGATTCTATACACCCTTTGTTTTTTTGTAATGTCTTTAGTTTCTTCAACCTTCATTTATTATATTTATTGTGGCCATTTATTAGCTATTGTTTTTTAGAACTCGACCGTTGATCTGGAATCGGTTGCGACCCATGAAAACCGGTCATAAAATCGGTCTGGTTATGTGTCTTTGTACCCTTTTAATTTGAACATGTTGATTAGTGTATGAACCGGGCGCCAGATCAGTTAGATTTTTTTTCTAATCCTACAACCCTTCTCTCAACAGTTTTAGAAAAGCCTATCGACTTGGCCTACTTTGACTACGTTATTCTTCTCATTTCGAAAGAAGAAAATTTCTCGCCCGCTTTCTACTATCCGGCCTGAACATTTGGGTAGGCTTCGCTAGATCAACAACAATTCAAAAACAATTTTTTACTTTCTATTTTTACTTTTAAAATCTATTTTTTATTGATCTGGTAATCTATGATACATATATTGATTTAACTGTTCATATTATGTAAAAAATATAATTTCACCCTAAAACATATAGTATTTCATATTATGTTTTAGTAAGGTCTACACTTAAAGACTGATGCAACCAAGTCAAACAAAAAACTCTCGGCATGCATGCATTAAATACAAAGGGAAGTTATTTCGAAAGTTTTACACAACTTAGTAAAAATAATGTGCTAAGTGTAAAATCTTCTGAATCTAAATGACCAAATCATTTGAAGCAAAAAATAAAGTCTTTCAAATCTTTAGAGATAAAGTTTTTCGAAACCAAAGACTGATTTTATATGAATACAAAGAATACATGCTTTCTCTAATAACCTTTTAACAAAAGCTGAACAACTTTCCTCCAACACCTCTAAATACTCACCAAATTGATAAGTTGGTGAAAAGTTTCATACTTTTGTTAACTGTAGATTAATGTCATTGGTTTCTAACTTTTTATTTTTTTAACTATTATCATTTTTGTAATATATTAGGATATGAGATATATCATGTAATAGTCATAAGTCAAAAGACAATCTGCTTTTTGACTATACATTAATTTTGTTTTCTAAATTAGTGTTTTCAGTTGGCTTTTAAAATATAATCGGCTGTAGGATGTAGTATAAAATGTCTCAAGTATTTGTTTTTATTTTTATGTTTTGTAATATTTGTAATAGAACTTTGAGAATAATATACAACATTCTTGAATACTAAAATACTTTTTTGTACTTGTTTTGTCTCATATTTACTTATGTTTTAGTATCATTATTATAAACTTAGTTTTCTATTTGATCTGTTAAGTATTTTAAGTTTCTACTTACTGTGAAATTTGTTGCATTGACCCCTTTCAACGATCATGTAGTTTTATATATAAAGAATATAATTTTTAATATATGATGTCTTTCGGTTTGACCAATTCAACTAGTCCGACCAGCGAACCGCTAACGCGATTGAGTTGTTGTTGAGTCCGGTTTCAAAAACATTATTTTTGATGGTATATAGTTAAATTTTTATTTATTAATAGATGTGTTACTTCATTTAAATGAGCTAAATTGGGTGGTGAAGTGTATCCCTCGATAATTGTCCCGTACAAAAACTCTATGAATTCAAAAATTTTAAAGTAGAATTGGAATGATGGGCGAGCCTGGTCACCGGCGCTGTCTGTGTTCGAGGGCGTAGATAGCCTTTCGCCAATAAGTTTACCCAGGTGACCGGACTTAAAAAATTATTCGTTGATCGTTAAAAAAAAAGTTGAATAGGTGATATTAAAAAGTAAAAAAAATACTGCTTAAAAATACATAAATACATACATTGTCATTAATGTTTTATTTAAAAGTTCAATTAATATTAGAATTTAACTTTCTTGGCTACAAGTTATTGTGAATTTTAAAACTCTTAGTTATGACTTTAAAAAGTAATTTCAGGTTTAGGTTTAGGTTAGAGTAAATTATCATTTTCGTTCTTGAGGTCCTCTACATTTTGTCATACTAAAAGTATTTTTTTTCTCTTGTATGTGACACCCGACTTTTTCCGGTTACTTTCCGATCAACACGAACATGGTTTTTCCGATCATAGATTCATGTCTTTAATGTTGTTTACTAAAATGCGTCATTAGTGCACAAACATTCACAAACCTTTCACATAACGCTAATTCGAATAATTGGCGAATCACACATGCGTATGTCCTCGAACATTGGTGAATTGTCAAAATGGTTTTCAAACAATCATAATTGGTGTGAAAATATATTTTATATGATTATGTGATTAATTATGTAGCCTGGTTGTGAAAATTAAAATTTTTTAACCGTTATAAAAAAGGCTTGAAATTAATTAAATAAATGTTATTTGGTGTTTTTAAGGTTTATTAGGTAAAATGTTATCATTATTTAAGTTTTGGGGTTGAAAAGGTCAATCGCATAAACTTTAAACCAATTTTATAAAATTAAGGGGTAGTTTTCGTAAGAAAATAAAATAAATAAAACCCTGATTCCCACCCCATACCCCATTCACGAATTCATCCCCTTCGCCAACCCCTAATACCTTTCAAAAACACCCCACACATACACACACATCAATCAAGACTTTTTCAAGCAATTGAGAACGATTTGGATGTTTCTTACATCATACGGGTGTTTGTGATCATTCATTGCACACAACAAGTATGGTTTATGATAAAAAAAATCATTGCTTTTTATTCTCGAAGTTCTTGAAACCCTAGACGATCCAAACACACACCAAGATCCAATCTTTATTGAAATTTAGCCATTGATTATATGTTAGTTTACATTGATGTAATGATTTCTTGGATTTAACTTATAAAAATCATTGATTGAGATTTAAAACCCTAGACTTACTAATAAAGGAAAAAGATTTTTAGGTTTTGTAATTCTAGCATGAGTTACATGACATTAAAGAGATTTAAAGGTTTTATATCATTAGTTGATGTTAAAGAATGAAACTTTTGGGTTGAAAGTTTTGAAATTGGGTTGTTTTTGGGAAACCTTCCAATTAAGGTAACTTTTTTTAGTATCTTGTTGATACATATGTACCTAGTTTAGGAACTTAATGTAAAATGTCTATCATGTCTTACATATATATAATTGAATGGGTATGAATGAAATGCAATGTGTGGTTGATGCATATAATGTTTAATATTCATTGTTTATTATGTAATAAAGTATATTGAACTAACTATATAAGTTTGAGGTTATTGTACATAGTTCTTAGTCAATAATGATTGAGAAACGTCTTCAAACTTAATCGTGTGAATTTCTCATGCGAATGGACCATGCTAATGGACCATACGCATGAATACTTCATGCTAATGGACCAGTCGCACGACTGAACCAGGAGACTAGATCAGTTGCACGATTGAGACATAAGACTGACTCAGTCGCACGACTTGACCTTCATTCGTGCGGATGGATCAATCGCATGCTTCAGTCGCACAACTGAACCATGCTAATGGTTTAGTCGTACGAATGGAAAACCCTAACCTATAAATACCACCTAATACATGGAAAAACATAAAAATTCGAATACCTACGCACATAATTGTACCCTAGCCGTCCAGAGACTCAAGAAAACCTGTTCCAAGTTTATAGATCACAATTGATCATGTTCTAATCATTCGTAACGTTTCATTAATCGTTCGATTGATCTTAACGGTGTCTCCCTGATTGGATCGCCAATCAAATAGGATTCCACACTATTTGAGTTAGATCGATCTTAAATATCACTTTATCCGTGATTGTTTAAAAAATAATTTAATCGATGTTATTAAAATTAGTACGTATTTTCAACGTGCTAACCTCTACACAAAAGCCTTTGATAAACCAAGATTTTTATATTTGTTAGAGGTCAACGGGGTGAAAAAGAAAAGTGAAGTGATTACAGACGATGACAATACATAGTCCGACGAGTAAAGTTATTTTTTATTTTATTTTATTTTATTTCTTCGCCTATTAAAATTCTAAACGCAAAAACATTTTCAGTTTTAGAATTTTAGGGGGAGAATAGGTTAAATTAGTATTAAATTAGTTGTTTTAATTTCAGTACTAAAAAAAACGAGGGATGAGGACAATCTAGCTAATAGAAATGAGATCGTATCTGTGATACTGATTCAGTGTTTATGGAAAATGATAGTACAGGAACAAAGAGTTTGGGACTTTAAAAGAATGTAATTGATTAAGATGTAAAATTCGAAGTATAAATCTGAGAAGTCTAAGCAACATAAAAGGAAAAATGATAGTAAAAATAGTTGCTACTAAGGTAACACAAAGAAAGTAGACCTAAAGATTGCTAGACCATTAGATGATGTGTCGGTAGATTCAACACAATAGATAAGTAGACCTCATTGGTGATTTCAAGCTCAAACTAAGTTGTTCAACAAGTTGTGGGTTATCATCTTATCTCTGGTTAACACAATCAACGAAGTTCCAATAAGGGGTGACGAGCAAATAAACGCCACAAATGTGTGCGGAAGACTATAAATATGAGCAAAGCACATGAAAAATACAAAAGCAATCAAGCTAATAACCTACGTTGTTGGTGCGATCTGTGCAAAAAGTATATAATTGCTCAAACAAGAAGATGGGTTGTGTGCCTCTCTGCTGTGCGGTGGCACTGATCTGAGGATAAGCATAACCTAAATATTCTAGAATTCATTATTGTTTGCGCCTTTCTACTGTGCGGTGGTACTGACCTGAGGCTTAGCATCTATTTGAAAGCTCTAGAATAGTCTCTTCTTGTATAATACCCGTAGACCACTCAAAAATCTCCTGAGAAACGTTGATTACCATATAAGCATGGAATCCACAAATGCTTGTTGAAATAAATAAACCTTAAATCATTACCAATGTGTGTCAAAAATCTGTGTATGGATTTAAGAGGAAAAGTATACTGACAATCAGCGTGAGCTGTAACTCTTGAAAGTCAAAATCACTGTGTGCATCTTGTAGCACTGGTATGATTCCCTAAACTTGCTAATAACTCTCGATGAAAACAAGAATCTAGCATCAAAAGGCTTTGCTAAAATGTCCGAAATGATTTGATAAACCTGTATGATTCTATAATGAATCGTTCTAGTTATGATCAAAGTAACTTGACGTTATACTGTCCAGGAAGAAAAATCTGGTAGATACTTATCTTAGGATTTCCACCTCACACAAAAATACAAAAAATATGTTTTTAGCTTTGTTTTATGTCTAGTTGTTTAATTTAGTTAATTTCAGTTAATTTAGTAGTTAAAAGTCGGACTACGCATCGGAAGTCAATCTAGGATTCACTCATTAAAAAGGTCACGTCTGAGGTGACCAATGGGGTTTTCAAATGTAAAAGGATCACGTCTAAAGTGATTAACAGTTTTCTAAATTAAAATGGTCATGTCTGAGATGATCAATGGTCAAAATGTCTTATAAATAAGTAAAAGGGCTAAGTGTATGAATGGTCATAAGGTCAAACTCATAAGTATGATCCATTCGCATGACTGGACCATGAGTATGTACTAGCCGTACGATTGGATCATACGTATGAGCCCAATCGCACGACTAACCCACACATATGGACCAGACATGTGATTGGACCATACGCATGGGTCAATCCATATGATTGGATCATCAGAATGAACCAATCGCACGAATGGAGGTGACCGAATAAGACAGTCGCATGACTTAAACCTAGTCGCACGATTGAAGGTGACTGACTATGTGAGTCGCACGACTGAGCCTCAGTCGTAAGAATCAAGAGTGCGAATAGGTTCAGTCGCACGACTAGAGGAAAACCTAGTATAAATAGAGGGGGAGTCGGTCGCAGTCACTCATCACCCCCAAATCGCCCCTAAATCGCATGATTGTACCGTTACATTGCCAAAATCTTGATTGAGTGTTATAGACTGATTACTGTTGCTTCTAACGATCTCTCTTGATTATACAGGTAATGTGCGGCGTTATCCACTCAAAGGCTCATCAAATCGTGCCCTAAATCGACGCAATTTGATCCCTAATAAGAACTGACTCTTAGTTCACAAAATAAACCTTTAAAACTAAGTAAATCGCTAACTTAAAGTGTGTTAGATGTTAATTGGAACGATTGCGAGTCTAATGAGCCAAACCACAACGTCTAACATCAAGTTTTGCTCAAGATTTGAATTTGAATTGAAACACAGACTGTCATGCGAATGGACTTAGTGATGAACTTCAATCGCACGACTGAGCTGGGCGAATGCACAATGGCACGACTGAGCTGGGCGAATGCACAATCGCACGACTATACCATGCGTTTGAGTTTAGTCGCACAACTATGTCAACCGCATAGGACAACATATGACTAAGCCCAGTCGCTTACTCAATCGCACGAATGAGGTCAGTTGCATGACTCAGACTCAGTCTCACTGTCCATTCGCACGACAGAACAGAAGGATTCAAGTCCAATAAATTCAAATGTCATTCAGTTACACACACTCTAATGTATATCTATCTTGTGTTACAGCAGCATGGCGAGTCGGTGGACGATGAGCACAAAGCACAACATATGTGCTCATCTAGACATGACATCCCAGAACGCATCTGAGTTCGCAGGCATTATTTCATTTCTACGGAGATCGAGGATCTTCCGAGCTATCTCCACTCCGTGCACCCCATACAGATCAATACAGCAGGCTTTCTGAGAAAGTGCTGTTGTAGATAGGTCCTTAGAGCCTCACCGTATTAGTAGTACCATCTTGGGTCAGGACATTGAGATTAGTGAGGAGGATCTAAGGACAGTCTTAGAATTGGGAGATGATGGCGATTGCCCTACCAGACTACATCCGTTGACAGTTCGAGGATGTTTTCTTTGGGTTAAGTACTCGGGGGACATACACGCAGGTGTACTCAACAAGTGCAACCTGTGCCCCCAGTTCAAATACTTAGCCCAGTGCTGCTGAAGTGTATAGCCTCGAGGAAGGGCGGATTTGATGAGTTATCAGACCAGATCCAGAACCCCTATGTAGCTTTGGTGCTGAATCACCCATTCAACTTTTCGAGGATGATCTTCACCTACTTGGTGGAGAACATAGAGGCCAAAGGCAAGGAATGCTTCTGCATGTATCCACGATTCATACAAATGATCATCGACTAGAAGCTTCATTTGCTGCCCAAGGAGAGAGAGGATGCCGTAACACTAGAGGTAATGGATGATACCACCCTAGGAAGGATGAAGGTTTACCGGGGCAAGCAGGTGAAGCCCCCGTAAGGAGATTGTTTGGGCATTTGGCTCGAGAGGACTACGTGGCGCCAGCGAAGAGGAAGTGGCATCACGATGATAGTGACTCAGATTCTGAGCCGATTGTGCTCCCATCTGACGATTCCGTGATGATGATGATGGTGATGGTGGAGATACTGGCCCCACCCAATCTAGGGCCACTACCATAGATGTTACATCTCCACCATCCACCCACGGAGGAGCTGATACAGCAGGATTCCACTAGGACTTCCGTCCACGTACGGCTCCGTGAGAAGGGCGGTTAGCCAAGTTTAAAGCCTCTAGAATGACTCAGCTAGTTTACTAGACCAACTCTACAACTTTTAGTGCCATATCTTCCAAAACCAAGTCGTGTACCTTCAGTTGTCATTGATCAAGAAGGAAATCAAAAAGGAAGTCGAAAAAAATGATGAGGAGGAGGAGTCTGATGAGGAGCCATTAGTTCGGACGGTGGGCAACATAGTGGTTGCCATCGAGTGAGGGATTAGGGTGGTAGGTGGACGCCAGGGTGAGTCTAGGGAGGCGAATACTGATCCATCTTTCACCCCAAACCCGCCCAACAGCCAAGGAGGAGCTACTGTGTCCAAGGGCTCGAGGAGAAAGAGAATGGCTCAACCCTATGGCAAAAAGGGGAAGAGGCCAAGGTTCACATTGATTACATCTACTCCTACTGCCACAACCACTACCACCACCACTACTGCCACATCCACCACCACTACCACACCCTCCACCACTACTACCACACCACCCACCATTACTACCACATCCTCCACCACTACTACCACACTCCCATCCACCACCACTACAACCTACCCTTCACCAACCACTCATGTGCCACCACCCATATTCACCACTGCCACCACTACCACCACCAGCCACCAAGCCAGACCATCATCCAACCCTACATTCACTACAGGACCATCTTTACCCCCCATTGGGGTAGAGGAACAGCTGGCAACATTTAACCATATGGTGCTGAAGCTGTTAGCTGCTGATGAAGAGAAGGCTGTCCAACTACGTCAGCTTGTGGAGATAAACGCTTCCCAAGCATAGTAGATCTCACAGCAAGCTCAACAATTTGCCCAACTCCAGGAGCAAATCGACCAATCAACTAAGAGGATTGGGGAGTTGGAGGCATCTAACAAGACTATCATACTCAAACTCAAGGGATCGAAAGATGAGCCACTGAAAATAAGAGATGATGATGGTGATGATGATGATGATGATAGTGATGATGATGAGGCCAGTGAAGATGAAGGGACAAAGGGAAGGCAAAATGATGATGATGATGAAGAAGGAGATGCAGTCGCATCTACCTCAGCTAAGGGTCAAGAGAGAGGTACAAAGAAAAATCAAGACCAAGGAGCTTTATCTTCTGCCCGTTTTGCTGAGAAGCCTGCCATATAAGACAAAAGTAATGCTTAGAAGTTTATGTATTTATGAAAGCTTTGTACTTGAATCTTGTATTAATATTATGTAATTAATGTTTATATATCTTTATCAAATATTTGAATGTCTTGATTAATTACTAACAATTGACGTGTTACATGTTTAAATCAAGCAGATCAAACATCTCAGCAAGACGAATATGATGTTGCTCCCCTTCAGCAAATCAAGTCTCAACTCATGATGATTCTTGATTTGCAAGGGATAGTCAGAAGGTCTGAAAGCTATACTCCTGAAGAAGAAGAAATCATTCATGACCTTACTGATGAGTAGCTTGCTGAGATGTTCAGGCTCAACCCTGATGAGATTGTGAAGGACGCTCCTACTTTTGAAGTGACAAGTGATGATGAACTTAATGATGTTGACGAAATAGAGATTGAAGATGTCACTGCTGATCATTATCCAGAGTACGCTGACCGAAATGGAAATGTAGTCCCCAACTTAGGTGATACTTTCGTCAGTGATACATTTGACAAGCAGGATCAGATGGAGAAAGAGTCTGAGAAGAATGAGGGTCAAGCCCAAGCCTCAGACGCTGATGTTGACATCAAAAAGACTGAATGGGCGGCCTATTTAGCTGAGATCTGAGCCATGCGTACTGCACAAAAGCCAAATGTCTATGCCAAGCTATACAAAGTCAAGAAACACTTAAAGGTGTCAGGCAAGATCATTGCATGGGCTTATTTTGAGGATCTGAATTTGTATGCAGTGAAAAGAGAAAAAGGCATAGAGTACTTTATATTCTCATACGATTTAAAGACTCTCTCTGGTTTTAAGCTCAACCAGCTGGCATGTCTAAAGTTGTTGTATGCTGACCCGAGAAAAATGTCAGGCTGGTTTGAGGCTGCTTTAAGGAAAGAGTACCGCACCAGGTGGGTAAATTTCAAACCTCAACAACCGAAGAGGTACATCAGACGGTCTGAAGTTGATCCCATTGTTGGAAAGCCTAAGGTAGTGCTGAAGTGGATTCATCCGCGTATAATGTCCAAAATACCTCTAAGGGAAATGCCACAGGACTTCACTCCACACTTCAAGTGGTGGTACTACGATTGGAGAACAGGTGAAGCGGTCATAGTCTTACAAAAGGAGAGCCAAAGGGATACTATCCGGGTATTTAACCCTATGTGGTTGACTAACTTGTCTGCTAACAATGTTTATACTTTATATAAGTGGCCACTATTTTATGACTCGCAGGATATTGTACAAGCCCTCCAGTTTCAGAATGTGATAAGACTTTGTTTTGAATTTGAGATACATGCCAGAGATGCAAGAGAGGAAAAGTACAAGAAATTCGAAGAGCTAATGAAGAATGTTAGACAATGATGTAAACTAGGTCTAAGGGGGATTTTGTTGGTACATATGTACCTGGTTTAGGAACTTAATGTAAAATGTCTATCATGTCTTACATATATGTAATTGAATGGGTATGAATGAAATGCAATGTGTGGTTGATGCATATAATGTTTAATATTCATTGTTTAGTGTGTAATAAAGTATATTGAACTAACTATATAGGTTTGAGCTTATTGTACATAGTTCTTAGTTAATAATGATTGAGAAAAATATTCAAACTTAATCATGTGAAGTTCTCATGTGAATGGACCATGCAAATGGACCATACACATGAATACTTCATGCTAATGGACTAGTCGCACGACTGAACCAAGAGACTGGATCATTTGCACGATTGAGACATAAGATTGACTCAGTCGCACGACTGGACCTTCAGTCGTGCGGATGGATCAATTGCATGCTTCAGTCGCACGACTGAACCATGCTAATGGTTCAGTCATACGAATGGAAAACCCTAACCTATACATACCACCTAATTCGTGGAAAACATAACAATTCGAATACCTACACACATAATCGTACCCTAGCCGTCCAGAGACTCAAGAAAACTTGTTCCAAGTTCATAGATCACAGTTGATCGTGTTCTAATCATTCGTAACGTTTCATTAATCGTTACATTGATCTTAACTGTGTTCTCCCTGATTGGATCACCAATCAAATAGGATTCCACACTATTTGAGCTGGTATACGCGTAGAATCAGTTAGTACTCAGTACGTAAACGGTCCTAACACATCTTTAGTTCTAGATGATGAATTTGACATACTTTATGGGATTTGATGATTCACATGAAATAAATAGAACATAGAAAAAGAATAGTAATTGCTAAATCGCGAAAAAAACTGACACGCGTTATGAAAATATACTATATATAGAAACTCACTAAATATAGAACTTTATAAAAATGGAAATTACATATAACCGTATGTGTAACTTTATTTTAACTAATTGAATATTATTAAACATGTTTTACTTAATCGAGTCACCAACGGGTTGTCGGGTCAGTACAGTCAACTTTAGTCAAACCAATCAAACTTGGTCAACCAAAGTCAAACTTGTGAAACATTATTTGAATTTCCCTAACACACTGACATTTAATGTTGTTTAGGTACAATAGGGTTCATACAGACCATTATGTACACACACTTACAAATATATTTGTTAAGTCACCATTAGCTTCTCTATTTGCTTTAGCTTTCAACTACGTATTCTAAGGTGAGTCTTCATGACCTCTATTTTACATTCTTTCCTTTTTAAGAAGAAAACATGCAAGCTTTACTTATCTATGGTTTTAAGTATTATTGTTTATCGTCTGTTACGTTAGTGCAAACATATATGAAAGCTCTTACATTCTCGAACCATTAGTATTGAGTTAACGAGGTAATTTTGAGTAATACTACTGGGTTTGACAAATCCTACCCGTGTTAGTCGCGCTAACTCGACTGGAGGTTGAACGGGTGTTTAATTGACTTAACATTTATCACTATCTACGTTAGACATGGTGGAAAGGCAAACAACTTACAAACAGTCAGCTTCGGTTTGAAACGCTAAGTAACTTGGTTATAGGCTAGCTACCTACCAATATGCTTTAATTACTTTACCATGTGAACATTTTCAAACATATTATCTATTTTTAAACCTGTGAGCTCACCAACTTTATGTTGACACACTTTAGCATATTTTCTCAGGTCGCATGAACGCTTAAAGTAGGTTGCACGATTAAGGATTCACTTAAGGCATGCATTACAAACTTATTTCTTTGCATTGAACTCTTTTTATTTGGGCGTTGCGTTTTGAGCAACTTTTAGTATTGGCTTTAAATTTTACATTTATGCTTCCGCACTGATCATTATTCAAACTATGTTTCACTCTGATAAAAGTTCAAACGTTTATTTAAACTCATATAGTGTCTTTGATATGACCGTATCTGAGAACCTGGTTTGTCTCACGCTTCGCGGTAAAACCCTGCATGTGGAATTTGAGGGTGTGACATTGTACGTCCCTGACATTTAAAAAACTTGCAATTTTAATCCGTTTTCGTTAATCACGTTTATTTACATGTTAAGTAGCCATCATGTACATATCAAGTGAGAGGCATTTAGATAATTTTGCACCTCACCAGGAAAAAAGAAAACCTAAATAAACATTGTTAAATTTCCCCAAACATTCAAACATTATTAGATTATTTTTAATATTCAAAGCTGAAGTCCATTTAACGGGTAAAACAAACGGAGTTAATGAAATTGAATGAAAATGACAAGTTTTTAGAATGTTAAATACAAAGAGGGGAAAAATAAAGTATTTGGATGAAAATGATAAAAAACATCAAACTTTAGAGACAAGAATGACAATTAACTCTTAGTATTAAATTATTTTCTTTTAGACGTGACATTAATAACTCCATCATACTAGGACTAGTCAAACCGCTCGACGTTCGTTCGGAATTTGCTCGAAAAATGCTCGTTCGAAGTTTTGTTCGGTTGTAAACGAGCCAATCGGTTCGGATTGGTTTGTAAACAAGCCAAACACGAACAAAGGTCCGCTCGGTTTGGTTCGGATCGAATTAATATGTATATATAATTTATACGTAACACTCTAGTAGATTTGACTCATTATACATAAATATATAATTATATTTATGCATACTTGATCAATCAACCTAATAAAGAATTCTACATTAAACATAAAAGTAAAATCCAAATCCGTTAAATGATATTTTTTCAAACATCTCCCGCTCTCACCATCATCGTTATCTGCAATATGCTCTCCGCATTATTGGCTACAAACTTAGATTCATCGTTAGCCATAATGTATTGTTATCCATGAAAATATTATGTAATGAAATATGGCTGATTTTTAAGTCATTAAATCTTATTAGCTATAGTATAAATCGTAGGACACACAAGATAGTTGGGTTGTATAAATTGTTAGCCGCTCGTTTGCTCATACTTGACACTCGCTTGAAAATTTAACACTCGAAAAATGTTCGTTTGATTTTCCGCTACGTTGTAAAGATTGACTTGGTTCGGTTTGAAAATGAGCCAAACACGAACAAAAGACCGCTCGGTTCAGATAGACTCATAAACAACCCTACATCACATTTAAGTGGAAAATCAAATCTTTAGATATTGTGATGTTATCATCTCAAATATGTCAACATAACTATTTTCTTACCCGCAAATATCTTAGTAAGCTGTATTTTGAGTAATTGCAGTCTAGCTTTAGAAAAAACAATCACCAAAAATTAAGTTTAATACAGTACATATTATAAACTTCGAGATATCATATTGCAATAATTTTGTTATGAAAGGATAGTGTCACAAGATAAGTGATCGACATTAGTGACCAAAATGCACTCACTAGCCCCATGTAATTTCTATGATACCAATACCATTGCTTGTAATTATAAGAGATAAATACTTTTTTCTTATGATTTTATATCATTTTTGTTATTTCAGTACTCATATTTATTTTTTCTTGTTTCAGTACCCGTATTTCAAATACTTGCCGAAAAAAAAAGTTGACTACTGAAGTGACAAAAACGACATTAATCCAACCATCTAGGGACTACAAAAACATTTTACTTTAATAAGAACCATCAAACCTTGTAAGAGATTATAATATATAAAAATATGGAAAAATACAAGCTTGTAAAAAGAACAAAAAATATTTTGTTATATGTACAAGTGACAATAAAAGTACCAATGTCAGTTAAAGCTAACAGATCACACATACAACCAAGACCGGATAAAGAAAATTTTGGACAATTATAGTTCTTGGGAGGTAATGCAAGAAGAAAATAAGGAAGAGGCAACAATTCCTTTAAAGGTGGTCTTTGGAACTTTACCAAGTTATTATTATCTAACTAGAGTTTACCAAATTATTATTTATCTATTTATCTATTTATCAGGGCGGTCTAGAAATTGGAAGTATACAAGCAACTAGTTTGGCTCTCTTATCCAAATGGGTGTGGAGATTAAAGACATAACCGACGGATGTAATTTGTAGTAAAATCACAAACAAAAAGTGTTCACATAAGGAAAAGAGTGGGGGCTGCTCCCCTGTATAAAAAACATTACCAAGAGTATGGTGTGTAATAAAAGCCTCACATGAGCTAAGGTCGTATGCCATTATTTTGGTATGATAAATGGCTTGAGGAGGGTACTTGAAAAGACTTGTTTTCTAATTTATACAAGAAATGAGCAAAGTAAAACTATACTACTCAAGATAGAATTGATGATAATATGTTTGAACGAGGGCTAACGTCACATCACTGGACCAATTGGATGCGGGTGTTTATAGGTTGGTTTTATGGGATGTAGGGCCGCACTAGGCCGGCTACCAGCAAAGGAGGAACTCGTTCAAGTTCCAAACAACTCATGCAGTTATGTTAGGATCACGTGAAAACACACAATCATATTCTTGTGGGCTATGCCGTGGTAGTTTGGGACAAGGTAATCAGTTGGTGTAGGATGCCGTTTTAGGGGGTGGGTGCGTGTGTGTGATAGGAAATGAAGTTTATTAGAAATAGATTTATTTTATAACATCGAACACCCTATGGTTTATTTGAAAGACAAGAAATAAGAAGATATTTGATGATACCAAGTATAGTAAAGACAATTTTTGAAGACTATCAACGCTTCTATTTTTTATGGATCAAGAATAGGCCTAATTGGTAAGATTTACTCAGAATATGTGGTGTGCTTTTTATTTGTTTGTGTAAATTGGTTTGTTTTGTATTGCCTCAAGTTACTTGCTAGAGCTTTCTTTTGTTTGATGCATGTGGCCGTTACAAAAAAAGATTTGAGATTGTTTTAAGAGGTTTCTATATATAACTTTGAGGTTGCTTGTTATGTAGATTATTGTTGTATATTTAGTTTTTTGGTTAGTATCTCATGTATTACACGGGTTAAATAAATAAAATATTAAATACTTATTAATAAAATAATGAATTATAAAATGATTTTTTAGTATAAGATATGAGTGACATTACATACGAGTGATAAAATAGCGATATCATATTTTAAACTGTTTTTATTTTTTTAATTGGTTTTTAAACAAATTGTTTCAAAACAAACCGTTTTAAAAAATATTTTTTAATAATTTATTTATTATAATTTTGAAATCTAATTTCTTTTGTTTTATAATAATTTTATCTTTGAAAGCCACAGGTTTAAAAATATATTTTGTTTTTTAAAAGTTTGAATTTTTTTTAATAAAGTTCTTAATTAAAAAATAAAATATATTCCTTTACGAATTGCATTTGTAGAAAGATCTCTTTTAAACAGATTATATATGTAATATGAAAAAAAATTAAATAGTATCATTTGTAGTTAATGTGATATTTATTAGGAGAGAGAAACGAAAAAACAGAACTTAATAACTCTAGAATTATGACAAGTAACATTCAAAAACCTTTTTTTTATTAGTATTGTTAGATTGATAGATTATGTTTAGTAATTATTAAATTAATGGTATTTATTTAAAAAGATGGATAAGAAGATTATATTCGAATATTTGTTGTGAGAAATATTATTGAACTTGATTTTATAGCCAGATAAATCTACATTAACATAAATTATTAACTTATTAATTGATTAAAATACTAGAATAATGAGTGAGAATATTTTTGTAGATAATTCTAAACAAATCTTACGTCTTGTTGACTAAGAAAAGATTATTATATAAAAACTAATATTTTTAGAACTGAATCGAACCAATCAGTTGGACTGGTTGGACAGGGGAACAAGTCATAGTTACGGTCCGGTTGCTTTTATTTGGACCATTTTTATTTGAACCGACAAGTTACCAGTTGAACCGGTCCGAGTAGTTAGCCCGGATTCCAAAACTCTTTTTCTTCTTCTAAGATCTTTTTTTTCAATAATTATGATACATATGTTAGTTATTTAAATGTTCATATTGTGTTAAAAGTGTAAATTCAACTCGAATCGTATAGTATTTTCATATTTTGTTTTAGATTAGAAACATATAAATAATAATATTACTATTTTTTAATATGATGTTATTTGGTTTCTTTAATCTGGCACGACCAACCGCTACAACGACCGGTTCATTATGCGATTCGGTTTTTAACATTAACAAAACTAATCCACCTCCTCCTGTTGGTGCTAGTTGTTTTTGATATTCTTGATCACATAGGTTCAAATATGGGTGTAAACAAGTGAACTCAAACTCAGTTAAATCCGAGTTTGACTTGTTATGTTTGAGGTACTGGATAATGTGTGTTTGGTAATATGAAGAAATGATAGAACTCGTGATTAATCATTGTGTTATGGTTAAGCTTATGGTGCCTTTTTTGTATTTGGTTACAACTTTCACATCGTCTTTTAACATTCAACTTCTGATTTTGAACAAGTAGTTGGATCATATACATCCCTTTCTTAAAAAAATAATTTTAAAACTTGTCATATATTATTAAAAGTTATTTCTTTTTTCTAAAAAAAGGTTTCAAAAGTACATTTTATATAATGATACAAAAATATAAAAATAATAACAAAAATTCTATAAAAAGTTAACATAAATTTGAAGTTAAAAAAAGAAATACTTTCACAAAAAAATAATTAAAATCACCTTTTAGAATTAAAAATACATCTTAATGAACCGAGTTCAACTGATTAACTATTTAAACTGGTTATTCAGTTTGGTTATCCAATTAAATCTATTAAATAATTATTACTTGGTTTATACGGACAACTGAACCAAATACGCAAGAATTTATGTATTTGTCAACTGTGCTGAAAATCGAATCTACTATATGATCCAGTTGTTCGGTTACGAATACAGTTTGATTTTCGATTATTTCTGTTTTTGGCTTTTGTGGAACATCTGTAATTACTACAAATTAAATAATAAAAGACTAAAAGATATAATAAATATATAAACTTTAAAGTTTTTTTAGCTTAAAATTAATATTGGTAAATAAAAAAAGAAAAGTTAATTATTTTAAAAAGTTAAAAGAATAAATATAACAAGTAAAATAATATAGATGGGAGTATGAATAATATCACCGATACAAATTTTAAGGAATGTTTACAATTAAGTGAACCGACGATGGATTAATCATTTTTAGGCCCCTATTGCTACAAAAGAATCATAATAAAGAAGTGGGCTGAAGGCCCAATTAGGGTTTCACTTGTTTTGCTATTGTTGAGTAGAGATGGGAAAACCGGATTTTGAGCTATACTTGAAACCGGGTTCAAACCGGGTTGGATCCAATCGGGTTTATTTTGTACCCGGGTAGGAACTCGGGTCGGGTTCACTTACTTGAAAACCCTACCCGCCATACTCGGGTAGAGTAGGGTCGGGTTCGGAACCAGGTCCAGTACCGTGTCTAATTTGTTTTCCTTATTTTCTTTTTTTGTTTTTATATCCAATACCGAGTTCAATATCGGGTCCAATACTGGGTTCAACTCGGGTTAAACCGGGTCGGGTTCGGGTCAGGTCGGTTTTGCTAAAAATCTCAAAAACTAAAACGGTTCCAACCCAACGGGTTTAAACGGGTCCAACCCGGGTATACCTCATATCGGGTACCCGTACACCGGGTCCGGGTCGGTTACACCGGTCGGGTCCGAACCCAGTTTTTATGCCCTCCTCTGTCGTTGAGTCGATAGAAAGTTTGTTTTTTTATTCTTGAGTCTTTTGATTTTATGTTTTGTTTGGTCCTCGGGTACAGGAAAGAATAGTCCCCAATTTTGAATACAATTAAAGTATAGGATTAGGCTAATAACGTTAAAATTGTAAAAAAGCCTAAAAAGAATTTTAAAACACTCAAGCTGCCCTAAACGAACTTCAAATTAACTTATTCAAGCGGCATTAGAACCATGTCGTCGAACTTTACGTTTTTAGCTTTTAATGTTTATATTTTAGAGTTTACATTTTAGCCTTAGGGTTTAAGTTTTTTTTAGCGGGGGTGAGAGGTTTAGGTTTTTGGGGTTGGGGTTGGGCGGGGAGGAATTAAATTAGTTTTTTGGGGCCAGGATGGATTCGACGAGCCGGTCACAGTACCATTGAATGATTTCAATCGAAGTTCGTTTGAGTTGGTTATGAGTGTTTTAAAAATCACTTTTAGGTTTTTTTAAAATAGTTTTATCCCTTTGTAGTCAAACCTTCCTCTAATATAAACAAATGTATAAAGTTTATGTTTTCTGTATGAGTTTGTAAGTTCTTTGAGTTTATCCATAAGAGAAAAGTAGTCATGGGACTGACCACCCCACAAAATTGTTGTGTTCATGTGTGCGATTATCATTTTTTTCTTTAACAACTGGGATCAAAGCGTGAACGGTTCTAGGTTCATGGAGGAGTAGCTTAAGGCTATAGGGGCGACTAACCCCTTAACGCTTTTCAAAGAAGGGTGTTATGGTAGGGTACGAGGGACCAAGTAAACCTTCATGTGTCCAAAACTAACTAGGTCAAACTACAATATATGGATAATCATAATTGAAGCAATTCTTGATGCCCAAGGCTTGTGGGAAGTAGTTACCGTGGAAGTACAAGATGAGAACAAGAACAACTATTGACCAAGCATGATGCTAAGTTAGTGATCAATCTAAATGTTAAAAAAATCAAAGTGGCAGAGGTGGTGAGCTCCTTGAACAAAATTTCAGCAGTTGTGATGCATCAAGATCAAATAGTTATTTACTACTATGTATTCATCTCAACAAAAGAATGTTGTCGAGAGACAAAACCGAATCACTATGAATACAATACAAAGCATGATGAAAGCTATATATCTCCCTCAAGACCTCTGGGGGAATGAGTTAGGCATGCTGCTACTTTCAATGTAAACTGAATCAAAACAAAACCAAAGGACGAAAGCCAAACCTAACACACTTATGTGTATTCAATTGCCCTGCACATATGAAGAACCCTTTTCCCCAACTAAAGAAAATGGTAGATCAAAGTAAAAAAAAGGTATATCTTGAAGATCAATAGGATATAATAGTAAAATTATAACTTTTTTTTCCTTTAAACTCGGGAAGACGAAACATATTTAATTTCTTTTCATTTCCTTCAAACTTTGAAACTCAATTAAAATTACATCTTTTCCTTTTGTTTACTCTTCTAAATTTCATTTATCTTCTTTCTTTTAATTAGTAAACTCAGGAACACAGCATAAGCAACAGATGCTGGCCTGCTAGATTCAACCGACGAGAACGCTAATGAATCTAGAGAGCCAAATGATACTAGAATAGTTCTTCTAAGGTCTACCATCATATTTTAATCCTAAACATCTAAATAATTATGTTTTGTTGCAGGAAGGAACTCTCTTACAAGATTATGAACCGATTACTTTCCATGATGCTAAAACAAAAGGCAATGGATGGATGCTATGAAAAACAAGTTGATTACTGTAGACCAAAACAATACACATGCCCTAATCGAGCTACCAAAAGATCACAAAGCAATAGGCTTTATATGGGTGTATAAGATGAAACGAGACTAAATGAAAACCAACAAAATATAGGCAAGATTAGTTTAACGATGGTTTGATTTAAAATTTTTTGTTAACCTGCTTATTTCATTCTATTTCGATTATACAAATCCATAGGATCAATTACCCGAACCAATCTACTATATGTATATAAAAACAACCGAAGCGGACTTGTTCTATACGAAAACCATATCGATGGTTGAAGTGAACCAATTACTAGTAACCTTATTTTGTTGATAATAATGTTACCTAAGAGGCTTGATTCCTAAATTAGAGAAGGAAACTTTCTACAAAAGAACTTAAGGACCAATCGTATACTCCAAGACATACACCACTTGTTTGCTTCTACACAACAACACTTGTTGCATAGCCTTGCAAGTCTTTACATAACCAACACTTACTCCTCCACATACTAACTCAAGATAATTGCAAAGAGCCAAAATAGCAAAACAAATAATGTCGTCATCAGGTTTTCCAATCATACTTTTCTTAAAATAGAAAGCAAGTTCAAAGATAGAAACCGAATTTATAAACTGTATATGTTCGCATTAAAAATGTGTTATTTGTGGTCTTTTTTAATTTTTAATTAATAAGGTATTTAATCTATATAGTTTTTTAACCTTATCAAACTTAAATAATTGTTTTGTAACTTTACGTTAGAAATTTCTTTTTTTTCCACGTTAACTACACTAACATGAATAGTTAATTTCATATTAAAAAATATTTAGTAGTGAATAATATCATATATCTATATCTAATAAATAACTACAACCAACGATTTTAGCTCAAATGATTAATGTGATATACCCAAAGCATGTAAATACGAGAAGGTCTGAAGTTCAAGTTTTACTTTAAACAAAAATTTTCTGGATGAAGCCAGATGATTTTCTTAATTGTACGTGAGTTTTATAAAAAATCCAAAAATGAATGATTCCATAGTAATTTCTCATTAATTATAATATATTAATTTAAGCAAAAATTTTCAGGGTGAAGGGAGATGATTTTCTTAGTTGTATGTAAGTTTCATATAAAATCCAACAAAGAATGATTCCATAGTAATTTCTTATTAATTATAATTTATATTATATATAAAGTATATGAGATACGTATTTTAAGATACCATAAAATTAAAAACAAATACATAATTCAATACATAAGATACAATCAGTTTTAAGAGTAAATAGTATTTATAATATATTTACACATTAACTCTTATAATTAGTTACATAATAACATTACACTTAGTAGCATTCATATAAAATTTTCATTATCTACCCATAAATAAATAAAAAACTTATTTTGTTTAAGATTTTAGCTATATCTTTTAATCTATTACATTTTGAAAAAATTTTGAGACTAAAATTGTAACATTTACTTTTTTAACTTTTTGATGTAAACTTTTTGCTGAACCGATCCCTATTATGTGAGGTACAATAAGTTAATGCGTAAATATATAAGTAGTCATACATAACCTATTTATTTGGTATTTAAAATTTTAGCTTAGAAAAAACATAATAAACTTTTATAAAAATACTATAACAATAAGAAAAATATTAAAAACACGTGCCAAATGTAAAATGTTACTTGTCGCATTGAGCGGACACCCTTTTAGTATATTAATATATTTTAAAAAGATCTTAGATATAACAGTTCGAACATAATACTAACAAAAAAGATAGATCCATTTTTATACCAACTACCATTAAAATTAACAAACCCTCAAAGTCTCAAACCGTCATACTTAAAAAAACACAAAAAGAAGAAGTTACTTGATGACTTCAATTACATGAAAAGCAACCAACTTTCAAAAGCAAACCATAAAAGTCATATATATCTCGAGTCATTTCATAAGAAGCAAAACGTGCTCTACAAGACTGCAATCTCAACATCTTTACAAACATATCATTTATATACACCATCTTCAACCTCAATCCCACAACACAAATGGATAAACAATCATCAACACAAAGTGTTCATCTTCACATCAACGATCTCACACCCCAAACAACTGCCATTTTCGAACCACAAAGCAGCATTGAAACAGCCACCAGCAGCAGCAACACACCATCAGTCTCCGGCCCACGACACCCGAACCGAGCACCCGAGAAGAGGCTAACCCTCTTCGCCTTACGCCTTGCGGTTCTTGAGAAAGCTGCCACTGGGTTGGGGACACTTGGGTTCATCTGGGCTACTGTTGTTTTACTAGGTGGGTTCGCCATCACCATTGATCAGACTGACTTCTGGTTCATCACCATCATATTGTTGATCGAAGGGACTCGGATCTTTAGCCGGAGTCATGAGCTCGAGTGGCAGCACCAAGCCACTTGGTCATTAGCTGATGCTGGGATCAATAGTTTTCGTGCAGTGAAGTCACGGTCACATGTAATGATCAGAGCCTGTAACGCAATATTCCGAGTTAACTCAGTTAAAAAGAGCCCGAATCTGCGAAAGGTGAAGCTGAAAGATCGAAACTTGGAGAAGAAAACGACGTTGAATCGAACATGGACGAGCTCTGATGTCCCACTGCTTCCATATGGTCAATGGGTGTTTCTGTCAAGAAACATCAGCAGGCTTCTTTACTGGCTGCAGTTAGCATCAGCGACGGCTTGCGTCGTTTTGTCGCTGATCAAGCTTGTGAAGCGAAACTATGGGGAGATAGAGAAAGGGGATACAGATAAGAGGAATAGAAAGTCAGCGTTGACTATATTCTATGCGTTGGCATTGGCAGAGGCATTGTTGTTTCTTTTGGAGAAAGCTTATTGGGAGTGGAAGGTGATGTACAAGAAGCTGTTGGAACGGGTCAACGACGAGTGCGAATTCGGGCCCGTTGGGATGGTGTCTGTGAGGAGGTTTTTCTATGATGCATACTCTAAATGTGTTAATGGAAGTATCTTTGATGGGTTGAAAATGGATTTGGTTTCATTTGCAATGGAGTTATTGGGTTCTGACTCATCAGATGAGCAGCTGATAGGGGTCCGAATCTTGGAAAAGTTCACGAAAAACCCAAGGTTTTCAGAAGATACACTTCAGAAGATAGGGATCACGATCACTGTGATCGAACGGTTGGTTGAAATGTTGAATTGGAAAGACCCACAAGAGGAAGAGATCAGGAAATCAGCAGCTGAGATACTGGCTAAACTCGCGGGTAAGAAGCAGAACTCGCTTCGGGTTGCTGGGATCCCCGGTGCCATGGAGTCTATATCTAGTCTGCTGCATGTTCACAGGAACCCAAGTGTGACGAATTGTGGTGAAATATCGGGAAAGGAAGTGATTAGGGGCAAAGAAAACTATGGGTACTGGATATTCAATGAATTGGGGCTGCAGATATTGAAGAAACTGGCGCGAGACCATGACAATTGTGGAAAGATTGGAAACACAAAGGGCTTGTTAGCAAAGATCATAGATTTCACACACGCGAGTGAGAGGTTGTTGAGGGACGAAAGAGTCACAGAATCTCAGATTCTGATAGTGAAGAGATCGTTACAGGTGGTGAAGATGTTGGCGAGCACCACGGGCAGTACGGGCAGACAGCTTAGGGCAGAGATATCAGAGGTAGTTTTCACGGTTAGTCACATAAGAGATATATTAAGATATGGTGAGAAACACCCAATGCTGCAGAAACTTGGGATAGAGATTTTAACAAGTTTGGCACTTGAAGTTGAGGCTACAGAGAGGATAGGGGGAACGGGCGGTGTTCTGAAGGAATTGTTAAACATTTTCTTTAAACGAGGGGCGCCCGAAGATCAGAATCATGTGAGGATAGCAGCAGGGGAAGCACTGGGGATGCTGGCGTTCGAGAGCGCCAATAACTGTCATAGAATGTTGAAACTCAAAGTTCTTGAGAAGCTTGTTGATGCTTTAGACGACCCGTTGCTTAGGATAAACTCAGCTAGGATTTTAAGAAATTTATGCATTTACAGTGGGCCAGAGTGCTTTCAACAGCTCAGAGGCATGATCACCGCGGCACCAACTGTAAGTTACCCTCTTCTAAAACAACTGTATATCCATCAAAATACACCATCAGCCACTGGTTGTTGGTTTACGAAACAATAGCGAATTGAAACCATGATGAGAATGTAATGATATATCTTAATTTGACAGGTACTGATGGAAATCATGACAGAAGAAAACAAGCTGCAGGAGGTGATGGTTGGACTCGCGGCGCATATATTCAATACATGACATCTGAAGAAGCCAGTGCGATGTTCACGCGAACTGGAATCAAAGAAGCTGATTTAGCCATGTCACTGGTGCAGATTCTGAAGAAGTACCCACAACCACAGACCAAGATCCCGAGGATACGGAGATACGTGGTGGAGCTGGCGATCTGGATGATGAAAGATTCGCGTACGAATATCGAGACATTCAGGAATCTGGTCTGGAACAAGAGCTGGAAGGTATTACAGAGACCACATCAGAGGTTGAGAGCTTTAGTATTTTCTCAGGGGCAATTGGATTGAGCAGATACAAGATGTCCATTCATTCATTGGTTGAAACTGCAATGAACTTAATTGCTGACACTGAAAGATAAATGAGTGCTGGTATCTGCAGGATTTCTCTATTTACTGAATTCCATTTGTTACTAATACATCAATTTTTTTTATAATTGTAGTTTCATTTGTTCACAAAACTTACCCCTATTAATTAAAGGATTAGTATTAGAAATGGTGTTATGGATCTTGATATCTGATCATGTGATCTGAGTTTTAGTAATGAGATTTTGATGTCTTGTAACAAAATATATTGGTTCTGATTAATCAAGGAAGTTTAACATCAGTACCAACAATATAATTACTGAATAGTGAAACTAATAGATACCGTATACATAGTAATGATTGTAATTACCATATGTAATATAGTATCGATTCATTTAGATCCTAGGCTATTAATATTGATTGAGACAAGATCTCATCACAGTTTGTATATGTACTTATCATTATTCTCGATGGAAATCATCTTGAATATCATTCTAATATGGTATCACACCTCTATCGATCCTGCTAACCCTACCCCCCTCTGCCTTTCACTTTCTGCTGCCTCTCCCTCTTCAATTTTTCGGATCCCGCTCACCCTTCTCTCATGGATACCAAAATACACCCTGCCATGACCGTGTCCACATTAAAAACTCCATCCCTATCATTCTTGAAGTCGAAACAGCTCATTACACGACATGGTCAGAACTCTTTCAGGTCCATTGTCGAGCGTATGAAGTTTTCGACCATCTCCACCCCGAAACAACCACTGACGATGGAAAGAAAGCTACCTCTTCTCCTACTGATGCTCTCTGGTCACGTATTGATGCTATTGTTCTACAGTGGATCTATGGAACAATCTCCACAGATCTCCTGCACACCATTATGGAACCTGGCGCAACCGCTCATCAAGCCTGGACCACTTTGGAAGGGCTGTTCAAAGATAATAAGAACACCAGGTCCGTCTTCCTTCAAGAGGAGTTCTCCAATGTTAGAGAATTTTTCAAGCATGTCAGCCTACTGCCAACATGTTAAACTCCTGTCCGACCAACTCACTAGTGTCGGGGCCCCAGTTGACAATCAACGTCTCGTCCTTCAGCTGTTAACCGATCTTACAGAACAGTATGATGGGATTTCAACAATACTACAGAATCGCGATCCCTACCTGATTTTCATGAAGCACGCTCGCGTCTCACCATAAAAGAGAGCAAGAAAAAGCATCAGGCGGCTCAGGCCGCTCAATCGTCTGCCACCGCACTTGCGGATGTCACGACCAACCCCTCACCATCCAACCACCATGCTACTCAGTCTTATGACCGAAATCGTGGACGAGGTCGCAGCCGAGGGCGGGGCAGGGGGCGCGGTCCTTCTGGTCATGGGGTCGGACCTCCAATTTCCAACACCCTTACATCATTTTCCCACAGACTTGGGCTTCTAATCATGGGCCTCTCTATTGAACAATTAGGCCCAAAACTGGCCCACGGCACAACCGAGCCCACCATGCCCATACCCATCAATGCCCAAACCCAATCCAGGTGCATGCATCCTTGGGCCAACGCCTTCTCAGGCCTACACCGCCGGTCTAGTTCCAACAGACATTGCTCAAGTCCTTTACACGTTATCTCTAAATCATCAGGATCCGGTCGGTTATATGGACATTGGAGCAACGGGCCACATGGCAAACCAGCAAAGTAATATTTCCCCGTCTATTTTTTATTGTAGCACTTCTAGACATATTATAGTCGGCAATGGCATGACCATCCCGGTTCTTGGACAAGGCAACTTCACTTACTACACCCATTCCCACCCCTTAAACTCAATAATGTTCTATATGCCCCTCAACAAATTAAAATTTTTATTTTTGTTTGACATCTTACCACTGACAATTTGATATCCATTGAATTTGACCCTTTCGGTTTTCTTGTGAAGGACCTCAAGACCAAGGCTCCCATCCTTCGATGCAATAGCTCGGGCGATCTTTATCCCTTCACAACTCCTCTTCAAAGCCTCTCCTCTCCTCCATCCACTTTTGCTGCCATCACTCAAGACCATTGGCATCAACGATTTGGGCATCCGGGACAAAATTTATCGCATTCCTTAAAATCTTCTTCTTGTATTAGTTATGGAAAATGTCGTGAGACTATTTGCCAATCATGTATTTTTGGCAAAAGTGTTAAACTTCTTTTTTATGACTCATTGAATAAAACTTATTTACCTTTTGACATTGTTAACAGCGATCGATGGACATCACCGGTCCTTAGCACCGGTGGACATCGTTACTATGTCTTATTTCTCGATGACTTTACCAACTTCCTATGGACATACCCGATAAGTCATAAGTCACAAGTTTTCAAAACTTTTACACATTTTAACAACTATGTCCATACCCAATTTGAGCGCAAAATAAAACAATTCCAATGTGACAATGGCACAGAATATGCGAACCATCAATTTCAAACCTTTTGTCATCAAAACGGCATGCAATTCCGGTTCTCCTGCCCTCACACGTCCTCCCAGAACAGGAAAGCGGAACGCAAAATCCGCACAATCAACAACATGCTTAGCACTCTTTTAGCTCAATCTTCCCTCCCACCAAATCTTGGCATCATGCACTTGAAGCTGCTACCTACCATCTCAATATTCTTCTAAGTAAAAACCACACTTCCTCTCACCCACCACCCTTCTCTACAAATGCCAACCCACATATGATCACCTACGTGTCTTGGCTAATTGTGCTACCCCCTTCTTCCCTCCAATAAAATTCACAAATTAGCAAACCGCTCCCAACCTTGTGTGTTTATTGGTTACCCCACCAACCACCGTGGCTACAAATGCCTCGACCTTCAAACTAACAAAGTCTCCATTAATCGCCATGTTCACTTTGAGGAATCCATTTTTCCGTTTCATATCCGTTCACCCACCACTCCCACATCCTATAACTTTCTTTCCCCCACTCTAAATCCCCTTCTATGGTCCCAAGTTTCCCCTTCTTCGGGCTCCGCCCCATCCACAACACCTTCTTCTCAACCTACTCCTCCTGCCTTAGCCCAACCCTTTCCCTGCTCTAGCCCAAACCCAAACACCTCCACTCTCCAAGATACCACATCTCCTTCTGAGCCCTCATTCCCGGCCCAACCCAATGCACCCGTGCCTCAGCCCAACCCACCTCCAATCCTCCATACTTATAGCTGCAAACAACCTCGGTCGGTTTTCTTCCCGGGTCACGCTACGGCAGAACCCGCCCATCCTACCATCCCTCCTCCTCCATCCACCCTCCCCATCCTCCCAACCGCACCATGCGCACTCGCGCTATGAATGGCATATCAAAACAAATCAACCCAAACCTTAACCTTCACACCGCCACCATCGTCCCCATTCCTAAAAACCCACAAGTTCATGAATTGTTTGGCTCGGTCCAAGGTTTAGAGAGACATGAAACCATTCAAAGTCTGATCACGGAAGACTTTTAGTGAAAATATTCTCCACATGTAGCTTGGTCGGAACAAACCTAGTGTAGAGTTTCCCAGAGCTAACCAGTTCATGAATAAAGTGGTAATCTAAATCAATGTGTTTGGCTTGTTTATGAGAAAATGGGTTTTGGGTTAGAAACAAAGCACTTTGATTGTCACATAGGAGTGTAGGGCGATCGGGAGGTAATGCATGAAGTTCTTGGAACAAATGAGTTACCCAAATAATATCGGCAACCGTGTTTGCCATAACACGATATTCAGATTCACAACTGGAGCGAGCAACTTTAGGTTGTTTCTTTGCATTCCAGGACAATAAGATTGCCAACAAGAAAGATGGAGTAGCCATAAGTGGACCAACGAGTTTCAATACATCGAGCCCAGTCGGCATTGTAGTAACCGATAAGTGAAACACGATCTAGTTTCTTAAAGGTGAGACCAAAGGAGATAGCTCCTTTAACATACCGCAGGATGCATTTGACATCATGAAAATGAGCAACGGTAGGAGCTTGAAGAAATTGACTAACTTGATTGACTTCTTATGATAGATCTGGATTGGTGACTGGATTGGTGATGGTCAGATACTAAAGAGCACCCACTAGAGACATATATAGTGTGGGATCAAAGAAAGGAATATTGGATGAGGGGGGCGGTGGAACTAAGGTCCTATAAACCCACTTGCAGCCAACAATATTGGATGAGGGGGCGGTGGAACTAAGGTCCATGTGTGATTGGAATGCAGCGCACCAATTTTGGTGCACATAACATCCTACCAAACTAAATGGTGCTGATCTTGGGAAAAGGTAGAGGGCTCAGTAGTAGGAGAGGTGGTGGCATGAAAAAGAATATGATCATGAGAATGAGTGACCATGGGATGGGAAGGAGCAGGAGTAGAAGAAGGTGGTGGTGGAGGAGGAATGGATGGAGTGGAAGAGGAAGAAGAAGAAAGAGATCGAGAAGAAGAGGCCATTAGATGATACGAAGGAGGTATAAGAACAAAAAACTAGAGTCAGAAGAGGTAGATAAAGAGGAAGACCCCGGAATATCAAAGATAGATTCATGAAATAGAACATGAGGAGAAGTGATAGAATAACCAACAGAAGGATCATAACAAAGATATCCATGATGGTTAGGAGCATAACCAACCAAAATGCAAGGAGTGGATTCGGGTGAAAGTTATCTGAACGAGTATCCCCAAGAAACTGATAACACAAACATCCAAAAACACGTAGAATAGAATAAGCAGGGAAAGAGCCAAAAAACCTCATAAGGTGTGGAATGGTGAAGAACCCGTGTAGGAAGGTCGGTTAATAAGATATGTTGTAGTAGCATAAGCATCATACCAAAAATGTTTCGGAAAATAAGCATGAAAGAGTAAGGCACGCGCAACCTCAGAAAGATGATGATTCTTACGCTCAGCCACCCCATTTTGTTGGGGTGTATAATGACGAGAAATCCAATAGGCTATGCCAGACTCAAAAAGGTAACGAGCCATGTCACCATGAGTCAACTCAGGGGCACCATCACATTGAAGATATTTGATGGTACAAAAGATTAGATTTTTGACCAAAGGTCAAAAATGACAAAAAGCATCAACCGCCTGTTGATCCATGTAAAACGACTAAAATCATCAATAAAAGTAATGAAATAGCGATAAGCAGAACGAGCCACAACAGGAGAAGGCCCCCAAATATGACAATGAACAACATGTAAAGGAATAGTAGTGTGAGCAATAGATGAATGAAAAGGTAAACGACTAAATATAGAAATGCTATAAGAATTATAAGGTTTTACTATAGATTTATTTAAAAATGTTAAAAAGCAAAGTCTGAACAACACAGGATCAGATGGATGTCCTAGTCGAGAATTCCAAAGCACCCGAGTGGTAGAAGAAATGGAAGACCGGAATAAAGTTGATGATGACTAGCTCGCATATGGTGGAGGAGCTGCCTCGTGTGAGTCTGTATATACAAACCAAACTTTGAGAGTAAAACAGAGATGGGATGATCAAGAACAAGTTGGGTAATCGATAAAAGATTCTTGGTAAGACCAAGCCCAAAACCATGAACTAATATCGCATCAAGTTCATTGTAGTGCCCTAAGACAGATGCATCACCATCAACAACAGCTAAGTGAGCTGTGAAGCGGCCACCAATAGACCACCGCGACCTCCACCAAATCGACCACTAGTACCACGACCTCGATTGCCACACCAATTTGAAGAATTGTTACGAGAAGCTTGATTTGAGTCAGATGGTTACGTGTAACGAAAGTAGCAATTTGAGGCTTTATGTCCAACTTTTGAAAAAATTTGATATGATGTCAGCTTAGAAGAGTCAACATGAGGGGATTTGAGGATGGATTAATGGCAGCTAACAACGGTGGTGTATTCACCTGTCTCTGCTTCAATCATGCTTCATACGTAAGTAATTTTGACCGTAGATGAGAATAGGTAGGAGTTACACGTTGATTCTTGATATTCAGGACAAATTTTTCATATTCAGAGGTTAATCCTTACAGAACTTGTAAGACTAGTAGCTTATCAGAAATCGAATCACCAATTGCATCAAGTGAATCAACTATTTCTTTTGCTTCATTCAAAAACTCAACTATTGACTTTGTGTTTTGTTTTAGCAGATGAAATTGAGTTTGTAGTTGAGTTTGTTTTGCAAAAACAATCTGAACAAAACAGCCCTTAATCGATTTCCACAAAGACGATGCAGGCATTGAGTTTCGAGCAAGACGTAAGATAGAAGGAGATAGTGTAGCCGTAATTAGTGCATGTACATAACTGTCACTCTTCCCCTAAGCTTCACGATCAACAGATTCTTATGGTGGAATTGATGTTTTAGATTTTAGAAACTTCAATAGGCCTAAAGTTTTCAATATCGTGACAATTTGGTGTTTCCAATTGAGGTAGGCTATCCTCAAGCTTGATGGATAGGAAATTTGCAATATTTGGTAAAGTGTTGGTTGAATTCATGCTGATGTTCATGGTTATAGAAGTAGATGATGAGGTAGAAGTGTTCATGGTGACAAAAGAAGAAAAATAAGTCTGAGAAGATGAATATGATCGACAGTGGTGTGGATTATCAGTGAGAATACTGGAATCCCAGAGTAGAGCTCTAATACCATAAAGCAAGTGAAGAAATTTATGGATCTGTTTTCATTATTAATTAAGAAGTAAGTACAAGTATTTATTAGAAGCAAGAGAAGATTCTAGAAGCATCTCTTAACCAACTTCCTACTAACTTGTAACAACTTGTAACTACTATAATAACTAGAGAGACATGTGCATAATATCTATAACACACGTGCACTATACCTCCAATAGTCGTTTTGGAGTTGGATCACAATTCGTTCCAGAAAGATGATAGGCTAGTTGAGATCTCATTAATTAAAAGATGTCAATTGCCAAGAGTTACCTGCTCTTCAGATTATCATATATGTTATGTGTGTTTTTCTTATTTGTATTGACTTTGAATTGAATTTGGTAATCAATTGATATAATTGTTGTATGTTACACTAAGGAATACAAGAGGATATATATATATATATATATATATATATATATATTATATATATATATATATATAATATTTACACTCTACACCCTCTATAATATACTAATATTAATATTGACTAATATTCCCCCACAAGCAAAGACTGAGGAGCGACCTATAGCTGGATTGTAGATTAAGAAATCTTTGTGAAGACAATGGTTTAGTGAACACATCTGTGATTTGATCATTGGTTAAGATAATTGAACTGAGAATTCCCTTCAAGCAACTTTTTCTCTAACAAAATGAAAATCAACTTCAACATGTTTAGTACGAGCATGGAACACAGGATTTGCTGAAAGGTATGTGGCACCGAGGTTATCACACCAAAGTATAAGAGAAGATGTAGTAGGAACATGAAGTTCTTTCAAGAGTGTTTGGAGCCAAGTGAGTTCAGCCACTGTGTCAGCAAGTGCTTTGTATTTAGATTCAGTTGACAACTGAGATATAGTTCTTTGTTTTCAAGCAACCCAAGAGACCAAGTTAGAGCCTAGATATATAGCATATCCCCCGACGGATCTGCGGTTGTCTGGACAACCAGTCCAATCAACATCAATGAAGGCACTTAGAGAGTGAAAATCTGCATTAGTATAGGCATGAAGAAAATGCTTGAGTCATGTTTTAGTAGTAGGACATAATTAGATGTACCATGTAGGTAGCTGAGTATCCTCTTGACTGTAGACCGATGGTTTATGGTGGGTGAATGCATAAATTAACAAACTTTATTAATTGCGAAAGTAATATCCGGTCATGACAGTGGTTTATAGTGGACTGCTAGATGGAGTGGGTATGGGACTGTTTAATATGGGGATGTTAGTATTAACGAACATATATTTCTATCAATTATTATTTATTTGATAGAAATATTCTGCTGTATATTTGTATTTATTTTGATATAATTCAATTTGATTTGTTTTGATAGTCTTTCCTGATTTGAGGAAAGTTTGTTAGACTTTGTATATTTATTCTATTATCGTTTCAGTGAAAGATCATCAGAAATTATACCAAATTACATGGTATCAAAGCAACCCTAGCTCATACCATCGCCACATCCTGTTCATCTTTTCCGATCGGCAGATCTGTTGAACCACGTTCCCAGTCCCGATCACTGATTTCGTTTGATCACCTTCGCTGTTCGCCATGTCTGGAAAAGAATCATCACCAGCATCCGCTGCTATCAAGGAATCGAAATCCTTACATCTAGTTTATACTGTCACTAATATTCAAAACAAGGTACGGGTTTTGGATGGAACCAAGGTTTCCTATTCGTCTTGGGTCAAACTTTTCCAGTTACACGCTCGTGGTTACAAGGTCTTAACCACATTGATGGTACCGAACCTCTAGCGAAGAACAACCCCGAGTATGAGCTCTGGTCCAAAAACGATGCAATAGTCCTTTAGTGGATTTACGGGACCCTTTCCGATGAACTTCTGGTTCGAGTTCTCGAAACTGAAACTACAGCACACCAAGCCTGGACCCGCATCCAGCAAATCTTTCTGAACAACAAAGGATCCAGAGCCGTGGCACTCGAACATGAATTCACAAACCTCACTCTTCGAGCAACGCCCTCTCTAGATGCTACTCCTTGAACAACAACGCCAATCTGCCAGGGACACCATGTCCTCCCCAACTCCGGTTGTTGCCGCAGTCTCTCACGATACACCACTGCCGCCTCGTCGGGAGGGTCAGTCACGAGGAATACTCAACTCCAGCCATCCCAACACACATCGGAACCAATCACGTGCCCCATCTTCTTCTGGACGTAACCCACGTGGATCCACTGCAGGCTCCTCTAACAACCCCGACCCAATGTTAATTGGCCCAAAATCCAACAGTTTCTGGCCTCCATGGTGGGCTGCTCTACCACCTTGTCCCTACCCAACCCAACAAGGGTGGACTTCGGGTGCCTGGCCCAGTCCCTCTCGGCCCAACAACAACAACAGATCTGCTGTCCAGTCCCAACCACACGTCCATTTGACTGATGTTAATCCACTTGAACCAACTGAGCTACAAACAACATTTCAAACAATGGCTTTGGATCCGGTGATGATCAATGGTACATGGACTCCGAAGCGACCTCTCACATCACTTCTGACCCAGGTAACATTCACACTCCCAGTATTAATTTTGTCAATTCGGTGTATGTTGGAAATGGTAATTGGGTGCCGGTTCTTGGTTCGGGTCACACAACCCTAACTTCATCCCCTCACCCCTTCACCTTAAAAACATCCTCTATACCCCTAACATCATCAAAAACCTAATTTCTGTCTGAAAATTCACTACTGATAATCTTGTCTCTCTCACTTTTGACCCATTTGGCTTTACTGTGAAGGATTACAAGACAGGAACGCACCTGAGTTGCCACAATAGTACCGGTCCCCTTTATTCCTTCAACAGACGTGCATCTGTTCCAGCATCTGCTTTCATTGCTTCCTCAAGCCCAGATTCCTGGCATAATAGACTAGGCCACCCTGGAAAACACATTATTGAAGTTCTTTGTTCTAGGCGTTTTATTTCTTGTAATAAACAAAATTCTCATTTTGTTTGTCATTCATGCCAATTATCCAAACATCAACGATTACCTTTTGTTTTATCCATTCCCAGACCTTGTCTCCTTTTGATATAGTCCATTGTGACTTGTGGACTTCACCACGGTTGAACAAATCTAGTTATAAATATTATATGGTGATCATTGATAACTATACACAATATACATGGCATTTCCTTTAAAATTTAAATCTGAAACCTATTCCAAGTTTGCTCGATTTCATAAATATGTCCAAACTCAATTACATCTCACAATTAAGAGTTTCCAATGTGATATGGGTGGTGAATTTGACAACACACAATTTAAAAACTTTGCCTCCACTCATGGACTTCAGTTTCGGTTCTCTTGCCCACACACGTCCCAACAAAATGGCAAGTCTGAACGAATGATCCGTCATCTCAATGACCTCATGTTATCCCTCTTAACTCATGCTTCCCTTCCGCCATCTTTTTGGGTCGAGGCATTACACACGGTAGTGTATCTATATAACATCCTCCCAACAAAAGTTCTTAACTTTAACAGCGCAACCTCTGCCCTCTACCTCAAACAACCCACCTATGATCACCTACGGGTGTTTGGGTGTGCTTGCTACCCCAATCAGAATGCTACTCGTCCTCACAAACTTGCTCCTACATCCTCCCTTTGCGTTTTCCTTGGCTACCCCGCCAACTACCTAGGACACCGTTGCCTTGAACTCTCTTCGGGCATGATTATCCTTTCTCGCCATGTCATATTTGATGAGACCAACTTCCCATATGCCTCACCCTCTACCACTACCCCCCATTCATACATGTTTCCTGATCCTGATTCCTCGCCAACCGTTTTTGACAGCTTCACTAACCCTACTTTTGCTACCACTCTCAATACCACACCCCTATCTAACCCCTCCACCTTCAAATACACCTACACAAGACGTTCTCGACTCCCTACTCCATTAACCCACCAACCTGTCCACACTCCAGCCTATATTCCCTCCCCTTTGGTCCCAAATGATCACATAGGTGACACCACACCCTCTTCCCAAACTGATCTTGCCTCACCCCAACCATCACAGCCTGCTACGACTGTATACCCACCACCACCAGCCCCCTCCCAACCTGCTACGACTATATACCCACCACCACCAGCCCCCTCCTAACCTGCTACAGCTACAACCCCACCGTTACTAGTCCCCACCCAACCTGCCACTATGTCTCACACACCACCACCAGCTCACAACAACCACCCAATGCAAACATGCTCTAAAACTAGGCATCTTAAACCCACTAACCCACTTACCTTCACGACCTTAACCCCACTAGCCATCTCACCTTACCCAAATCCCACAAAGAAGCCCTAACCGACCCAAACTGGCACTCTGCTATGACCAACAAATACAATGCTTTGATAGCAAATAATACGTGAGAGCTTGTGCCTAGACCCCAGGATGCTCATATTATTAGATGTATGTGGTTGTTCCGGCACAAATATCATGCCAATGGCACTTTACAACGATACAAAGCTCTTTTAGTTGTTAATGGTAAATCTCAGCAGGTGGGTATCGATTGTGACGAGACTTTCAGTCCAGTGGTTAAACCGACCACCATACGTACCGTCTTGTCTCTTGCTACGTCCCGTTCTTGGCCTATACATCAGTTGGATGTCAAAAATGCCTTCTTACATGGGGACCTACATGAAACCGTCTATATTTTCAACCTGCGGGGTTTGTTGATCAGTCCCACCCGACACATGTTTGTCGTCTTCAAAAGTCTCTTTATGGACTGAAACAGGCCGCACGTGTATGGTACCACCGGTTTGCTACTTACATACATAGGTGTGGTTTCCAATCCACTACTAGTGACACCTCACTCTTTGTCTACAAACAAGCATGAATATGGCGTACTTATTGCTTTATGTAGACGACATTATCCTGACAGCATCTAACCCTGCTCTACTGCAGAATTTTATTGCAATACTTTCTAGTGAATTTGCTATGTCAAATCTTGGCCCGCTTCATCATTTTCTTCGCATAAAGGTCACCACACACAATAAAGGACTCTTTCTTTCTCAAGCAAAATATGCTGTTGATATCCTATCTCGGGCCAGCATGGAATACTACAAACCATGTGCTACTCAAACTGACACGAACTCAAAATTAAGTGCCATAGTCGGGGACCCTTACTTGATGGAAGTCTCTACCGTAGTCTAGTGGGTGCCTTGCAGTATCTCACTTTCACTAGAACGGACATCTCTTATGCCATGCAACAACTATGTCTTTTCATGCATGCACGGGAACCACATTTTTCCTTCATGAAAAGTGTTGATACATATATGTACCTAAATCCTTATCTGAATGTAATATGTCTTGCACTTGTGTAATTGTAATTGTACGGGTACTTAATGAAATACAAATGTTAGTTGTGTTTATAATGTTTAATATTTCATTAATGAGTTGTTTAACGCATATTGATTTGATTATATAGGTTTGTGATTGTTTGAAGTGTTATGCATAATGTTATAATATTGAATACACTCAAACTTGGTGAAGTGAAGTTCTCATGCGTCCGACTGGATCATGCGCCCCAACAGTGGTCATGCGTCCGAATGGCCATGCGACTGAGTGTCCATGCGCCTAAATAGTCCATACGCCTGAAAAACTTCATGCGTCTGACTCAGTTGCACGACTGAAGACTCAGCCGTGCGAATGGATCAACCGCATGTCTCAATCACACGAATTAACCATGCTAATGGTTCAGTCGCCCGAATGAGCAATCCTAACCTATAAATACCACCTAATTCGTGAAAAAATGTAAGCATTGAATCCACTTCGACTCCAGACGTACCCTAGCCGTCCAGAAGCCTCTAAGTTCGTACTCCAAGTTCATAGAACGCTGTAGATCGATTCCTAGTTGATTCTTGACGTTAGATTCAATTCGTTATTGTGTCTACGTGCGTTCTCACTGATTGGATCACCAATCAAATAGGATTCCGCACTATTTTGTTTGGTTTAACACGTTAATCAGTTGGTGTTTGGTCAAATACCAGATCCTGACAAGTGGTATCATAGCTATAGGCTCTTGATTACGTGTTGATTCAATCGTTTTGATACAAAATTGTGTTTTTGCATAAAAAACGCAATCATTTTGTGTCTAACGGAGTCTTGGAAGTTTCCTGATCGAAAAGTGTAATTTTTCCCGCATACGGCTATTAGGGTTTGATAAAATTCGAGTTTTTACGGCCAAAACAAGTTTAACCTACGAATTATCAAACTTCAGCAGGTTTAGTCACACGATTGGCTCAAATGCACGACTGAGTTCATACGCGTCCTTCAACCGCACGATTGAACTCATTCATACACTCATTCATACGATTAAGAACCCTATTCGGACAGTTCAACCGTATTAGTTCATTCGGCCGATTGACTCATCCGCATTTGTGCAGTCGCACGATTGAACCTCTCGCCTAGTTCAATCGCCCGAATAAGCCCAAGCGCATACCTTCATTCGCACACTTAAGCAGTTTGTTAAATAGTAAAGTTAAGTGAAATGGAGGACCAGTTTTCAGCATACACAGCAAGTAGAGATACTCGTATTCAGAATCTACCACTGTTGGAGAATGAAGTGGGAATTCACAATAAACCCCCAAAACTTATTACATTAGACGACTACCCACAATGGAAGCAACGTTTCGAAATCTACTTAAATGGAGTGGATACAAATTTGTGGGAGGCAATAGAGTCGGGGTACAGCATGCCAGTTGGAGCTGACGGAGTAAAACTTACTCTAAGTGGCATGTCGGATGCATAGAAGGTAAAACACAATGTTGAGAAGAAATTCTACACCTTGCTTACTCAGTCTATTCCGAAGGATATTTTCCATCAGTATTCGAAGTATACTCAAGCCAAGAAACTTTGGGATGCGTTGGAGAAGAGGTATGATAGGAATGCCTCTCTGAAGGCTATCAAGGCAAAAGCACTGAAGAAGGAGTTTGACAACTTCTCTTCAATGGGAAAAGAAGGCCTTGATGATGTGATCGATAGATTCTATCACTTGATGAGTGAGAAGCACACTCATGGAGTGGTTACTTCGATGGAAGATAAGGTATCCAACTTTGCTGATGGATTACCAGAAAAATGGGGTTCGTTTGTTTCTAATCTCAGACAGAATGGAATGCTCTCGAAGTTAGATATAAATGACTTCATTCTAAAACTGAGAGAAGAGGAGCTGAGAATGAAGTATCGAGCCCAAAAGGCCAACTACGATCAGAATCCTGCACTCTACAATGCTACCCCTTCAGTCAAGACATCTGGAGCACCACTGTAAACCGCCTTCATCTCAAGCGCAGGAGTTCCAGCACAACCCTCAACTTTAGGATCAGAAATTCCAGGGTCGTCTAGCACCCAATATATAATACCTGAAGCTAATGTAGCAAAGCTGAAAATCGACAACCTCGGGAATGTAACCGTGGAGGTGGCCAGAGAACATATGGACCTTTTAGCTGCGGTGGTTCAATCCTATGATGGATTAATTGCTGGAAAGATAGGTAACTGCCACCTAGCAGATGAAGATTATGAGCAGGTGGATGAAATGGAGTTGGAACGTATGGACATAATGTGGGCTCTGGCAAGTGCTGTCCGACGAGCTAAAAAGTTTGTCAAAAAGACCAGACAGAACCTGGTTGCAACAAAAGACACAACCTTTGGGTTTGATAAGTCAAATGTTACATGTTTCAACTGCGGTGAGAAGGGACACTTGAAGAAGGAGTGTATAAAACCAAAGAAGATAGGTAATGGAAATCCTTTCTCGTCATTTAACCGTCAAGATAAGTCCACAACTAGTAATGCTGACTCATCAAGTAAGGATCCAAAAGCGTTAACTGCTAATGAAGATGAAGGACAGGACTGGAGCTTTCGGTTCGTCTCACCAGGAGAGTCAAATATAGCTGTGTGGAGGATATTGATGACGATTCTGCAAGTGAAGGAGATATAGCAGTAGAGCTTGCAATGTCAAATTCTGAAGATACTACAAATGTGGTCAACTACCTGCCTGAAGAAGAAAAATCTGCATCATCATCTGAATCACCAGAACCAGAGACAACCGAGTCAGCACTCATGGCTGACTCTTCTTCAACATCCCAAGTAAGTACTACTGACCAACTGTTTAATAATCATGCTTGCTTAGAATGTAATAAATTTAGAGAAGTTATAGATTCAAAATTTGCGAGGCTATTAGATCATAATGATAGCTTAGTGAAGGATCTGGAACTGTGCACAGAAGCAAATAGAGTATTGAAACAAAACGAGCACAGTTACAAGAAAAAAATAGACCTATTAAATAAACAGCTTAGGGAAACTGAGGTAGTTGCCTTTAACCAAGCAAATGACATTAGGTACTATCTGAACTCTCTTGAGGACACTAAGAAGCAAAAAGCAGTTTTAGAAGTAGAAGTCAATTCATTAAAACAAAAACTGTATAGTTGGACAAGCTCATCACATATTGTCCAACACTTAGTTAGAGAGAAAATAATAGGGAGGGACTGGGATACAAAGCGATTCCACCACCACCTGAGACCTTGATGAACACCAAAAGTAAACCAATTAACAATAACCCCATCAAGGATCACGTGGTGTCAACTCCTCTTGTTAGCGATCCGGATTCCGTAAGTAAATCAAGTGAATCCGACCCTAAACAAAAGGAGGCCACTTCAAAGGCAATAGGAAAGATGCCTTGTGTTAACCTGGAAAAAGAATTCGAAAGGGTGAGTTTAAAGTCAAGGTCAAACAAAGTCAAACAAGAACCTAAAAAGACTATAAAATCTACTGAATCATGTGCATCATGTCACAGTCCAGGGAAACAAGAGATTAAAGATGTAAAACCAGGTAAAACAATTAATTTTGTAAAACCAACTCATACATCTAACAAAGTAGTGCCTCAGTCCAAACACACTAAGGTTGACTGTGTGACAAGTATATCTCCACCAAAACAAATAAACCGTAAAGTTGAAAGGAGATCCTGCTATAATTGTGGAGAGTATGGTCACATAGCGTCTCACTGTCCTTATTACTAGACACCGAGGAAGAAAGTTGAACTTTCTGCATCTACATCTAGATCTTTTAAGAGGAACTCAGTGACGCCTCCTAAAAGGGATTGTGAACCCAAAGTTCAATCCATCAGCCAGTCGTCTGTTTATCATAAATAGGCCTTACACAAATCTGGATTATGGAAAGAAAAAACCTCCTCAGTGCCTGAAAATAAGATACACAGAATTCTGATCAATCCATAACCTCAAAGGGTCAGTGGGTTGAGTTTGTGATATGTGATGCATCAGGGAAACCCAAGCCGGTTAAGGCTTGGGTTCCTAACATGAACTAATGTTTTCATTGAATGTGCAGGGTGTTCGCTATAGTTCTGAGACTAACACATGGATTGTCGATAGCGGAGCATTCAGGCACATGAAAAGGAACAGAGCTCTCTTATCAAATGTCAGACAAATTAAAGGAGGGCATGTTTCATTTGCTGGAAACAAAGGCGGGTACATCACAACCCAAGGAGATGTGGGAAATGAGAAAGTTAAGTTTGATAAGGTAAACTATGTCCAACAATTACAAAATAACTTACTTTCTGTTTCTCAGATCTGTGATAAAGGATTCAAGGTAGTTTTTTACAACAAGAAGTGTTACATTCTAATGAAGGATTACGTGATTCCGGAGGATCAGATCCTAATGTCAGCTTCAAGATATAATGATCTTTATGTCTTGGATCTCTCAAAGGCATCCACAACAGATAGTGAAGTCCAATGTTTCTTGTCCAAAGCTACTGAGAAGGAATCCATCTCCTGGAATAGGAGAATGGGACACATAAATCCGAGCAAAATGAATCACTTGATCCAGAATGATCTTGTGAGAGGAGTAAATGTCAAAAACTTCCAACTCCCGGATTTTTGTGTTGCGTGCAAAAAGGGCAAACAGATGAAGAAATCTCATAAGGAAAAGAAAGTTCATTCTATAGAACTTCCACTTGAGCTTCTTCACATGGATCTGTTTGGTCCAGTCAGTACAAGAAGCATCGCAGGCGACTTGTATTGCTATGTAGTTACTGATGACTACTCAAGGTTCTCTTGGGTAATGTTTTTGAAATCCAAATAAAAAACATTTGAATCCTTCAAGGAATTGGTAACTACACTGGAATCCCTATACAAGCTGAAGGTAAGACAGGTGCGCTCAGACAATGGATCCGAGTTCGAGAATCAGAGGATGGAGGACGATTGCAAGGAAAATGGAATTGTGCATCAGTTTACCTCAGCTTATACCCCTCAGATGAACGGCGTTGCTGAACGGAAGAACCGCAGCATGATAGAAACGGCATGGACAATGCTTGCAGACTCGAAACTGCTATACAATTTTGGAATGAAGCAGTGGCAAATGCATGTTATACTCTCAATCAAGTTCTGGTAGTAAAACGCCATGGAAAAACATGCTACGAGTTATTACAGCGACCTAAACCTAATTTGGAATATCTCGAGCCGTTTGGTGCTCTGTGCACCCTGCTGAAAAAGACTAAGAAGGGAAAATTCAGTGAGAAGGTTGATGAATGGATCTTCTTAGGATACAACATACCGAACAAGAGAGTTTACAACAAGTGAACGGGTCAAGTAGAGGTGTGGTGTAATGTTGATGTCCAGAGATATATCACACCACCTGCTGGAAAAGGGCCTGCTTACTTTTTCGACTATGATGGATTCTTCAAGTCCTTCACATATCTCTTTCTTCTTCAGAAGACGGTTGGCAAACAAGATGATGTATGATGTCTTGTACACACCGTCTCAAGATTCAACAAGTCATGATCCTACCAACTCAAGGGGAGCAGTTGATATGAGTGACTCCTCCTCTGATGAAGAAAATGAAGAAAATGATCAGATCAACCATGTACAGGTTCCAACTACCACAAGTTCACAAGCATCGGCTAGTGATGCTTCTGAACTTTCTGAACCTCAGACTCATATCGCCTCAGATCCAGAACCAAATGGTCATAATCTTGACTCTGAGGTGGTTGTTCCGACAACCCTGGCTCACGTCTAAACGTCTATCATCCTTTGGATAATATTATAGGAGATGTGAGATCAGGGGTTCAGACTAGAAATCAGCTATACTCCGCTGATTATGCCTCTGTGATGGAAAAAGGATACCTTCACGACGGTGCATACCGCTGCTTTGTGTCTCAGTTTGAGCCAAAGTATGTTAGTGAAGCACTAAATGATGAGGCTTGGGTTAGTGCCATGCGGGAAGAACTTCTTCAGTTTAAGAAGTTAGGTGTATGGACACTAGTGGATAGACCTAAAGGTGCTAAAGTCATTGGTACCAAATGGGTCTTGAAATGTAAGAAAGATGATCAGGGAGTGATCATCAGAAACAAGGCTCGGCTTGTTGTTCAGGGTTTTCGACAAGTTAAGGTATCGACTACAATGAAGTATTTGCACCAGTGGCAATGATGGAAGCCATCCGCATCTTCCTTGTCTATGCATCTTATATGAAAATCAAAGTCTATTAGCTAGATGTTAAGAGTGCATTCCTTCACGGTGAAATCAGAGAAACATTGTATGTCAGTCAACCCGAGGGATTTGAAGATCCATATCATCGGAATAGAGTTTACAAACTCGACAAGGCTCTATACGGGCTTCATCAAGCTCCACCGGCTTGGTATGAGAAACTCTCGACTCATCTTGTGAAACACGGATTTCACAGGGGAGTCATTGACTGCACACTGTTTATCAAAGAAAAAGATGGAGACTTACTGCTAGTACAGATCTATGTAGATGACATAATCTTCGGTTCAAAGAACGAAGAATTATGCAAACAATTCGAAGCAGTAATGAAGGCTGAGTTTGAGATGAGTGCCATGGGGGAGATGAAGTTCTTTCTTGGGTTACAAGTAGATCAGACACCAAATGGAATCTTCTTACATCAGACCAAGTATGTAGGAGATATTCTCAGTCGGTTTGACATGGAGAATGCTTCCATAGCTGGCACTCCACTGGCTACAAACCATGATGTAGCACCCGATGAGAACGGTGATCTGGTAGATGCCACTATGTACCATGGGATGATTGGATCTCTCATGTATCTCACTGCCTCCAGACCAGATATCATGTATGCGACATGTTTATGCTCGCGATATCAGGCAAAGCCTAAGGTGAATCCTCTAATTGGGGTCAAAAGGATATTTCGTGATCTGAAGGGCACACCCACACTTAGGTTGTGGTATCCTCATGATGATGACTTTGAACTTACATCGTATAGTGACTCGGATTACGGCGGCTGCAAGATGAACTACAAATCTACATCAGCAGGGTGTCAGTTCTTTGGGAGAAGATTAGTAACCTGGCAGTGTAAGAAGCAGATCTCGTTGCTTTGTCAACCTGTGAAGCCGAATACGTTGCTGCTGCAAGCTGCTATTCCCAAATCATATGGATTCAACAGCAAATGCGAGATTACGGTTTGCATTTCACTTCCACACCTATATTTGTTAATAACTCTGCTGCGATTGCAGTCACTAAAAACCCGGTCCAACATCCTAAGACCAAACACATCGGAATCAATATCACTTCATACGTGACTGTTTTGAAAAGAACTTAATCGATGTGATAAAAATAAACACTGATTTTCAACGCGCTGACCTCTATACAAAGGCTTTTGATAAACCACATTTTTATATCTGTTAGAGGTCAATGGTGTTAAAAAGAAAAGTGAGGTCATTCCTGAAGATGACCATGTATAGTCCGATGCGTCGCGTCTAGTGTCTCTTAAAATTTCTTCAATTATAGTGTTCTTTAAGTTAATTCTCTTGTTTCATTTAATGTTATCTCGTTAATTACACTTAGTGTCGGGTCTTGCTCATTAAAATTCTAAAACGCAAATCCTTAGAGGTTTTAGTATTTTAGGGGGAGAATAGGTATGAAAAAAAAACGAGGGAAAAGGAGAGGCAAGCCGATAATAAATAAGATTGTACGTGTGATACCGATTTAACGTGTGGAATATGATAGTACACAGGTACAAACCATTTGGGACTTTAAAAATCAAAATTGAAAAAGATGCAAAGTTCAAGTATAAGTCTGAGTAGTCTGAGCAATATAAAAGGAAATATGATAGTTAAGCTAGCTACTACTAAGGTAACACAAAGAAAGTAGACCTAGAGGTTGCTAGACCACAGCTGATATGTTGGTAGATTCAACACAATAGATGACTAGACCGTTTGGTGATCTCAAGATTAAACTAAAATGTTTAACTAGCTGTGGGAAACACCTTATTCCTGGTTAACACAATCAACAGGATTCCAATAAGGGGTGACGAGCAAAATAAATGCCACAAAAGTGTGCGTAAGACCAAAGCATAAGCTAAAGCACATGAATGCTAAAAGAAGAAGAATTGCTCAACAAGAAATAGATTATGTGCCTCTTTGCTGTGTGGTGGCACTGACATGAGGATAAGCATAACCTATATATTCTAGAACTCATTGTTGTTTGCCGCCTCTCTGTTGTGCGATGGCACTGACCTGAGGATTGGCTTCTCTTTGAAAATTCTATGAATAGTCGCTTCTTGAACACTACCCTAAGACCGCTCAAAAATCTCCTGAGGAATGTTGATTACCATATGAGTGTGAGATCCACAATTTCTTGTTGAAATAAACAAACCTTAAAACGATCACCAAACTGTATTGAAAGTCTGTGTATGGATTTAAGAGGACAAGTATACTGACAATCACTGTGGTTACAATTCTTGAAAGTTCAAATCAGTGTGGAGACCTAAGCGTACTAGTATGATTTCCTAAATTTGCTAAATGACTCCAGATGAAAAACAAGGAAAGAGCATCAAAGTTGTTTTTTCAATAACTTGTCCTGAATGATTTGAATATCCTGTATGATTCCAACTTAAATTGATCCATGTATGGTTTAAATAATTGTGGCTGTTCTCTTAGAATAATTATTCCTTAGAACTACATCTTGGGAATTAACTCTCACAAAACACAAAAACATATCTTAATTTTTTAAGTTTTTAGTATTATTTCTTTTATTTATGTACAAAGTTTGTCAATTCTTTATGTAGTATCGGACTATATCATGGAAGTTGATAAGGGACCTTATCATCTAAAAGGTCACGTCTGAGGTGACCACAAGTGCTTTCAAACAACAATTAGGTCACATCTGAGGTGACTAATCAGTTAAAAGGATCACGTCTGAGGTGATCAAAAGTTTTTCAAGTTAAAATGATCATGTCTGAGATGATCAAATGATTATAATGTTAATTCAACAGTTTAAAAGGGTTTAAATGTCAAATGGTCAGAAAGTCAGAAGAATTTCAAGAGTATGACCCATTCGCACGACTGGACCATAGTATGGACCAACCGTACGAATGAATCATACTCATGACTTTAATAGCCGAATGGACAAGCGTATGGACCATGCAACCAATGGCTGATACGAATGAGCCATTCGCCACGTGAGAGGAGGCGAATGACCAAGTCACATGACTCAACTCTAGTCGCACGACTGAAGGTGACCGACTGGCCAGTCGCACGACACTGTCGACTGACTCAGTCGCACGAATACTTGTGCGACTGGACTCAGTCCACGAACAACTTGTGCGACTGGACTCAGTCGCACGACTGTAGGAAACCCTAGTATATATAGTGGGATAGTCGGTCGCAGTCACTCACCACCCTCAAAATCGCCCCGAGACGCACGAACTATTGTTACGCTGCCAAATTTTCATTAGATCTTTATATACCACAATTCTTGTGCACTGACGATTTCCACTGACTATACAGGTACAATGCGGTTCAATCCAATCATATCTCATTCAATTTGACTGCAAAATCAACAAGTTCGGTCCAAACCAAGAACCGAGACTCTTTGACAAAATAACCCAATTAATTCAAGCAATCAACTAAAATTAATGTTAGTGTGCTAAGTATAATGATTGCGAGTCCAATGAACCAAAACACGACATCTAATCATAAGAATTGGTCAAAACTTGAATTTGAATTGAACAGCAGTCTGTCATGCAAATGGACAGACTGATGAACTTCAGTCGCACGACTGAGTAGTGTGAACAGCTAAGTCGCACGACTGAATCATGCGTGTGAGTCCAGGCGCACGACTGGAATACACGACTGAGTATACATATGGGTGAGCTCAGTCGCATGACCAGTCGTACGTATGGAATAATCCGCACGACTAGAACTAAGTCACACTACGCATTCGCACGACTAGATCTCAGTCGCACAGTCTCATTCGCACGACAGGTCAAAAGGGAATATTTACAAGTCCAAGTGATTCAAGATATTCTTAATCAACGGATACTAACGTTTTCTGTTGTAACAGATGACGAGTCGGTGGACAATGAGCACCAAACACAATATCTGTGCTTATCTGGATCAGTCATCCAGACATGCACCTGACTTTGCTGGAATCATCTCGTTTCTTAGGCGCTCAAGGATCTCTCATGCAATCTCAAATCCATGCACACCGTGCCGGTCTATTCAGCAGGCCTTCTAGGAAGGTGCTATAGTTGATAAAACGTCAGAGCCTCATCGAATCCGTAGTTCGATATTGGAGAGGCCATTGAGATCTCTGAGGAAGATCTCAGGACAGTGTTGCAGCTGGGGACGATGCTGAATGTCCCACACGACTACACCCCCTGACTGTCAGAGGTTGTTTCCTGCGGGCCAAGTACGCTGGGGACATCAATGCAGGGGTGCTCAACAAGAGCAACCTGTGTCCCCAGTTCAAGTACCTTGCGCACGTACTGCTTAAGTGCTTAGCGTCTCAGAAAGGAGGTTTTGATGAGCTGTCCGATCAAATCCAGAACGCATATGCTGCACTGGTGCTGAACCATCCGTTCATCTTCTCCAGGATGATCTTCACCTACTTGGTGGAGAACATTGAGGGGAAAGGGAAGGAGGGCTTCTGCATGTACCCTCGCTTTATACAGATGATTATAGACTAGAAGCTCCCTTCCTTGCCGAAGGAGAAGGAGGACGCGATGGTACTCGAGGTGATGGACGATACCACTTTGGGCAGGATGAAGGTTTATAGGGGGAAGCAGGTAAAGCCCCCTGTGAGGAGATTATTTGGGCATCTGGCCAGGGAAGACTACGTGGCGTCGGCTAGGCGTAAATGATGTCACGTTGATAGTGACTCTGAAGAAGAGCAGATACAGCTCCCTGATGATGACTCCGATGATGATAGCGGAGATGCTGGAGATGAAGGACCCACTCAACAAAGGGGTCCCACTACTGATATTCAATCTCCAAGATCTGCCCCCATTGGAGACAGAACGGAGACCGCTGGGTTCCACCAGGATTTCATGCCTAGTGAGGAAGAAGATGAGTCAAATAAGGAGCCACTGACTCGGACTGTGGGAAGTAAAGTTGTTTCCACAGCACGAGGGCTCCGGGCGGTTGGTGAACGCCCATGCGGATTGGGAGAGACCACTGATGATCCTACCTATACTCCTGATCTACCAGGCCGCACTATAGGGGGAGCATCCACCTCGACTGGATCGAGGAAGAAGAGGATGACTCAGCCCCATGGCTTGAAAAGAAAGAAATGTAGAATCACCTTTATCACTACCACAACTACCACCATTCCACCTACCACCACTACCACTACATCCACTACCACCTCTACCACCATTCCCCTCATACCACTACCACCCTTCCATCCACCACCACATCATTCACACCTACACCACCACCACCATCATCTATACCATCTCCAATCTTCACCACAGTCACCACCACCACTAGCCATCCTACAGCACCATCTTCTTTCTCTCCATATCCATCAGGATTGCCTCTGCCTCCCAGTGGGGTAGAGGAATAGCTCTCAGCACTTAATCAAATGGTGCTGAGACTATTAGCAGCAGATGAAGAGAAGACCAATCATATAAGACACTGGTAGATCTGACCACTGTCCAATCTCAGCAGCTCACTTATCAGGCTCGATTGATCGATGAGCAGGCACATCGGATGTCTCAGCTCCAGGAGCAACACGCTAAAAGGATTGAGAGCTGGAGGCTGAAACAAATCTCTGCAGCTAAAATTCAAAGGGTCTAAAGAAGAGCCCTTAAAGATAGGAGAAGGTGATGAAGATGATGATGCTGATGATGAGAGTGATGATGATGATGATGGTGATGATCATTATGGCCTACTGATGTTAGATGATGATGATGACGACTCTTCAGCTGCAGGTGCCACATCAGCGAGTGAAAGGAGGACCAAACGTACTCAACCGAGTGCCTCCTCATCCATCCCAATAGCAGAAGAGCCGATGATCCAGGAAAAGAGTAATGCTTAGTTGGTTTATTGTTATTTAATATTATTTGTATTCGGATTATGTATGATATTAACGAAATACATGTTTATATGTAATGTAAATAGTTATGTTTTCGATTATTATGGTTCTTTCTTGATTGTTAACTAATGATTGATATATTGAATGTTTAAATCAAGCAAATCCAAATTATCAAAGGGATGAACATGATATTGCTCCCCTTCAACAGATCAAGACTCAACTAACCATGATTTTTGATCTGCAAGGGATTGTCAGAAGATCAGTGAGTTACCCCCTGAAGAAGGGAAATAATTCATGATCTTACTGATGAGCAACTGGTAGAAATGTTCAAGCTCAATCCTGATGAGATTGTAAAAGATGCTCTAACTGTGCAAACAAGAGTGATGATGAGCTTCAGGATGTCGATGAGATTGAGATAGAAGATGTCACTACTCAACACTATCTTGAGTACACTGACAAGGAGGGAACTGCCATTCCCAATCTGGGAGACACTCTTGTCAGTGACACTTTTGAGACTCTGGACAGGATGGAGAAAGAGTCAGAAAAGGATAAAGAGAAGGCCCAAGCCTCAACGCCGAAGTCAAAATCAAAAAGGCTGAATGGGCAACATGTTTTGAAGAATCAAAGCCCAACGCAGAGCTACTACATCAACTGCCTACATCAAAAGGTGGCAGGCAGGATCATAGCGTGGGCACATTTTGCAGACCTCAACGTTTACGCGATTAAACGTGAGAAGGGAATATAGTACTTCAGATTTCCACATGATCTGAAGACTCTTCCAGGTTTTGAGCTCAACCAGTTAGCAAAGTTAAATTTGCTATATGTTGACCCTCGTAAGATGTCAGGCTGGTTTGAAGCTCTAAAGAGGGAATACCATACCAGATAGGTCAACTTCAAACCTCAACAACCAATGAGGTACATCAGAAGATCTGAAGTTGATACCATAACTGGTAAACCTAGAGTAGTGCTGAATGGAGTCCACCACGTACAATGTCTAAGATCCCACTACGTGAGATGCCACAGGACTTCACTCCACACTTCAAATGGTGGTACTACGATGGAGAACGGGAGGGCCCGTATAGTCTTGAACAGGAATGGATCAATGGAAACCATAAGGGTGTTTGACCCGATGTGGCTCACCACTTGTCAGCACAAGATGTTTATACTTTATACAAGTGGCCACTGTTCTACGACGACCCAGGATATTGTGTCCAAGCTTTACAGTTCCAGAAAGTGATAAGACTCTGTTTTGCTTTTGAGATAAACACAGGAGTCACCAAAAAAGCTAAGTACAAAAAGTTTGAGGAAATCATGAAAGATGTTAGACAATAGATAGATCTAGGTCCAAGGGGGAGTTTGTTGATACATATATGTACCTAGATCCTGATCTAAATGTAATATGTCTTGCACTGTGTAATTGTAATTGTACGGGTACTTAATGAAATACAAATGTTTGGTTGTGTTTATAATGTTTAATATTTCATTAATGAGTTGTTTAACGCATATTGATTGATTATATAGGTTGTGATTGTTTGAAGTGTTATGCATAATGTTATAATATTGAATACACTCAAACTTGGTGAAGTGAAGTTCTCATGCGTCCGACTGGACCATGCGCCCTAACAGTGGTCATGCGTCCGAATGGCCATGCGACTGAGTGTCCATGCGCCTAAATAGTCCATACACCTGAACAACTTCATGCGTCTGACTCAGTCGCACGACTAAACACTCAGCCGTGCGAATGGATCAACCGCATGTCTCAATCGCACGAATGAACCATGCCAATGGTTCAGTCACCCGAATGAGCAATCCTAACCTATAATACCACCAAATTCGTGGAAAAACGTAAGCATTGAATCCACTTCGACTCCAGACGTACCCTAGCCGTCCAGAAGCCTCTAAGTTCGTACTCCAAGTTCATAGAACGCTGTAGATTGATTCCTAATCGATTCTTGACGTTAGATTCAATTCGTTATTGTGTCTACGTGCGTTCTCACTGATTGGATCACCAATCAAATAGGATTCTGCACTATTTGGTTTGGTTTAACACGTTAATCAGTTGGTGTTTGGTCAAATACCAGATCCTGACAAAAAGGCTTCTTCGGTACATCAAAGGGACATTGGATCACGGGCTTCATATCAACCCCTCCATATCTTCATCTCTCACAGCCTATTCTGATGCTGATTGGGGGGATGTCCCGATTCAAGATGCTCCACCTCAGGCTACTGTGTATTCATGGGTGATAATCTCATTTCTTGGTCGTCTAAGCGCCACCCACGATTTCTCGATCTAGCGCTGAAGCTGAATATCAAGGTGTGGCAAATGTTGTTGCCTAGACAAGTTGGCTGCGGAACCTTCTACTCGAGCTTCACATTCTCTCACACATGCCACTATTGTCTACTGTGATAATATCTCGGCTGTCTATCTCACTCAAAATCTGGTCCAACACCAACGCACCAAAATGTGGAAATAGACATTCATTTCGTTCGTGAAAAGGTAACGTTAGGACTGGTCCGGGTTCTTCATGTCCTGCGGATTACCAATATGCATACATCTTCACCAAAGGCCTCCCACGTCAACTGTTCACCAGATTTCGTTCCAGTCTATGCATTCATCCGGCTACTGCTTCGACTGCGGGGAGTATTAACGAACAATATTTCTATCAAATATTATTTATTTGATAGAAATATTCTGCTGTATATTTGTATTTATTTAGATATTATTCAAATTGATTTGTTTTGGTAGTCATCCTGATGAGGAAAGTTTGTTAGACTTTGTATATTATTCTATTACGTTTCATTGAAAGATCATCATAAATTATAACAAATTACAGTTAGGTGTAGATGTGGTTGAAGATGAGGAATCAGAATCAATGTGGGGTGGTGAAATGGATGGTGGATTAGTGGATAAGATGAAACATAGGGATCAAGAGAAGACGAGACAGGAACGTTAGTGGTGGGTGGCTGAAAAGGAAAGAGTTGTTCACCAAATCTACGTGATGAACAATATAAATACGATCAGATGACGGGTCAAGACATCGATACATGTGATGAGATGTACTATATCAAGAAACACACATGATATGGATTGAAACTCCATTTTGTGTTTGTATATGAATGAAGGTGAGGATAACATTGACATCCAAAAACCAAAGGAAGGAGAAATCAAGTCGATGATTGAAAACTTGTTCAAATAAGGAGACATTGTAGTTGGCACGAGAAGCATCCAATTAATAAGATACACATCAATGTCAAAAGCAAAGTTCCAAAACCGATTAAGTACACGTGAAAATGTATAAGGTGAGATCGGTTTCAATAACATGGTGGTGGTGGTGTTCCATAAGGCCATTTTATTCACTCGTATGGGGACATGAGAGCGATGAATAATGTGTTAGGACTGGTATTTGAACGAAATACCTAGTGATTAGCGTGTAAACCAGATCAAATAGTGCGGAATCCTATTTGATTGGCGATCCAATAAGTGAGAACACACGAAGAATCAATAAAGAATTGAAACTAACGCTAGAAATCGATTGGAAATCGATCTAATGTGTTCTATGAACTTGGAGAACGAATTGGGAGGCTTTTGGACTGCTAGGGTACGTTTGGAATCGTAGTGAATGAATGCTCTACGTTTTTCATGAATTAGATTGTATTTATAGGTTAGTATTGTTCATTCGGGTGACTGGACCATAAGCATGGTTCAGTCGTGCGATTGAACCATGCGGTTGATCCATCCGCACAACTGAGTGTTCAGTCGTGTGACTGAGTCAATCTTATGTGTCAATCATACGACTGATCCAGTCTCCTGGTTCAGTCGTGCGACTGAGTCAATCGTATGAAGTTATTCATGTGTGTGGTCCATTCGTATGGGCCATTCGCATGAGAACTTCATTATGTTAAGTTGAATGTATTAATTAATAAACATTATGTGTAACCATTCACACACTACTATCCTAATTAACCAATTCAATATCTACTCATTAATGAAATATTAGTCATTACAAATCACAAACAATCAATATCATTTCACTAATCATATCAAATTACATCAAAATCAGATAAACAAGATCTATTACATTTCATATCATGATCTAGGGACATACATGTATCAACAAACTCCCCCTTGGACCTAGATCTCTCTAATGTCTTGTTTTCTGCATCACCTCCGCATATTTCTTGTACTTGTTCTCTTTGTGACTCCCGCGTGAATCTCAAACGCGAAGCAGAGTCTTATGACATTTTGGAACTGGAGGGCTTGTACAATATCTTGCGTATCATAGAACAATGGCCACTTGTATAGCGTGTAGACATCTTTTTCTGACAAGTTGCTAAGCCACATTGGGTCGAATACCCTGATCGTATCCATTTGGCCCTCCTTGTTTAGGACTATGACCGCTTCTGCTGTTCTCCAATCATAGTACCACCACCTAAGTGTGGAGTGAAGTCCTGTGGCATTTCCCTGAGTGGGATTCTTGACATTGTGCGCGAGAGCTCCACCTCACACTATCTTCGGCTTTCCAGTAATGGCATCAACCTCAGACCTTCTGATATACCTTGTAGGCTGTTGGGGTCTGAAGTTAACCCACCTGGTGTGGTACTCCTTCTTTAGGGCAGCCTCGAACCAGCCTGACATCTTCCTCGGTCAGCATACAAAAGCTTTAGTTTGGCCAGCTGGTTGAGCTCAAAACCTGGTAGAGTCTTTAGATCATGTGGGAATCTGAAGTACTCTATGCCATTTTCTCTCTTAACTACATATACGTTAAGATCCTCAAAATATGCCCACGCTATGATCCTGCCAGTCACCTTATGATGTTTCTTGACTTTGTAGAGTTTGGTGTAGGCATCCTGTTTCGGTGCAATGCGTTGGGCTCTAACTTCTTCAAAACACGCAACCCACTCAGCCTTTCGAATATCTACATCATCATTGAGGCTGGGGCTGATTCCTCTACTTTCTCCGACTCTAGCTCCATCTTGTCTAACACCTCAAAAGTATTGCTGACGAGGGATTCACCCAGTTGGGGACCATATTTCCCTCATTATCAGCGTACTGAGGGTAGTGCTCGGCAGTGACATCTTCAATCTCGATTTCATCAACATCGTTGAGCTCTTCGTCACTAGTCGAGTCGCATGTCGGAGCATTCTTCACTATCTCATCTGGATTGAGCTTGAAAATTTCTGCGAGTTGCTCGTTTGATAGGTCGTGAATTATTTCCCCTTCTTCAGGGGTATAACTCACCGACCTCCTTACGATCCCTTGCAGATCAAGAATCATTGTTAGCTGAGTCTTGACCTGCTGAAGGGGAGCAACATCAAACTCATCCCTTTGGTAATTTGGAACTGTTTGATTTACACATTCAACATATCAACCATTAGTAATTCATCAAAACAGAAATGCATTAAACTTAATTTAAATAAAATACATAGATTTCAATACATGATTCAAATACAAAAGTAATTTAGTACATAAACATCTAATCTTTACTTTTGTCCTGTATCATCGTCTCGTCACTTGGTGGAGCCGAGGAAGAAGCCGGTTGGTCTTGTATGTTCTCGGACCTCCTTTCTTGACCTGAAGCAGTGGCCGATGCAGCTGCATCTCCTCCTGATGTATCATCATCATCCTTCTCCTCTGTCCTTTCTTCTTCTGTCCCCTCATCCTCTTTTGTCTCATCATCCTCATCATCACTCTCATCATCATCATCATCTCTGTCTCCTTCTTTGATCTTCAAGGGCTCTTCCTTAGATCCCTTTAACTTTAACATGATTGTCTTCTTCGCCTTCTCCAACTCCTCTATCTTCCTGTTTGATGTGACACTTTGTGCTTGGAGTTGGGCTATCTCAAGCTCTGAGCAGTCATCTGTGGGCCTGCTCCTTTATCACTCTAGCCTGCTCTTCTATCTGGTGAGACTGAGCAACAGTAAGATCAGCAAGCTGACGGATCTGAGCCGCCTTCTCCTCATATGCTGCTCCTAGGCGCATCACCATCCTGTTGAGCGCAGACAGCTGTTCCTCTACCCCAATTGGAGGTAGAGGTGATACATATGGATGATATGGATGGCTGAGGATCCAGCTTGGTGGTAGCGGTGGTGGTGGTTGCTGTAGTGAAGATGGGTCTGTGAAGTGGTGGAGGTGATGTGGGAGTGAAAGATATGGTGGTAGACGGAATCTGTACAGTGGTGGGAGGTGTGGTGGTGGTAGTAGTAGCTGTGGTGGCTGTGGTTGCTGTGGCTGTGGAAGTGTTGTGGTGGTGGCAGTGTGTGGCTATGGTGGTGGATGGTATGCTTGTGGAAGTGGTAGTGGTGGTGGCAAATGTGGTTGTGGAGGTAACGAAGGTGAGACGTCTTTTCTTCTTCTTCAGGCCATGGGGTTGAGCCATCCTTTTCCTCCTCGTTCCCGTTGAGGTGGATGCTCCCCCTACAACCCTGCTAGCTGGCTCCGGTACATAACTCGGATCCGTGGCTGTCTCTCCTGAGTCTCGTGGGTGTTCACCAACCACCTTAGCCATGTTCTGTGGGAACAACCTTGCTTCCCACAGTCTGTGTTAAGGGCTCCTCTTCTGACTCCTCTTCCCTCTCACCAGGAACAAAATCCTGATGGAAACCAGCAGACTCAGTTCCATCATGGGTGGATGGTGGAGATGGTATATCAGTGGTAGTGGCCCTAGATGGAATGGGGCCTGTATCTCCACCATCACCACTGTCGTCATCATCGTCGTCATCAACTGGTAGACCTATAGGTTCAGAATCAGAGCCACTGTCATCATGACGCCATTTTTGTCTTCCCGGCGCCACATAGTTCTCGTTTGCCAAATGGCCAATCAACCTCTTCACTAGGGGCTTCACTTGTTTGCCCCTATACACCCTCATTCGACCCAAGGTCGTGTCATCCATAATTTCCAAAGTAACTGCATCATGACTCTCCTTTGGGAGAAGTGGCAACTTGTCGTTGAAGATTAGCTGTAGAAACCTGGGGTACATACAAATCCTTCCTTCCCCTTTGCTTCCAGGTTCTCTATCAGATAGGAAAAGATCATACTCGAGAAGCTGAAAGGGTGGTTCAGCACCAGTGCCATGAACGCATTTTGAATCTGATCTGATAGATCATCGAACCCACCCCTCCTCGAAGCAATGCACTTCAGAATCACATGTGCCAAGTATTTGTACTAAGGGCACAGGTTGCTCTTATTGAGCACACCCGAGTTTATGTCCCCCGCGTACTTGATTCTGAGGAAGCAGCCCCTCACAGTCAGTGGATGTAATTTGGTGGGGTGATTCGTATCGTCCCCAAATTCAAGAACTTCTGGAAATCAGCAGCGGTAACCTCGATATCCTGACCCAGAATGGAGCTCCGTATACTGTACGGCTCACGAGAGCGATCAACTAAGGCATTCTCCCAGAATGCCTGGTGTAATGACCTGTAGGGCGTGCAAGGTGTAGATATATCCTTATGTTCCGGGAGCGTCTAAGGAAGGCTATAATCTCTGTGAACTCGGCCCCGTTCCGAGTAGTATGATCCAAGTGAGCACATATGTTGTGCTTTGGGTTAATGGACCATCTATCAGCCATTTTTCTGAAACACAAGACACAGAATCATTAGTACATAATACATCAAAATTCAGTTCTAAGTGTAATGTTTAAATTCATTCTGATTCATTCGTGCGAATGAATCATGCGACTGGAGTCAGTTGCTTGTTCTTTCGTGCGACTGAGCTCGTTCGGTGAATGAGACATGCGACTGAGTTCAATCTGCTGACTGAGTCTGCGATTGGGTCAGTCGGCCGACTGAACTCATTCACATGGTCATTCGGCCAATTGATCCAATCGCAAGATTCAATCATGTGATGGAGTTCATCCGGACGACCAGTCGCTTGTCCCACTATTCAGTCGCTTGCGGTTCGAATCTTGACCAATTCAAGCAATTTAACATGGTTTAATGGTCCATTAGACTCGCCATCATGTCACTAATAACCTATTAAACTTAATTTTAACATTTTGCTAAGTTTATGTAGGTTATAAGGGCATTTTTCAGTCCGGTTCTTGTTTCATTCGAATATCACATATTGGATTCAAGATCTTCTGATTTCGGTAAGATTTAACTGCAATGTACCTGTATAATCGTCAATCGAGCATCAGAGAATCAAAAGCAATGTGAACACAAGATCTCTAGAAATTTTGGCAGAGTAACGGGAAGAAATGCGATTTGGGTGCGATTGAGAGTGATGAGTACAACGCGATCAACTAAAGCCCTTTAAATACTGAACCAAAGTTCAATCGCCCGACTGGCCTCATTCGCTCAGTTCATTCGGCGACTGAGGTTCAGTCGTGCGATTGGCTCAGTCAGTCGGCCGACTGAGTCTCAGTCGGTCGACTGACTCATTCGTGCTCTTTCATTCGCACCTCAGTTAACCGACTGAGTCTCAGTCGGTCAACTGACTCATTCGCACCCTGTCATTCGGTCGAATGGATCATTCTTATACGCCATTCGGTGAATGACTAAATTTCATGTCCAATCGTGCGAATGGGATCCATTCGCATGGTTGGTCCATATCATGGTCCAATCGTGCGAATGTGTCACACTTAGTGAATGTTCTGCAATTTTGAACATTTTACTTTTAAGACCCTTTTAACTTTTGAAATAAACATTAGAGTGTTTTTATCATCTCAGACATGATCATTTTAACCAATTTAGTCACTTCAAACATGACTCTTTTAAACACTTTGTCACCTCAGACGTGACTGCAGTAAACTTGAGAATTCATGTGGTCATCTCAGACATGACCTTTTAATGAGTTAATCCCTTATCTATTTTCATGATGTAGTCCGGCAAACAAACAAAATCAAAAGACTAAGTGAATAATAATAAAAAGTAAACTAACGTACCAAAAATAAAGACTTGTTTTTTTTGCTTTTTGTGAGAGATAAATCCTAAGATAGAAATCTACGGGATTTGGTTCCGGAATAGGAAGCTTCAACTTAGATTTCCACACCTGGACCAATTCAATTTTGGAATCATACAGGCAAGTCAAATCATTTGGGACTCGTTGTCAAAATCTTTTGATGCTCTATTCTTAGTTTTCATCCAGAGTCGGTAGCAACTTTTAGGAAATCATACTGGAACTATTAGATTACCACATTGATTTGAACTTTCAAGAATTGCAGCCACAATAATTGTCAGTATATTTGTCCTCTTAAATCCATACACAGACTTTGACACAGACTGGCGATAGGTTTAGGTTTAATTATTCCAACTAACATTTGTGGATCCCACACTTATATGGTAATCAACATTCCTCAGGAGCTTTTGAGCGGTCTACGGGTTATTTTTACAAGAAGAGACTATTCTTAGAGATTGCAAAGAGAAGCCAATCCTCAGGTCAGTGCCATCGCACAGCAGAGAGGCGGCAAACAACAATGAATTCTAGAATATCTAGGTTATGCTATCCTCAGGTCAGTGCCATCGCACAACAGAGGCACACAACCTATCTCCTTGTTAGAGCAGCTTGATTTTATTTTCACAAAATGCACCAACAATAAGTCAGTAGCTTGATAGCATTTTTCTTTCATTTTTTCGTGCTTTGCTCTATTTATGTCATCGCACCATTTGTGGCGTTTACAAGCTCATTACCCCTTATTGGAATATGTTGGTGTTAACCAGTGATAAGATGGAAGCCCACAGTCAGTTGAACAACTTAGTTTGATCTTGAAATCACCAATCAGGTCTTCTCATCTATCGTGCTGAATCTACCGCATATCATTTGTGATCTAGCAACCTCTAGGTCTACTCTCTGTGTGTTACCTTCATAGTTACCAGTTTTTCTATCATCTTCCCTTTTTGTATTGCTTAGACTACACAGACTTATACTTTGAATTTTTGCATCTTTCTAAATTAAAATTTTAAAGTCCCTCTTGATTTGTTCCTGTGTACTATCATTTCCAAAGGGTTTGAAGCGGTATCACAGATACGATCTACCTTATATCAGCTTTCCACTCCTTCTCTCTCATCTCTTTTTTTAATAATGTTACTTGCTCACTTATTCTCCCCCTAAAATACAACATCATAACTGGTATAATTATTTTAGGATTTTAATAAACAGCAGAATACATGAGTTAAATTTAAAACGGACTAAAGTGAAATAAAATGAAAGAATTACCAAGCTACATCAGACTACACATGATCATCATCAGGAATAACATCACTTTGCTTTTTAACGTTGTTGACCTCTAGCAGATATTGAAAACGCGGTTTATCAAAGAATTGGCACCCTGCTGATGTAGACTTGTAATCATCTTACAGCCCTCGTAATCCGAGTCACTATACGCCGTGAGCTCAAAGTCATCATCTTGAGGATACCACAACCCAAGTGTGGGTGTACCATTCTGATAACGAAATATCCTTTTGACCCCGATCAGATGGTTGACCTTAGGCTTAGCCTGATATCTAGAACATAAACATGTAGCATACATGATATCAGGTCTTGAGGCAGTGAGATACATGAGGGATCCAATCATTCCTCGGTACATTGTGGCATCTACAAGATCTCCATTTTCATCAGGTGCTATATCATGATTCATAGCAAGTGGAGTCCCAGTAGCAGAAGCATTCTCCATGTCAAAACGACTGAGAATGTCCTCCTACTACTGATGTAGAAATATTCCATTTGGAGTCTGATCCACCTGTAACCCGAGAAAAAACTTCATCTCCCCCATAGCACTCATCTCAAATTCTTTCTTCATAACTGCTTCAAATTCTTTGCATAACTCTTCGTTCTTTGAACCGAAGATTATGTCATCGACATAGATCTGTACGAGCAGTAGGTCACCATTTTTTTCTTTGATGAACAGTGTGAAGTCAATGACTCCCCTACGAAAGCCGTGTTTCTCAAGATGAGTCGAGAGTTTCTCATACCAAGCTCGTGGAGCTTGATGAAGCCCGTATAAAGCCTTGTCGAGTTTGTAAACTCTATCCCGATGATAAGGATCTTCAAATCCCTCAGGTTGACTGACATAGACTGTTTCTCTGATTTCCCCATGGAGGAATGCACTCTTCACATCTAATTGGTAGACTTTAATCTTCATGTACGATGCATAGGCAAGGAAGATGCGAATGGCTTCCATCCGTGCCACGGTGCAAACACTTCATTGTAGTCAATTCCCTCGACTTGGCGAAATCCTTGAACCACCAATCGAGCCTTGTTCCTGATAATGACTCCTTGGTCATCTTTCTTGCATTTTAAAACCCATTTGGTGCCAATGACCTTAGCACCTTTAGGTCTATCAACCAGAGTCCATACACCTAACTTCTTGAACTGAAGAAGTTCTTCTTGCATGGCACTCACCCACCGCCTCATCATTTAGTGCATCACTGACGTATTTTGGCTCAAACTGTGAACAAAACACCGATAAGCACCATCATGAATATATCCCTTTTCCATAACTGAGGCGTAATCAGATGAGTATAGCTGATTTCGGGTTTGCACTCCTGATCTGACATCCCCAATGACATTTTTTAGGGGATGATAGACGTTTAGTCGTGATCCTGGAGTAGTAGGAACAACTACCTCAGAGCCAAGATTATGAACATTTGGTTCTACAGCTGAGGTAGTTGGAGTTTGAGGCTCCGAAATCGAAGGTACATCACTGGTAGATGCTTGTGGACTTCAGGAACTGGAACTGTTCCTCCTGGCTGTTCTGATCATCTTCTTCAGCTTCATCTTCAGAGGAGGAGTCACTGTCGTCGACTACTCCCCCTGACTGAGTAGATGATCCTCCCAGTGAGCTTGATGTTGGTGTATTCAAGATATCATACATCATCCGTGTAGCTAACTCGTCATTCGAGGGAGAGAGAGAGATGTTGAAGGACTTGAAGGATCCATCATAGTCGAAGAAATAGGCGGGTCCTTTGCCAGTAGGTGGTGTGGTATATCGCTGAACGTCAACATTACACCACTTCTATAGACCCATTGAGTTGTTGTAAACCCTCTTGTTCGGAATGTTGTATCCTAGAAAGATTCCTTCATCCACCTTCTTGCTGAATTTACCTTCTTATGTTTTCTTCAGAAGTGTGCACAGTGCGCCAAATGGTTCGAGATACTCCAGATTTGGTTTGCGTCTTTGTAGTAGCTCGTAACATGTCTTGCTGTGATGCTTGACAATCAAAACTCGATTCAGTGTATAACATGCATTAGCAACTGCCTCTGCCTCATCCAAAATTGATAGGCAGTTTCGAGTCTGCCAGCATATTCCGTGCTGTCTCAATCAAGCTTCTGTTCTTTCGCTCAGCAACACCATTCATCTGAGGCGTGTAGGCAGAAGTGAATTGATGTACAATACCCTTTTCCTTGCAGTAAGCCTCCATCCACTGGTTCTTGAATTTCGTCCCGTTGTCTGAGTGTACTTGTCTAACCTTTAGCTTGTAGAGAGATTCCAGTGTGGTTACTAACTCCTTGAAGGACTCAAATGTTTCTGATTTGGACTTCATAAACATTACCCACGAGAACCTTGAGTAGTCATCAGTAACCACTAAACAGTACAAGTCGCCTCCTATGCTCTTTGTACTAACTGGACCAAATAGATCCATGTGAAGAAGTTCAAGAGGAAGTTCTATTGAATGAATTTTCTTTTCCTTATGAGACTTCTTCGTCTTTTTGCCTTTCTTGCAAGCTACACAAAAATCAGGAATTGGAAGTTCTTGACATTAACTCCTCTCACCAGATCCTTCTGAATCAAGTGATTCATCTTCCTTTGACTAATGTGTCCCATTCTCCTATTCCAGGAGATGGAATCCTTCTCAGTAGCTTTAGATAGAAAACACTGAACCTCCTGATCCGTTGCAGCAGCTGTTGACAGATCCAAAACATAAAGGTCTTTATATCTTGAAGTCGTCATCAAAACTTGGTCTTCTGGGATCACGTAATCTTTCTTGATCACATAACACTTCTTGTTGTCGAAGATGACTTTAAATCCCTTATCGCAGATTTGGGAAACAGAGAGTAAGTTATTTTGAAGTTGTTGAACATAGTTCACCTTATCAAACTTAACTTTCTGATTTCCTACTTCTCCCTGAGTTGTGATATATCCTCCCTTGTTTCCAGCAAACGAAACATGCCCTCCTTTTATTTTCTTGACGTTAGATAAAAGAGCCCTGTTTCCTGTCATGTGCCTGGATGCTCCGCTGTCTATAATCCACGTTTAGTTTCAGCACTGTAGCGAACACCCTGCACATACAATGTAAAAGATTAGTTTAGGTTAGGAACCCAAGCCTTTACTGGCTTGGGTTTCCCAAAGGCATCACACATCATAAATTCAACCCATTGACCCTTAGAGGGTGAGGGTAGCCCAGGTTCCTTCTTGTCATCATCATCAGACACAGAGGTTGACTTCTTTTTCCATAAGCCAGATTTGTACAATGCTTGTTTGTGATACACAGTCGACTGGCTAACAGGTTGAACTTTATGTGCACTAGTTCTTCTAGGTGGAGTTAAAGAACTCCTCTTAGAAGACCTAGGTTTTGGGTCCTGAAGTTCAATCTTTTTCCTAGGTGTCTGATAAAGAAAGCAATAGGAAGCAATGTGTCCACATTCTCCACAGTTGTAGCATGACCTGCTATCAACTTTATGATTAAACTTTCTTTGTGGAGACGTGTGTGACACTCTAGTAACATCACTTACTTTAGGTTTTGACTCTGGTTCTTTTGATGTTTTTCCTTGTTTAACAGAGTTAACTGTTTTAACATGTTTAATCTCTTTTTCCTTTTGGTTAACTGGTTTTTGACTATTTGAAGTCTTGTTAGGTTCTGATTTGACTCTGTTTGACCCTGACTTTAAGTTAACCTTTTCAAACTCTTTTTCCAGACTAGCACAAGGCAATTTACCCTTAGCCTTTGACGTGGCCTCCTTTTGTTTGTTTCCAGAGTCAATGGTTGAACATGAGGAATCTGAATCACTAACAAGAGGAGTAGACACCACATGATCCTTGATGGGATTGTCCTTTACAGGTCTATCTTAGTGTTCATCAAGGTCTTAGATGGTGGTGGAACCACGTTGTAACCCAAACCCTCCCCATTGTTTCTTTCTCTCATTAAGTGTTGGACTATGTTGATGAATTTGTCCAACTATGCAGTTTCTGTTTTAATGAGTTTACTTCTACTTCTATAACTGCCTTTTGCTTCTTAGTGTCTTCTAGGGAGTTTAGATAGTACCTAATGTCATTAGCTTGGTTAAATGCAACTACTTCGGTTTCCCTAAGCTGTTTAGTCAAAAGGTCTATCTTTTCTTTGTAACTATGTTCATTTTGTTTTAATACTCGATTCGCCTCAGTGCACAGTTGTAAATCTTTTACCAAGTTATCATTATGATCTAATAACCTAGCAAATTTCTCCTCTATGTTATTTCTAAATGTATTAAATCAGAACAAGCATGATTATTAAACTCTTTGTCAGTGGTACTTACCTGAGTTGGTTCAGAAGCATTAGCCATCAACGCAGCATCAGATGTCTCTGGTTCTGGTGATTCTGTCTTTTCTGTCTTTGCTCTGGTAGTCTCCTCTTTAGGCTTGTAGCTGACCTCAGATGCCGTTGTCTCTTCAATATTAGACATCGCTATATCAACTGCTAGATCTCCTTCACTTGTAGAATCATCATCAAAGTCTTCTACACTTGCAATGTTTGATTCCCCTGGAGAGACAAACCTAAAGCTCCAGTCCTGTCCTTCATCATCATGAGCAGTCAAGGCTTTTGGATCCTTGCTTGATGAAGTAGAACTAGTAGCTTGCTTGTCTTGACGAGTGAAGGACGAGATGGGTTCCCATTTCCCGTCTTCTTTGGCTTAACACATTCTCTCTTGAAGTGCCCCTTCTCCCCACAGTTAAAGCAGGTCACTTTGCTCTTGTCAAAGCCAAATGTGGTATCCTTAGTAGCTACCAAGTTCTGTCCGGTCTTTTTCACAAACTTCTTTGCTCTCCGACAGCACTAGCTAAGGCCCACATTATGTCCATTCTCTCAAGCTCCATTTCGTCCATCTACTCGTAGTCCTCGTCTGCCAGATGACAGTTTCCAATCTTCCCAGCAACAAGTCCATCATAAGAATGAACCACTGCAGCCAAAAGATCCATGTGTTCTCGAGCTACTTCTACCGTCACATTACCGAGGTTCTCAGTATTCAGTCTAGTAGCTTTTGTTTCAGATCCGATATGATGGGTACAAGAAGACCCCGACGTGTCTGATCCTGAAGGAGAAGCATGTGAAGGACCCGATGAGCTAGACACAAATGCAGTCTGGAGAGGTGCTCCAGATGTCTTAGCTTGAGGTGTGGCATTGTACAAAGCTGTATTCTGAGAATACGAAGACTTCTGAGCTCTGTACTTCATCCTAAGTGCTTCTTCTCGCAGCTTTAGAATGAAGTCATTTATATCCAGCTTTGCCAGCATTCCATTCTGTCTCAGGTTTGACACGAATGAAGCCCACTTCTCTGGCAATCCGTCTGCAAAGTTAGCAACTTCTCTTCCATGGTAGTAGCCACCCCATGTGTATGCAGTTCACTCATCAGATGGTAGAATCTATCTATAACATCGTCCAAGCTCTCGTTTCCCGTCGTACCTCTTTTCCAGCTCATCCCATAGTTTCTTGGACTGCTTATTCTCTGAGTACTGGTGAAAAATGTCTTTAGGGATAGACTGTGTAATCAATGCATAAACCTCTTCTCTGCATTATATTTAACTTTCTGCGCGTCTGTCATCCCTCCTAAGTTTAGCTTTACTCCATCGGCTCCCACCGGCATACTATACCCAATCTCGATAGCTTCCCATAGATTTGGATCCACTCCATTAAGGTAGATCTCAAAACGTTGTTTCCAGTGGGGAAACTCATCTAATGTTAAAAGCTTTGGTGGTTTATTTGATTACCCACCTCACTCTCAAGTAATAGCAGGTTTTGGATCCTAGAGTCCTTCCCAGCAGTAAAGGCTGACATTTGATCTTCCATGGTGAATAACTTTAAGTCAACTAACACAAACTGTCAACTGGTGTGACTGAAGGATGCGATTGGGCTATCCATGTGAATGAACTATGCGAATGGTTCAATCGTGCGGCTGAACTATGCAATTGGTTCAGTCGTGCGAATGAAGCTGGTGCGTATGAACACTGCGAACGAATGGTTCAATCGTACGAATGGCGATGCGACTATGTCCAATCGTGCGTCTGAGCAATGCGAATGAGGTCCAGTCGGGCGAATGGCTCACTCGTGCGACTCAAGCTGCTGTTTTGCGAAATTTTTAGGTTAAACGTGTTTTAGACGTAAAAATTCGAACTTTCGCAAGGTCTAATCGCCTAAGTCTGTAGAAACCAACCTTTAATGAGCAGGGAATGTCCAAGATCACTTCTGACACAAAAGATTGCGTTTTTAGTGCAAAACACAAGCTTTTTATCAATCTTGATTGAATCACACGTAATCAAGAGCCAAAGCTCTGACACCACTTGTTAGGACCTGGTATTTGAACGAAATACCTAGTGATTAGCGTGTAAACCAGATCAAATAGTGCGGAATCCTATTTGATTAGCGATCCAATCAGTGAGAACACACGAAGAATCAATAAAGAATTGAAACTAACGTTAGAAATCGATTGGAAATCGATCTAATGTGTTCTATGAACTTGGAGAACGAATTGGGAGGCTTCTGGACTGCTATTGTACGTCTGGAATCGTAGTGAATGAATGCTCTACGTTTTTCACGAATTAGATTGTATTTATAGGTTAGTATTGTTCATTCGGGCGACTAGACCATAAGCATGGTTCAGTCGTGCGATTGAACCATGCGGTTGATCCATCCACACGACTGAGTGTTCAGTCGTGCGACTGAGTCAATCTTATGTGTCAATCATACGACTGATCCAGTCTCCTGGTTCAGTCGTGCGACTGAGTCAATCGTATGAAGTTATTTATGTGTGTGGTCCATTCGTATGGGCCATTCGCATGAGAACTTCATTATATTAAGTTTGAATGTATTAATTAATAAACATTATGTGTAACCATTCACACAACTACTATCCTAATTAACCAATTCAATATCTACTCATTAATGAAATATTAGTCATTACAAATCACAAACAATCAATATCATTTCATTAATCATATCAAATTACATCAAAATCAGATAAACAAGATCTATTACATTTCATATAATGATCTAGGGACATACATGTATCAACATAATGCCTAGGGAGTAGAAATTTTTGAGAGATTCTGGAATCTTCTCCCTATTCAGTTTGTACTCATTTTAACTTTGTGTTGATTTGTCATTCAATGATGACAAGAAAGCATTAAAAGTTTCATATACATTGGATTTTTAGTTTTAAGGAAAAGATCAACATGAATTTGGAAAAATGATCCACACATAATAAAAAATAAGAATGACCATCAAACAAAGTCATGAGACCATGTCCTCTTACATCACAAATAACAAAATCTAACATGTGAGAACTTTGATAATTTGATGATACTAAGTGAGGTTTTGACGGTTTTCAAAATGACAAAATTCACAAGAGTTATTAGAACATTTATTCAACAAAGGTAAATTATACTTAGATAACATGGAATGTAAAAGTTGTGGATGCAGGTGTCCAAGTCTCTGATGCCATGTGAGAGAGGATGCACGTGTAGTAGAAAAAGCCACTTTCAGTTATGGAGAAATATTAGGAGGCTAGAATGAGTAGAGTCCACCATTACTTGGACCCATGAGAAAAGTATTGTGGGGAAGATTGTCCTTCACAACAAAAAAATTGGCATGAAATTAAAAAAACATGTTATCATCTTGACAAATTTTTGTATAGGGAGTAGGTTTTGTTTAATGTCAGAGACATGAAGAATATTAGTAACAGAGAAAGTTTTGTTTGGTGAATAAGATTATAAAGAACCAATGTGAAGAATGGGTAAGCCCTTACCATTACCAACATGAAGACGGTCTTCGCTATAATAGGCCTCAATATGGTCTAAGGCTGGAGAGATATGGTGCAACATGATGCTTAGAACCAGTGTCCGGAACCAAGAGGATGTGGATTGTGACCTAAAATCAGAATAGTTAGATGATGGTGATTGCCTTACCTTAAGCGTAGAAGGATCACGGTTGGGGCATTAAGACAGGATGTGACCAATACCACATATATTAAATGTGCTAACACAGTATTTTGGTTTGAAGCCCAACTGAATTGGTTGCAAGTGCCCCCTCCAAGGCTACGATTGTTGTTGTAGTTAGGGCGGCCACGTTTATATGATTGTCCACGCCCTCAGTAATTCCCGGAGCGATTTGTATAAAGATCTTGGGGAGGTTGAGGAGCAATCGGTTGGAGTTGGTAACCAAGTTGAGTCATTAAATGTTAAAGAGCTTGCATCATATCTTATGGAGGAACAGGGGCTGTGGGAGTGCGACTAGTTGTGGCAGCCGAATAAACCTGCACAGGAGACACGTCAGGAATAGTTTTCTTGATCATGTAGTCATGATCTGCTAAAAGGCCATGAAGTTCAGCAAAAGGCTGTTGGATATTGATGCGTGAGAAGAGTGGATTTTAGCCCATTGTATTCTTCTTGAAGCCCGGATATTACTAGCATAACAAGAACTTTATATTTAATTGTTTTCGCCAATGTTGGCAAGAGCATTTGAGTATTCTCGAGCAAGGGTAAGATAAGAAGAAGAGGATTCATCACCTTTCTGCTGAATTTTTAGAAGTTGGTTTTTAATATGTACTCCTAAGAAGATCTATGAGATGTGGTCAAAGATCCTGAGATGTGGTCCCCTGAAACTTATGGAAAAGAAGTTTCAGAAACAGTAGACAATATAAGCATTCGAACATGGGCATCGTTTGAAACCCATGCTGCGAAATCAGGGTTGGGTTGGGTTGTGAATTGGTTTGGTTGTTTCCTTCCCAGTTTTGGAGACAGGTTGGAGAAAATTTTTCGGTGGACAAAGTATATAGTCTATACTATAGACCCATCAGCGTATCCAAAAAGATTGTTTGTTACAATGAAAACCATAAAAACCACTCTCAACCAATCAAAAATTTTTCTTAAACTTTTTATTTTCTATTTAAAATGTTAATAAGATAATTTTGACACCTTTTTAATTTTGGTAATTATATATTCTATTAAATTCCTTATTATCACTATATTTGAACTTTTAAATTCCAACTTTCTCTTATATTTCAGAAAATTTAACCATCGATGATTATATTAGGTCAATAGTACCATCACCACCATCGCACACTCTCACTTCCATCAAACCAACACTGTTTGCCATCTTCGTCGTCTACCGCTCCGAGCCACCTTCAAACACCGCCAACACCACTCCTTTCTGCCATTAATGGTCCCTGTACTTTGAAGACCACCTTCAAAAACCACCGACTGCCTTTGAACACCAGAAAACCATCATTAATAGTTTGATTAAACCTGCAAATCATTCAAGGAAGAGGATGATGATGAACATATATCATGTAAGTTACATTACATACATGTATCTTGGGAGATGTGGAGACTAAATATAGACATATATGAGCAAGAACATGAATTGTGGAAGATGATGGAGACCAAAGTTACACTACATACATGTATGAGCAAGAACATGAAGACCATATCGGCCTTACGTATATGTAAATATGTACAAGCTCTTAATTCTTTTCTCGATGTTTTCATTCTTAGTGCTTAAGTATATGTAACTGATACGTATACGTAAGCAAAATATTTTCACTATTATTACATATGAGCTCTTAATTATTCTTCTAGGTCTTTTCATTTTTGTTCTTCTTTTCGAATTGTGTTTACATATACGTAACACAATTATTTATAAACATAGCACGTTATTACATATATGTAACATGATGTTACATATTAAAAATCATTTTTGTTTAACATGGTTACGTATATGTAACTTAGTTTATATATATATATGTGTATACATATATATATGTATATATATATCTATATTTATATATACATCTATATATGTATATTTATATATGTATATATATATATAGAACTAGTCTTAAGCCCCCTGCGTTGCAGTGGGGGCGTAAAACTGTGTCAAGTAACACCAATAACCCACTACCACCAATAACCACTAACATCCAAAAAGCTCGTAGTAAAAAATCAAATAAAACGAATGCAAAGTAGGTGTACAAATTTTAAACCGCGTAGGCGGAACGTAAAATATATAAAACAATAAGTATGTCGATCTAGAACCAGCGCGTTGCGATGGGGTCGTTAAAGGGGGGAAATGAGCTTGAAAACATGGAACCACACACGCACGCTACGATGTGTTAACTCGCAAATTTTATACCGAAATGTAAAAAGAAAATTAGTATAAATATAAAAAGTATATGAGATAAATTGTAAAATATGTAAAAATATTTTGTTAAAATAAAAATGTTAGAGATTAAAAAAAGAAAAAAAAGACAAAATGTGGATACAACCCACTAAACATGATGTACAGCCCATGATGCATGACTACTTTGTAATGAGTATATATTAAATAAATATTACACTCTAGACCCTCTATAACATACTAATATTAATAATATTAATATTGACTAATACTTTGCAAACATTTTTTATGTCGGTTGGTTTATCTCTTTCCTTTTATAGGATATTCCTGTTTTTAAAAGGGTCCCGGACGAATATATGTGTTCTCTTTAACATGTGTGACGTGTTCCCACTTTCATTATTTTTTTAATGTTTTCCCTGTTTGATATAGAATATAACCCGAATCGACATGTACTTATGAAGGGAGCGAAGTTGTCACCTGTAGTTTTTTCTTCATTTACAAGTATCAACTAATCAAGTATTCTAGTTCTAGTATTGAACCGTCAAGGAGCATATTCAATTTGTTATGCTGAAAAACTACATGCTTTACTTTTTTAATTTGTGATGGCCAAACTATGCAGGTGGTTCAGCTAACAAAGTTTGATTATAGGCTTGCCAATGACTTAGATGAAGAACTACAAAGGTTAAGGTGTCTGGCAAATTATCATGTTTTTCGCTTTACAAAACCGCTACAGAATCTTGGTCAGAAACTAGTAATGAAGATGAGGAACATGGCAAATCGCTACATTGCTGTTCACTTAAGGTTCACCTCTTTGTTTCTGATTTTGTGGTTATAATTACACGACTGGTTCCTGTGTTAAAATAAATGGGAAAGGCTGAGAATGATGGGTAGATGAATTGTTTACTGATGCACTATTAAGTTCGACAAAAAAAAAAAAGAAAAAAACCCACATTTTGGTGTAGATCTCTCATGTGGTTTTCCCATGTTCCAACTTAAAATTGTGATACCATTTGCGATTTGGAAAGCCTGTTACTAGTTATTATTTCTTAGTATACGCATGAATTTTGTCAAAATAGCCATGACCTTCAAAGTTTCTCACAAGATTCTTTGACTTTCTTTTTGAGCTTACTATAACTTTTTCTTATCAATCATAGCTTGCCACTTGGTAAGTCGCCATCAATCATTATGGTTAGGCTCATTAACTTAGCTCACTAGCGTTATGGTTATTATATGTGTATATATTAATAGATTGTAACATACTAGACATCCTATTAAAGTATCTCTTTTAGCTTCACATGTATTTTCATCATTCATGGACGATCCGAAATCCAAATGTGAAAGTATGGGTGCTAACTAGTGGTGTTTGCAGGATGAACCAATCACAAACTTAAAATGATGTCAAACACATGAACATGAAAGTGAGACAAATATATGGATTGGCATGAAACAATCTATTTAACATGGAAAGAAATATTTTATTTTTTGCATATTTGTGTCTTAAAATTACAAATTTACAAAAATATAGATAAACATAAAACATGGTTGTCCAGTTCTTTTTAAAATTTATAAATCAAAACACATTAAATAAAAACACTTCAATTAAATGAGATCTCATTATTTAGATTGAAGAATTGTGGAGATTCTGAAATTTTGTTTTATTACGATTATAAATTTACTTTTTCCAGGTAAGTGGCTTGTAATTTTGTATGCATTAAACAAAGTATGTATAAATTGATAATCAACATCTACTAGAGTTTCTATGCTTCCTAGGGAAACATCCATCCATTTACAAATGCCTAACAAACAAAAAAAAAACAATCAAATTCTAGAAAATCTTAACTAGAAAGGATGAGATTAGCATTTCTTAGATACATTTATCTTCTATCTACCAACTTGTACAATACACACACACACACACTTAACTACTCTTGGATGCTTCCTTCCTTCTTCCCATTGACCCTGCTAAAAATTTCTTTAGTTTGTATATTTTGTTTCGAATCTGCAAGTCAATTGTCAGTTTCATTCATTGTTTTGTATTAAATCCTTGGATGGAAAGTATTTTTCAAACACTCAAAAACTCTGATTATTTGAACTTCAGATAGTAAAATAAACCATACAACTATTTTGATGGTTCGTTTTACTAGAATTACTTATCTGATTCTTATTATTCAATAACATCATGTAATCCACCTTCAGAGTACACTGAAAACACCTCCGGATTTTGTTATATAGTTCAAATTAAGCTTTATATCGTTTAAACAGATAGATTCACATTCTATATTACTGCCATAAAAAACAAATGCTATATATGATTGTGCTCATATATATCTGGGGAAAAAATGTGGCTTATACTTAATATACCAATCTGACCCTAGGTATGTACTCAAGTGTATTTGTAAAGCAGATACAAGTCCCCCATGATATAAACCACTTTAACAGCTAACATTTGTTTCAACTTTCTACCCCAAAGACATGAAGTTCATACATCAAATGACTAGATTCACTCTAGCTATGAACCTCATCATCCCAAAGGAATTTGATAATGTATTAACTTTTATTTGCTATTTACCTTTTGGAGTAATCTTGTTGTGGCTTCTTTGAGTAGAATGTGAAAGTGCAGGCAACTTTGAGATAGTCATAGAACTTTGCAACCCTTCTAACAACTGTAGGCAACAAAAAGAAAACAGTAATAACTTATAAGAGAATTCATGTAATCTAGGGGTGGCAATTTCCGTCCTCACATGTAACATGTATCAACGTATATTTAAATGTATATAACCTTTTGATCAGTTTTTTTTTTAATAAATGTTGACGGGAGTACGGGACAAACCAACCTGACTGATTCAACTTGTTACTTAACCTAACCATCCCATTTCCACCTCTAAAGCAATATTAAATTTTCAACTACAAACATTTCAAGAATTACAATTAGCAGCAACTCACCCGTGATGTTGGCTGAATTTTACGATTTGATCTGCGGGTCTCAACAAATCCTGGAAGTGATTTTTCAACTTTAGCTGTCTTTCCAACTGTTGTAGTTGCAAGTTTCCGTTTGTTCAAACGCTCAGATTTATCTTCAGTACTGGATGAAGACCCATGCTCCATTTGGATTTGTTGACCCGACTGGTTTTCACTATCACCAACAGAATCCAGGCTGCTTTTGTTTATTTTGAATCTAGAAGATAATGTTCTGACAGAGGGAATTGGCGGTTTTCTGGATTTCAGCATTTGTGGTTTGGTTTCAGCAGCTTGTTTCTCTTTAGGGTCACTTCTTTTCCATCCACGGGATCCTGGTGGATGAGGGATTAAGTATCTGGTGAACTTAATCGAATCATGTGTTGTAATATTGGATCCATCACCAACATAATGCTTGCTAACGTCCATAAATTTCTGCTTTTTTCCAGGTTTGGGAACACCAAAAATAACTCCTGGGCCTTCTTTAAGCAAGCCACTTCTCATTGCTCTATGAGTATTGACCTTATTGTCTTTAGTGCTACCAACATTAAATATGCTCTCATGAGTTGACAAGGATAGTGGCCTTGATTCTGCTTGTTTCCTCTGGCCTACAAGATCAATGTTTTCTGATGACCCAGCTTTCCTTTTACTTTCCACCATAGGACTTCCTGGTTTTAGTCGTTTTTCCTGTGGCATATTTCCCTGTAAACATGTAAAATCCCAGATTAGAGAAAACATAAAATAAAAGTTTACCATCATGGTGGCAAAATGGATAGGTAGAAAAATGGGTCAATAAGGATAATCTTTCGGTACGGTTGGCTCAGAATGACCCAAGATATTTTTTTGTCCCCAGTTTTGAAGTTCTTTAATAATCTTTATGAGGTTTTAAGCATTATAGTACACTTTGTTCAGCATTTAGCCAGTTTGAATCATTTCCTTTTAAGCTAATTTGTTTAGGTCCCTTTAAAGATAAAACAACCTTAAATTGACCTTTAAAGCAATGTATCCAAATTGCACATTTGCAACATACGCGGAGATATAAAACTGACCGGGGAAGAAAGACGTTTCTCAGATGTATGACACATAATCCACTTGCCATCCTTCCAGATGAGTGATGGCCTGACAAACCATGATCGAACGGTCGATATCTCTCCTTGAGCTGCAAATATGCAAAATGAGGAAAGCAATTGCCTAGATTTATAATCAGAAATTTCAGCACTGTAAAAATCAACTTGTCTAGTCTTAACATACCTGGAAAATGAACAGTTAGAGAAGTAGTATCAATGTTGCTTGTCTCCATCACAACTCCTTCACGCCAGCTGCAGAAAAAGCACTAATCTATATAAAGATATTCTATGCTCAAGATTCAACATCAAGCAAGCGTAAGCAACATGATCAGTGTATTTTCTTTTTCCTTTGAATAAACATACTGATTTTGCATCCACACATCAACCCTATCTCCACTAGACCACATAAAATCTGTTGCAGCCGTCCTACGTCTCTTTCTAGTTCCTTGCATGGTAGTCACAGGATGGGCTATACGTATCTTGGGTACCTCACTACCCTCAGCTTCAAGTGGCAACCATTCCATAAGTTTTCCTGTACCTTAACAAAGCATATTAAATCACATTTTAAAGCTCAGAATTGCAATAAAAACCTAAAGCAGAGGCACCAACAAATAGCCTGACATATGACCTTCATCTGATTGGATTTCCGTATAAGAGACGAGGGCTTTTCCGTCTTTCAAGCTCAACACATTAGCTCCAAACCAGGCACCATTGTGTTTATCATCATCCTTGTACACCTAAACACAATTGCTTAGATTAAGAAAATACACATGAAAGTAGTCGCGACTTCTATCCATTTAACATATAAACAGGTGGGTTCAAGTAATGATTTATCTAAAACGGCTAATATGGAAGCAGGTCAAATATCACCCAAATTGTATTTTTTATGCAGAAAACCCCATAAATCGTTTCAGTCAAATTGATAATAATAATAATTATTTAAAATAGTATAATTATTGTAATCATATATGGCAAGTTAAATATTTATTTAATGTGTGACAATTGTGGACAAGAAAGTGTTTCATGTCAACGTCAACCTAATCTGAACAGTGTCAACCTTACAAAAGATTGCCCATTTGACCCATACCAAAATTTATTTAACCTGCCCAACTTGTGTCTATTTGCTACAACTAGTGGAAAAATCAAAAGGTTGAGAATAAAGTGTTAAAATAAGCAACTTTCCAATTCTCCAACACTCATACCTCAACAAAACAACCTTCCCCAATATCACTCTCCTTTGAATTCCCCAAAGGAATTTCAGGCTTGGTCTGACCAACAATAGAAGTATCAATTGACCCAATCTCAGATTCAGGTATGGCCCCAATAGTTTTGAAAATCTCAGGAACTTTGCGAGCCCGTGGCTTTCTCTTATCCTTTTCATGGCTTGTAAATGTAACTGAGGTGCCATCAACCTCCATCGTCTGATTCTCAGCCAAACCCACACCAGAACTTGTAGTTAGAATTCCTTTATCAGGGGCATTTTCAGTATTTCTTTTGTCAATAACATTCACATTTTCTGCAATAAAAGTTTGCGGCTTAGATGCTAATCGTGAAGTCTTCCAGTATTCCTCGGGACCAGCTTCAATCAAATCCCTTAAGGAAAATGGTTCACTCATTGCAACGATTTTTCCTGCTTGAGATACTGCTTCAGCCGCCAGCTCAGCAGCTTTAACAATGGCATCAAGGTTTTCAGCATGTTTTGAGGATGATGATGCAGCATTACTTTGATCAAGATTTTGACTTTTATTTAAATTGGTGACCATCAATCTTGCTTGTTCGGCAACATCTGATGCAATTTTAGCAGCAGCTGCTGCCACCTTAGCAACAGAAGCAGCTGCTGCTACAGAAACAGCTGAGGATACCAACTTTGCTTCATCATTGGAATTCAAATCATAATCAAATCTTCTTTGCACCTGGCTCCATACATCATTGCAATGAAATATTGCCTTATCGGCATGCTGAGTAGCTTCCTTTGCTTGAAGTTTTGATTCCTCGACCTTGGTCGAAGTCTCATCTGATAGAAACTTAGCAGGAGTGCTTTTAGAGGTATTAAAAGCAGGCACAGAAACTGCAACTGATGTAGAAAGAGGAATACTAACAATTGAATACCCTTTATCTTTTTTCTGCTCTTTGAATCACTAGAAAGTTGATCAGATGACACAGTTGACCTTTTGATGCCAGACATGGTAGAACCCTCTGGAAAAATGATAGGAACAGAATTAAGAACCACTGGATTAGATGTATGTTTAACCATCGAACCACCTGATTCTAAAACAGGGGTTAATTTCACTGACTCAGTTATAGGAAATGGTGGAATACGAGGGATGGGATTAAAAGTTGGAAGTGGAGAAGCTGACAGCCATTGTCCAGAAAATGGACTCTGAGACAACCAAGAAGAGTTATAATTCGGAATGGGTGGAGGTGGAGTTTGGTGAGTAGGGCGTAGAGGAGAGAGTATTTGATGATAATCATAAGAAGCAGCTTTTGCAACGCCACTTGACTGTAAATTATCTGAAGATGGGGTAGTGGTATTCCATAAAGGTGATGAAAAGGGAATCATGGGACTAATAAACGGTGGGGTACCCATGCTTGGTCCTCCAATAGGTGAAGAGATAATTTTATTTTGGTTAGAAGCATGTTTAATTACTTGATCAGATCTGCTACCTGCATCTCTCATGTCTGCAATGGAGTTAGTATATTATAAAAATGATACAAATAGAGGTGACAATTTCAACCCCTTTACTTATGAGTGGTAGATTTGGGTTATGTTATGTCTGACATCTCAAACAGGTAAAATAGGTAACTACATGAATGAAAGAGGTCAAACGTCACACAAAGTGAAGTTTGACGCATAAAACCTCCTAAAGCATATTATGCAATTAATTAGACCAATTTTAAAATAATATAATATAGTTTTTTTCATGTTTAACATACTAATTATTTGTAGAGAATGTTAAAACTTTGGAAACAAATTTTTACAGGTCAACGCAACCAACGCATTTACTTGTATGTGGTGGGTTCGGGTTGCCAAAAAAGTGTTTTAGATCAACCAACCCGGGCGATTTGATTTGTAAAACAATTACTCTTCTAAATCATTACTGTCATAATAAATTTCTTAAAATTACATTTGACACTCTAACCAGTTCTAAAAAAATTGGACAGTTACCCAAAAAGTCTTTAGATCAACCAACCTGGCTGATTTGATCTGTAAAACAATTACTCAATTTGATTTATTACAGACACGTTACCTGACATGCATGACCCACCTATTTTGCTAACCTCTAACTACAAGATAGAGAGACAAGTAGACAAGAACTTGAGAAGCTAAGATCATAAGGTACCTGATCATGATTGAATAGGGTTACTAACCAGTTCTAAAAAAAATTGGGCAGTTACCCAAAAAGTCTTTAGATCAACCAGCCTGGCTGATTTGATCTGTAAAACAATTACTCACTTTGATTTATTATAGACACGTTACCTGACATGCATGACCCCACCCATTTTGCTACCCTCTAACTACAAGATAGAATGACAACTAGACAAGAACTTGAGAAGCTAAGATCATAAGGTACCTGATTGTGATTGAATAGGGTTACTAGATTTGGGCTGGGATTTTTGGACATGAAACCTTTCTAAACAAGCACGCCAAACACCCTCCCAAGTTCTTCCATCATCTATATATAGAACACATGAAGAAATTATATATCATTTCTAATTCAACATGTAACAAGACTAACAATATATTGCACTGACCAGATTGCCCAAATGCAGCAATCATATGAGTTTCTTCAGGTGGAGATCCCGATCTGCAACAAAAAACATGACCATTGTTTCATTAATGCACATAAGATCCAAAGACTAGCATGCATGTAGAATTATCTCTTAACCTCTTATGTAAAGTCCTTTTTGTGAATATAATGCTAGCATGATCCAAAATCCATTTTCATATAAAAGGTTTTGTTTTAATTTTCATGGTTAAATTTTAGTCTACAGCAACCAAGTTGCGATAAAAAAGAAATACTTTTTGATTTTGTGCTATTATTCTCTAGAAGATTATCCTTGGAAAACGTAACAAGTCTATATTTATAAAGTAAATTAGTTAGCCATCGTACTTGTGATAATCACCAAACTTCCAATATATGAAAAGAGAAAAAAGCACTAAAATATGCCAGCAGCCAACTAGATCCAAGAAGTTTCTCGGTATCTAAGGACAGCATGCACGTATATGAAGATGGAGAGTACTTACATCAATGATCCATAAACTAATATTTGTGCACGCAATTGCACTTGTTGATTATCACTAAAAGGCTGCTGAAATATAGAAGTTGAATTATTCAAATCTGGAATTTTTGGTGATGGAAGGACCCCAGGTTTTGCAACATTCGCATGGAACTTAACCTCTTCAAAACGAGTAACTTGACCCGTCGCAGGGGGAGTTAACAACACAGGTGATATTTCTCCTCTTATTGAATCTTTTGCAGGAGTTGTTTCTTTCCTGGCATTTTCCTTCCAGTTGATTTCCGTCTAGGTTTACGCTCAGATTTCCCTTTGACTCCTACTTGAGAGGGCAAACCACTAGGACTTTGAGGAGTAATAGAAATTTGATGATACTTCCTAAGATCGATTTGGATGCTGCTAGAACCTTTTGAAGGCCCCTCTGTAGTCTACACAAGTTTATGATGAATCCATGTTACAATTGTACAGGGAAGTGATTAGATATGGCAAGATGGGTGGATTAGGTAACAAGTCAAAAACTAGTTTCAACCTCAGGTTTAAATGGGTCATACTTTAGTACAAGCGGAAGCATGCCATGTTATATTGGGTTGACCCATAAACATTTCTTAGTATTTCTAATATATACAAATAAAAATATATCATAACAATAACAATCTAAATATTTAAATAAACTCACATAGTAGGTTTTATGCACAACAAATTTAAGTTTGATGACTTCCAAGTTCCAATGATGATTGGATCCATTCAGGTTACTCCCCATTTAGCTATTATTTTTAATTCAACTGTTTGTTAAAACATGTTGACCCTTCATATGAATATGAGTAGAAATTGATAACTATAGCTGTGAAATAGGGTCATGAAATAAGAGAGTACAACAATAAAAGCATAAATGTGAAGGTACCTTTGACAAATTAGAAACTTGAAATGTAGGATATGATAGGAACCCTTGCCATCTTGTCCCAGGTCAGCCGTTTTATTGACCCCAAGACTTAAGTTTTTCACTTCTGGTGTAGCATTACCTATTGAAACAGAGCGTACTTCATTTTCCATACCATCCGTGATCTTAGAAGGCTCCACATCATCAATGATCTTAGAAGGCAGGGAACTATCATGTGCCACATCCTCAGATGGACAAGCTACATCAACAAATGTTTGATGCTCATTTGATTTGTGGACTGTAAAATCTAAAACAGAGGCGGCAATAGTATTTAGATAATGAATTTTGCATTTTAGTTCTTTCACCTAACAAAATAGCCTTATAAGTGTCACACGCATCTCTCTGTTAGGAAAAAAAACTTTCAGTTCAAATCCTTCTAGCATGGACCTTCTCTATGTTCATTCATATGCACCCTGCAATAATTTACCCCATGATGGCAACAAGCGCCGTTTGGGACTTGCTAAACAGGTCAAATTGATTATTTTTTGAATGGTTAGATCAAGCAAACCCAATAAAATTTTGTCCAAAAATATTTGACTTTTTATAAACTAATATTAGTCAAATTTTATATTATTTCAACAACACTTTAGCTTATCAAATAAAATGACCTAAAAGGTTTTTTGCAATCAAAATACACTTTGGTTAAATTCAACCCATTTGACCTGTTATATCCTGTTAAAGATATCACATAATGACATAAATTGGTTGAAAGTGCCACCTATAAATTAAATGCTAGAACTTCTCTAACATTGACCAGACCACTAATGCCGTAAATGGGTGTCCTGCTCCTAAATAATACAATCATGTATAGCAGCATAAACTTTTGCCTACAACATGATCCTAACATGTCCACTTTTAGATGCATAAGTCATAACATAACATGTAAGACAAACAAAATCAGTAGAACTTCTAAGTTTAGAAAATCAATCAACCATCAAACTAACAAGGTATAAGTACAACCAAGCTACTATGCTTACCTTTTATCACTGGTTCCTTTAGTTCCTGTAGACATCCTGAGTGAGAAATATTGCATGTTTTCTCCGACAAGTCAAAAGGATTTGTTTCCAACTTCTTCAAACAATCTTGACCATCATTTTTGGTCCCAAGTTCTTGTTCAATCTGGCTTGCATTGCAGCTTTCAACGGGTGTCACACAATGAGCATTTATCTCATGTACAGGTTTTTCAGCAAGACCAATAGATGCTTTTTCAACTGAAACTGATGAATTGTTTGAAACGGAAGCAACCACACTTTCAACTTGAGAAGACTCATTTTGAGAATTTCCTTCCGAAGGGCATCCAACTTCTGTGTTTTCCTTGCTATCCTGATGCACTAAACTCACCCCAAATATAGGTGATTTTGGAAGCTCATCATTTTCAGCTGTAACTGTGTCAGGGTAAGACCTTTGATCAGACACTGCAACTGATAGAAAACAAAGAGAAACAAAGTGAAAAGGTTTAGATGCGATATAACAATTCAACCTAGATGGTACACGTAGAAACTTGGATGGGGTGTTTTTTTTTGGGGGGGCGGGGGAGGGAGGGAGGGTTAGCAGGTCAAATTGTCAAAGCAAGTTTAGCCAAAATATGTAATGTTCGTACTAGTAGGGTTCACCAAAACATTTTCTGCCCAAGTGTGAACCTTTTTATAAATAATTCTGTCAATTATGATATCAAAAAATTATATAGTCTTTTAGTAATAATCTAATTTTTTATGAACTGGTTAAGTAGATTTATGCATTAAGAATATACTTTAGGAGACTCTCAACCAATTCAACTTTTTTCCTTATTAGCTGAACTTTTAGTAGACCTCTTAAAGATAAAGACATAAGTCCATAACCCATGTCATCCCATTCATAAGAAAATGGGCCACAATCCCCCACCTTTACTAGAAAGTCGATGATCAATAATTCTAATACACCTCGTTCAACTCAAACAGACACATCAGATTCAATTTATTAGTTGTTCAGTATTCTCTTTACTACCTTGCAATGATGGTTCAACATTCTTTTGGCTATCAACAGGTTGAACAACTTCAGAATCTATATCATTACTTTCCAGGGGTGATTTTGCATCCCCTTCATTGAAAGAATCATCTTGATCCAAATGTACAGCATCCGGTTCAGATGAGGTAATTTTGCAGTCCACCTGCACTGAACCAGAAGTCTCACAGCCTTTTTTAGGTAAGTTTCCAGCAGACACCATAGATATATCAGAAATGATGTGTTGTGCATCCTTTTCTATGACGGTTTCATTTTCTTGAACAGAAATCTTTATGGGGGATATCCTAGACAAAGATCCTGTGTTGAACTTCAGAGAGTCAGGATCCTTTAACTTTAATATTTGGGACGGGCTTTCACTTAATGAGATGTTATTTTCAGCTGGTGGTTTCTCACTGAATGAGATGCTAGTTTGAGTTGACGGCTTTTCACTAAATGGGATGCTAGTTTCAGTTGGCTGGTTTTTACTAAATGTGATGCTAGTTTCAGTTGGGGGGTTTTCACTGAAAGGGATACTAGTTTTAGCTGACGGGTTCTCAGTGAATGAGATGCTTTTTTCAGCAGGCAGCTTCTCACTGAACAGGATGCTAGTTTCGTTTGGCAGGTTCTCACTGAATGAAGTGCTATTTTCAGCTGACGGGTTCTCACTGACCGGAATACTAGTTTCAGTTGATGGGTTCTTAAGGAACGGGGTGTTATTTTCATCAGACAGCTTTGCACTGAACAGGTTGCTCATCTCAGCTGACGGATTCTCACTGAACGGAATGCTTGTTTCAGCTGACAAGTTCTCATTGAATGGGGTGCTAGTTTCAGCTGACAAGTTCTCATTGAATGGGGTGCTAGTTTCAGCTGACAGGTTCTCCGTGAATGAATTGTCAGTTACAGCAGATGGCTTATCCACATATTCAGCATTTGCAACAAAAGAAAGAGACTTCTCCGCGCCATAAATACAACTTTCAACAATCACAGTGTCATTGTCTATTGGAATATCTTTCTTATTTTCTTTAATTTGAATACTTTCTTCTGCTGCATCACTAGAGGCACATTTTGACAAACCAATTACATTAAACTCCTCAACACTTGCAGCAACATTCTCTAAGGAGCCCGAGTAATCCTTACTGGGTTCCTTTAGAATTACATCATCGAATGTGCTATCCACTTTTTCCCCCGAAACAGATAAATTATGCTTCTCATTTGTAATTACTGAATCCAACTCTCCACTAGGTTTTAGAGATTCTTGACTCAAATTAGGATCCATAGCTTTAGTTAAGGTCACAGTCTCATCACAGATATTAGGATCCAATTGTTCAACTACTGCTTTACCCACGACTTTTTCTTCTTGTCCAACTGATTTTAGAAGCATTTCAACAGACTCTGAAGATGTCGCTTCAGACCATACATTGGTGCGTCTTAATTCCACAGCACTTGAATTGAACTCTATTCCACTACTTCCACGTGAATATTCCTCTATCCACTGGTTGTCTTCTGGACCAAGAAAAACCTCGTTTTCAACTAAACTATTAAAGTTTAAGGGCCCGTGGAGAGTATCATCAAACTCAAATTTGGGAAGAGCATATGGATGCAAAACAGGAGAAACTTTGGAGCACCCTTCTCCGGCTAATTGATGATTTTGTCCTTGAAGTTCATCGTCATCATAGTCCATTGGTGTATCCCTACAGTTAATAAAAGTGGCATGGATTGAACTTTTTAAAAAAGTGTATTATGTATATACACTAAATAGGCAAATTAGAATCCATTTGATTTTTGATGGCTTTGTATTTGTTCCACAAAGTTCTTTAAACTAGAATTATTGAACAGAATTCCATACAATTAACTAAAAGTAGAAACTTATAAACTAAGAAGTTTTGAATTTCCATTTATCAAGTAGCTTACTAGTTGAGTACTTGAGTGCAAGAAAAAAATACAATTCCTATTTTAACTTCAGAATTTTCATCTTAATGTATTGAAATATGAATCTTGACTGACGTGTCAAAAACTTAAAAACTTCATAATGAAATTGTAACATGCCAGGATAAGGTAATGAATTAATAATGGTAAAACAACAAAAATATAGGTTTTTTCCATGATTATTACTGAAATAATTTAAAAGTAAATAGAGTAAGAAGAAATAAAAGAACCAGAATTTCTTAAGAAAACTTTAAGTCTCACAATAAACTCATGAAATTTTATAAATCTCACAAATATGAATAATTCATAGTAGCCCCTGGCATGTATTAAATATTTCATCTAGACCATGTAGCAAAACACGACTTTAAATAGTTATATCTTCAAAGCATCTAATCTATGATGCAATTCAGCTATCTCCATATAGTATCGGAAGCCATATTATCTTTAGTATACACAAAACACAGAAGTAACATAAACAACTTCATAATAAACTCAAACTCAACCATGCACCAACAACCACGTCACCATAAATAACTGCCGAAAACAACATATAACAAATCAAAACATAAACCATACCCCTAACCACAACCGAAACGATCCAAATTCCACCACTTCAACACACCCTAACGAGAGAAACACTAAATCACAGCTTATTGATGAAGGAAACAAACAGAAATTACCAGAATAAGTGTAGAATAGAAGCTACCTCCCTCCATTCGGATCATTTGAACCCTAATCTTCGTTGCACCGATTCCTGCAGCTCCTTCATAGCAAGAGCCACCAACGTTTGAGAGAGTACGAGCCCTAACTGTTACACTCACAGAGGTTCACAATAAATTGAAAAAGCTTACACAAATTTCCTCATAAATTGAAGAAGATAAGCAGACGACGACTGAAAGGTGAAAGGTGAAAGGTGAAAGTGACCGTTTAGAGAGAGAAAGTGAGAATTTGCAGAGGACTTGATGAATTTTGAAAAGAAACTGAGGGTAGAAAGGTAATTCAGGCGTTGGAGCGACTGACACGTGGTGTCACGTGAATGGTATAGCTTAAATGCATAAAGGAAGGCTTTTTAATATAAGGAAATAAAGAATTAATATTAGTGTGACGAATAAAAATAGATTAATAATTTATTAGTGGACAAATTCACAAATTATGTTATTATTATTGTTTACGTTTGATGGATGGATGTGTGTATGTATGTATGTATGTATGTATGTATGTATGTATGTATGTATGTATGTATGTATGTATGTATGTATGTATGTATGTATGTATGTATGTATGTATGTATGTATGTATGTATGTATGTTGTATGTATGTATGTATGTATGTATGTATGTATGTATGTATGATGTATGTATGTATGTATGTATGATGATGTATGTATGTATGTATGTATGTATGTATGTATGTATGTATGTATGTATGTATGTAGTATGTATGTGTGTGTGTATGTGTGTGTGTATGTGTGTGTGTATGTGTGTGTGTCTATGTGTGTGTGTATGTGTGTGTGTGTGTATGTGTGTGTGTTGTGTGTGTGTATGTGTGTGTGTATGTGTGTGTGTATGTGTGTGTGTATGTATGTGTGTATGTGTGTGTATGTGTGTATGTGTGTGTGTGTATGTGTGTGTGTATGTGTGTGTGTATGTGTGTGTGTGTGTGTGTGTTGTGTGTGTGTGTGTGTGTGTGTGTATGTGTGTGTGTGTATGTGTGTGTGTATGTGTGTGTGTGTGTATTGTGTGTGTATGTGTGTGTGTATGTGTGTGTGTATGTGTGTGTATGTGTGTGTGTGTGTGTATGTATGTGTGTGTGTGTGTGTGTGTGTATGTGTGTGTGTATGTGTGTGTGTATGTGTGTGTATGTGTGTGTATGTGTGTGTATTAACAAAGAAAAGTTTTACATCAAATTTGTTAAAAAATTAATTGGTAGAATCGTTACCGATTTGATTTTGAGTAAAACTGGCGTGGAACCACATAAAAATTCGGTTTTGAATAAAATTTACGTGGAGCAATATACCAGCTTGGTTTTGAATAAAACTAATGATGAAACATAGATAAAAATAAGCATGTTAGAACAACATATTCAAAGTATACAAAAACACTATACTTTAAAAGGTATAAAAAATATTGTGTGCAAAAATATTAGGAAGAATTTCTTATATACTCTTACAAACTTTTAAAATATCATATTGTAGAACCGGTTAAGGGATGATCAATACAATCAGTCTCACAATAAGTAGAGTGTTAAAACACTTAACATATCAAATAAAAAACCGGGTTTATAAGAGAGATACTAATAACACAAGTAAGCAATGAGACAAAACAAAAAACAATAACAAGATAAGTATGCTTTTCAAGAATGTTGTATATTTCTCTCAAGTTCTATTATAAGTGTTAAAAAGCATAAAATCCAAAACCTGAGATACTTTATATTACATCCTACAGCCGGCTATAAAGCCACCTGGAAACACTAATCTACACAACAAGATCATTGTAAAGTCAAAAAGCAGATTGCTATTTGACTTGTGACTATGACATGTCATAGCTCACATTCTAATGTATTTAGAAAGTTACAGACTTCAAACCATAATCTACAGTTTACAAAAAAACAGACCTTTTCACCAACTTATACAAGTTGGTGAGTCTTCGGAGTGGTAGCGAAAAGTTGGTCAGCTTTGTGTAAAAGTTTATAAGAGAAAGCATGTTTTCTCTGTCTTCGAAAGAAATCAGTCTTCATTCTATTGGCTTCGGAAGACTTTGTCCTTGAAGCTTTGGAAGACTTTATCTTTAGCTTCGGAGATTTGGTTTTTGGTATCAGAATATTTTACACTTAGAATATTTTCTCTAATGTGTGTAAAACTTTCGAAGTAACTTCTACCTTGTACTTCATCTATGCATGTTGGAAGCTCTTTGGTTGCTTTGGTTGCATTAGCCTTTCAAGTATATCCTTACAAACTCCCCATAGGTTAATGCTACCAAAACAAAGAAGAATACCTAGATATTGACAATCCTCATTAGGATCAAGAATATTCCTTTCTTCATCAATTGCTTAGGATCCCTCCGACTCTCATAGTACCTTCTCATGTCATAAAAATCATGCAGAGGAAGATCAAGCATGTCTTGCCAGAAGTAGACATATTGACCTCCTTGATCTGATCTCTGATGACATTCCATCTGTCTGGATTTACAGCAAAAGTTCAGGACAGGATGGGTCTTCTAGCTGCAAGAGGCTCTACTTATGTTGGACTTGGTTGAGTAGCCTCTTCTTGAGCTACCTCAAGATGCTTTGACTCATGCTGAGGTGTGGAGGTGGATATCTTGGACTTCTTCTTCTTGGTGTCCCTCTTCATGATCATCCTTTACATCCTCTTTGATGACTTTAATCGAGAAGACTGGCATTCAGCACCAGGTTGTTCTTATGTGTCTTTCTCAGTTAGGTCCTCTTCCCTCACAGGTTTAGAAGGAGAGGGATAACCCTGTTGTGAATCAAAAAATGAAGTTGGTTGTGATTTAGCTCTAAGTCTAGGTTGTGTTGTCTCTTGGGTTCAATCTTGACCTTAATTTTAAGAGGAGCTTGACTTTATGGAGAATGCAAGTCAACAAGCTCCCCCTTTTAATCTTCTGCTTGGTCACACTAATATGCTCATCCATAGTGCATAGAGACATTGGACCAAGCCTTCTTCTAGAGAACCCATACAGCTTGAAGAATCTCATCATCCTTTGCTTATCAGTAGACTTCTTTTGGCTTTTTTGGATGATGGCTCTTGACTTTGCAGCTTCTTCCCTCATCTTTCTTTTGGCAGCTTTTTGTTCTTTTATTAATTTTGCTCATGGCTTCTTAAGATAATTTCTCTATACTCATATGATAAGGGAAGAGGTGCAGATACCTGATAGAGGCTTGTAGCACTCAGGTAGCTAATCATGTTTTGTCTATCTACTTCCTTATCTACCTAAGTTTGTTCAATTGCCGCAACCTTTGTGTTAGGGATTTCTTAAACTAGGGAGAGGATAGAAGCATGTTTGTAGAGTCTTTTCTGCCTCCTTTCTTCTTTGATCTTGAGGAGCAATTATGCATTCTCTGCCTTCTTCCTCTCCTTTGGTAACTCTGTATCAGTCAGTTCATTGAGCTTTTGTAAGGGAAGAGAGATGAATTCATATATGTTGTAGTTCCTAGTCCCTAAGTAGTTTAATCTGGCTGCCCTCAACTCATAGTCTTGAGTATTTGGCCTGGGCAGCCCTGATTGTAGCTTTCAAGAAGCCTGGGGACCCACTTGAACTCTCTCCCCTTAGCTTTCTCTTCCTCACTCTCTCTTCTCCTCCTTAATCTCCTCATGAATTAGTTTTCTTTTCCTTTTGTCACTCACAGGCCTTGGTTACTTAAGGTGGAAAGAGCTTTGTCCTTCATTGCTTGGTTCAACAGTCAAGCTCAGGCCAGAGAGAGGTTGTGAAGCACCTTCACCAGCTGGTGCCTCATTGAGGTAATAGATGCTTAAGAGGTTCCTGTCTCAAGGTTCACAGGTTCAACTACCGGGCCTCTAGCCAAGGTTTCCCATTCGAAGCTAATCTAGAGGTCCACCTCAACAGCTAGTTGACCAATAGTTTTACATGTTAGCCTTTATATATATAATTGGATCTCAGTTTGAACTCTTCTAGCACCCTTCTTGAATCCTATCTGCTAACCTTGCAGCTTGTCTGTTTTAACTTGGATTGGTAAGTGGAAGATCAATCATATAGGTGTTCTCATAGAATCTTAGGTTAGAGAAGTTGAAGATTTCATGTTGCCATCGAGATCTAAAGATTAACAGAGCTCTTCTGTTAGTGTCATGCCTTCATCCCATAGTTGGATTCTTAAAGTGATGAGATGGGGTAGACATAGCACTTGGGATACCCTCCTCAAACAAACTTTGTAAGAGTGAGTCCACATCAATAAGAACTTGAGGAGGTTGCTATATAGACCATTATAAGTGAGGGTAGTGAATCCTTAATGTTCATACATTGAGAAGAACTCCCAAGTTTTATGATTACTAGGAATTTCTCCCCTTTTATGGCAGCATCACCCTCTTGCATAGGTGAGCTACAAGTTAGGTCCACCACATCCATAAGTTTTTGTGGACCTGGTTGAGTTCTTCTAAGAGGTCACCCAGTTAGTTTTTCCTTGAGATCAGAAATCTTAAGTTGCTTATCATGGACCCTCCTTTGCAAGGTAGTCACTTGAAATTCTAGGTGACTAACCTTGAAAACTAAATAGGTGTAGGTTTTAGTTCGTTTTTGCTCCTTTAGTTTCGAATTCCCCTCATTTTCATCACAAGAATCATGGGGGGATGAGAAATAGGACCAAGGTCTTCTTCCTCATCACCAACACTTTGTTCTTGGTTGTTGTATTTCCCCTACACCATGACAAATTCAGCTGAAGTGTTAAGAGGCTAGGTTGCCATGATTAAGGTCTTAATGATGGAGTCACTTACTGAAGTGAGAGCCTCTTCTATATGGACCTCCTAAACTTGTTCAGGAAGATCCACCTTAGTAGTAGGTGGATGATGTGGGCTATACATGGGTGATGCAGGAGTACTCATCTCTTATTGAGTTGGGGCAGAGAAGAGAGACTCATAGTACTCATTGAAGCTCATGTCTTCATCTTCATAAGGTTGAGTATTAGTTGGTTAAGATCTAGAGGCTGGGGATGGTAACTTACCCTTGAAGTTGTTCACTAGAGTTTTGAGACTCTGAGTGAATGCTTAGAGCTATTGAGGTTATAAGCTCATCAGGCTAAGCATGAGAAACCTCAACACTGATCATTATTTAGATAAGAATGGTTTGCTCATCAGAAAATATGGGAGCTCCAGTGTCTCTGAGCAATGATGTCACGTACATAGCAATCAAATGTATCATGAGTGGGGGATATCCCACCATAAATCCCTTGAAAACTGTATCATTTTCGAGGTCAAGGCATAGTTGTTTCGTGCCAATTTATCTTTTTAATTTATATCGTTTTATTTTTATTCTATGTGTTTAGAATTTTAATGTTTTCAATAAATTGATGATATTTCAGGTGATCCCAAGAATTCTCTCAACTTAAGGCGACTAAACAAAAATGTCAAATTCATCATTTTTAGAGGAGTTATTATGTTACCCTTCCTATTTTAATTTATCAATCACATTGGGGACAATGCGAATTTTAAGTGTGGGGATGGGGTATTTAACACACATTTGACACTTTGCTAAAAAGGTCTAAATAAATTTTAAATTTTGTCAAAACTCACTTAAATATTAATTTTTGTGACAAGAAACCAAAAATTGAAAACAATTTTTTATAACCCAAATTATAAATATACATTTTCGGGAAATAAATAAGAAAATAAATGACATCCAAATAAAATTGAAAAATATTTTTTTGTGATATCCTTAAAAGCAATAATCTAGTAAAATATTTAATCATTAAAAAAACACTTTTACCCAATTCCATCCATATATGAGTTTATCTTTTAGCCTTAAACAGCTTTTTGCAATTGTAATTCTACTTTTATTCTGGATTTAATTGAGGATGTCTTATGATACGTGTGATTAGAACTTGATTTGGGTAGACATTTCAAAACCTTAATTAGTATTTGTTACATAAAAATGAGTTAGGCATTAGGAAACCTTAACCATTCAAGCCCTAACTATTTTCTTTTAATTTTCCTTACCTGAACGTCAACCTTAGTTAGCCTCGTTGAGCTTAGACGTTTTTATTTCTCGATCACCCGAACCACCAAGTAACTTAACCAAAAAGCCTTCAACAAAACCCAATTTTCATTAAAGACACTTTTTGACTAATATAAAAAAGAGAGAAAGAAAAAGAAAAATTTGTATTTTACCGGCATACCTAAAGAACTAGAATGCATTTTTTTATTCTTCTTTGCTTTCTCGCCATTTTGTAAGATTTCAAAAAGCGCTATAAAGAGATGGGAAAAAAGATACGAAATATGCCTGAATTGTGGAAATTGGTCCCACAATGGAAAATGGAAAAAGAATCAAATCGAGTCCCAATACGAATACACAAAACTGAGCTGATTGGGTGCTATTAAGCTTCAAGCCGAATGATCCTTACAAAAGAAAGTTTTGTGTACCTTCGAGTGAAAGACGAAGTATGGTTCTTGAAAGCAAAATATGGTTTTGACAATCTGACCTTAAACGAGTCCTCAAGTTAGCATATTCTTTCTAGCTTAAGGTATTGTATAGGGAGCATTTTACTGCTTTCCTTGTAGTTTTGTAAGGCCTCGTTCCCGGGACGCTTATAGCTGGTAAATCATTGCACATAAAACATACATTTTCATTTATCTTACATAAACAGCGGAAACAATTCAAAAATGACATCTCATTTCATTATAAAAACTTTTGCAAGATAATACATCATAATTCAATTACAAAACCCTAGTTGCATTACATCACAAAAGTATTATAAATATGGATGCCATCCCAAAGAGCTGAGTAGCCGCCTCGTGCCATCCTCAGCAACCATACCTACCAACTTGAAACACATCAAAGTCAGCGTTGTTGAGTGAGTTCTAGTTTTATAAATAAAACATACTTTTCTCTTGTTAAAAACCATACTTTACGTTCATGCGATCATACATCATACATATACAGATAACATCATTATTATCTTCATCATTCATACGTTAACTTTCATTCTTTCATACATTCTTGCTTTCATTTGTTCATTCATTACTTCCAGTGACATGTACATTACCCCGAACATTATGCACGAAGGGGGTAACTGGGCCTGAGGTCTTTCATAGACCTCGAACATTAGGCACGGAGCTGACTCCAGTACCTAGGGCGAGTACATTCACCATTTATCCTTTCTCTTCCATTCTGGATCAATGCCATATGCTATACCCCGAACATTGTGCACGAAGCAGGTAACTGAGCCTGAGGTCTTTCATGGACCTCGAACATTATGCACGAAGCTGAATCTAGCACCTAGGGCAAGCGGCAAGGATCCAATTCATATGGTCAATCACAAAGATTGGACCCCAGTGTGCATCCTTCGAGGTAGCTAACCGCACACTGTTGAGCTAACACCTTCATCAGGTGTGCACCTCCATACATTTGCTTGCAAGCCTTCTTACATTCTTCGTTCATTAATGCGTGCATTCATTCATCATGTTCCTCTTTCATTATCTTTTGCTTTACGTTACTTAATACTTTCTGTTCATTCATTAACATAACACGTAAAGCCACGGAAAGATAAACATACATCATAATAAGGAACATCAACATACACAATCATCATCATCGCACGGGGCACCATTAAACATACATAACATACATAAACATGCAACATCATCATCATCATGCCCAACATGCTCTCTAAGGCCTCAATCATCATCTTACATACTCTTATGGGAACCTTTACGTCAAAACTTGCATCTGCACTTTCCCCTGAAAGTCAGAAGTTAAACTACACTTCTCCTCGAGTGCAACAGCCCTATTCAGGCATATGGACACCCTTCAGTCACATGGCCTCCATGCGACTGAGCATCATGCGAATGAACCAATGCGGATGAACACTCATGCGAATGAACACCCAATCGCGCGAATGAACTAATGCGGATGGACACGTATGCGACTGGACCCTCAGTCGCATGACCTCCATGCGACTGGCCCCAATCGTGTGAATGGAACCTCAATCGTGCGAATGAACCCCAATCGCACCCCATTCGGCCGTATGGGCTCCAATCGTACTCCAGTCGGTTGCCTAACCCTAGCTGATGCAGAATGTAGTTCCAGCTGAACGTGAACTGCCCTGTTCAACCTCCAAGATCATCTAAACCCAATCTAAGCCCAAATTGACCATCCTAAACCTTAGGTATGCATACCACAACACCATTCAAGCACACACAAGCTCACAAACAAGGCTCAAACGCATCATACACACATACACATACACAAACATGTCAAACATGCACACACTCAAAAACCCGATTTTTAGATGTTTTCCAGCCCCAAATCATTAAAAAATGTTTAAAGGAGGGGTCCTAGAACTCACACAAACAACCACAATGAGAAGAGCTTCGATTTGACTCGCTTCTCAACGATTTTGGCTACTCGAACCAACCCGAACCAACACTTTTTCCTCTTTTCTTTCTTTCTCTCTTCTCCTCTTTCTTGGCTGAAATGTGAGTGTGTGGGGAGGGTATGGCTGCTCTCTCCCTACACATATCACCACATTTCCACTTTCCCTCGTTGACGAGTTTGGTCCTCGACTTTGAACTTTATTTCTTTTCTTTCTTCGTCGACCTCAAAATAGATAAATAACCGGGTGTTACAAGTCCACCCCCCTTAAATAGGTTTCGTCCCCAAAACCTGTCATTCCTCGAACAAGCGTGGGTAATGTTGTCTCATTTCTTCCTCAGTCTCCCACGTTGACTCGGATCCCTTCCTGTGCTTCCACTGTACACGCACAAGGGGAACCACTTTATTTCTCAGCCTCTTTTCCTTTCGATCGATGACTGCCACCGGTTGCTCCACGTAATTGAGCCGTTCATCTACTTTGATATCCTCCAGTGGAACCATCATGTCTTCATCAGCTAAGCACTTTCTTAGATGAGATACATGGAATGTCGGGTGAATTCCACTTAACTCTTCTGGTAACTCCAGTCTATAGGCCACCTTTCTTACCCGAGCGATGATTCGAAAAGGGCCTATGTACCTTGGGCTCAACTTGCCCTGCTTTCTGAATCAGATAATACCCTTCCAAGGTGAGACCTTCAACATAACCCGGTCACCCACCTGGAACTCAATCAGTCTGCGTCGTTTATCGGCATATGATTTTTGTCTATCTTTGGCTGCCTTCATGAAGGCTTTGATCTTCTCAAGCTTCTCAGTCGTAGCCTCGATTACCTTGATGCTCCCTAATTCCTTCTGACCAATATCACCCCAACAAACGGGTGTTCTGCATCTTCTATCGTATAGCATCTCATATGGTGGCATACCAATGCTGGCATGATAGTTGTTGTTGTATGAGAATTCGGCTAAAGGTAGGTGGTCATCCCAAGTTCCCCCAAAATCAATCACACATGCCCGAAGCATATCTTCCAATGTCTGAATGGTCCTTTCTGACTGACCATCAGTTTGAAGATGATATGCCGTGCTAATATGTAACCTCGTCCCCATGGCGTCGTGGAATTTCTTCCAGAATTTAGATGTAAACCGGGTGTCACGATCAGACAAAATGGACATCGGCACACCATGACGAGTTACAATTTCATTGATGAATAGGTCAGCCAACCTCTCAGATGAATATGTCTCGTGGATCGGTAATAAGTGAGCACTCTTCGTCAGGCGGTCAACAATCACCCATATGGCATCATACCCCTTCGGAGTACGCGACAACTTCGTTAATATTTAAGTGGAGATTTGATCCCTTAACAAGTATATAATTTCACACGTATTCATACTAGGTAATTGAGCATATTAGTCATACTTAATTATGACTCCATATATATAGCCGAGTGTGAGTGCATCTTATGAGAAGTGTGGATTTTTACATGATAATAATTTTTACTAACTAATTTATTGTTTGCTAGGATATCATTTTACATACGCTTAAAATATTTACATTTGGATGATATAATATTTACTTGCGTATTTCCCGAAAGACATATTTATTATTTGATTTTTTGGTTTTTGGTGGAATTGTCATTTTAAGTGATTTTTCTTAAGGACAATCAAAGTTCAAGTGTGGGGATGTTAGAGGTGCTCCCATAAAATTCCTATCAAAAGCACATCACTTGTTCCTTAATATCTCTCTTAAAATCATGATTATGTACTTAAAATTGTTAAATTGTATTTGCAGATGTTAAAAAGGACAAGATGGACAAAAGAAGCATATTTGATAAGAAATTGAATAAATCCAAGCTTTGGAGTCCAAGCATGGGGTTGTGCCTCATTAAACACGCCCCCATGCCTTGCCTAAAACACACCCCCATGCTAAATTGGCACACCCCCATTTTTGGACATCTAACATGAGAAAATTTACTGGCCCCCAAAAGTAAGCACGGGGTCGTGCCCTATTTAGCACGGGGTAGTGCCCGACACACCCTGCATGTATGAGGCGACCAACTTTCGTAAGCATTGTACTGGCACGGGGCCGTGCTTAAACACTTCAGAAAGCCTGTAAATAGAGGCCTAAGTTCACGAATTTGTCAAGCTTTGGTGGTAGAGTTACTCTGCGGAATTCTCTGGGCAGTCAAGTCTTTAAGACCATTTGGAGGCTCGAGAGGTGCATCATCCATTGTGGATCACCGTTTTGATTGTTTCATTTCACTGATAATTTCATATCTATCTTCTATGTTATATGTTGTTATATTCAAGTTCATTATGAGATAAACTCTTATTATTATCCTAATTTGATGAAACTTATGTAATTTGTGATGAACTAATGGTGTGATTTATATTATGTTAATGTTACGGTGGTCTTGGGAAAACTTTTGATGGGTAGCATCTACATTTGAACTGAAAGTTATAACTTTATGATTTGTAGTTGTGATTCTCAGACACGGTTGAAAAACCTATTATCAACTTTTATTCGCGAAACTAGTCTTCATAATAAACCCATGACTAATGAACTAAAAATGGTTATTAGAAATCATATCACCTTAACTTTTTAATCATTTGCGAGTTCTCTTTTATTAGTCTGAGAAATTTCCAGTAATTATTATGATTTTCTAAAATTAATGGTTTGTTAGGAAGGAACCTGATCAAATCTCTTAATAATATTAAGTTATGTTTTCAGAAATCGTATGTCAAAAAGGTCATAAAAGATTTACCTACATTACTAGGGCTTTGATCTAAGCAGTAAAACTTAACCTGACGTAATCCTAGTCACTACAGAGCGAATAGACGAGAAATTAAGCGAGTTCACCTATATAAACATTAATATATTTTCATTAATCAATATCTATAATCACATCACCAATTCATCACAGTTACATAAGTGTAATCTAATTAGAATGATAGCCTTTATTCCCTGGTTTTAAATCAAAAGCTTTATTCTTTTATTTTATTTTAATTATTGTTTTTAAATCCTAAAAATCTTATCAATGCAACTTATCATTTTCTCAAACAAACACCAAATATGGTAGTTAAATATTAAGGCTGTTGAGTAGGGTAGGTGTGTCCATGGATTGATACTCGGTTCTTACCATCACTATACTGCCACACGATAGGTACACTTGCCTTTTGTGTGTGTGGTTTAGTATTACTAAAAACCAATTAAAGCTGAATATGTGCAAAAAAATTATCAAAATATATACACTCCGTACCACATCAAGTTTTTGATAGTGAAAGCAAAAATGCATAAATGCAAAGCTTGTTTAAGGCTAAAAAATAAGCTCACCCATCGAATGGAATTAGGTATAAGTGTTTCATTTTACATGTTTGAATATTTTCACCAACTCTTTTTGCTTTTCAAGATATCATAAAAAACATTTTTAAGATTATGTGGGTTTGTTTTATTTGCTTATTTATTTCTCGAAAACGTATATTTATATTTTGTTTTATTCCAAGTTTCCGTGTTGTTGCCACTAACTAGAGTGACTTTTTGCAAAAGATTTAATTATAACTTAGACCTATTTATAAGCAAATTATCAAACATGTATTACCCTTCCCCACACTTAGTTTTTAATGAGGTGCAAGTTTATCACCTCTAAGAAAATATTAGTTGGTATATCGATTTGGCCATTAACCGATTACTATTGACTTTGAAGCTTAATCCTTCGTTGTTTTCAACTTTGATAGCATTATCTGAATAGACTTCTTCTTCATTTTAAAAAAAAATTCTTTTTTTGAAATAAAACAAAATAGTCAAAAATTTTGATCGTCTTTCAAACTAACATGTGTCCCTGGTAACAATGCCAAAAACTTTATGCGTGAGGATAGTATATATATTTTGATAAATATTTTTCACACAAATTCAGTTTTATTTGGTTATTACTAATACTAAACTGCACACTCAAAAAGAAAGTGTACCTGTTGTGTGGTAAAATAGTGTTTGTAAGAACTGAGTATCAATCCGTGGATATACTAAGCCTACTCAACAACCCTCATAATTGACTAACAGTTTTATGTTTTAAAAAATGTTAAGTTAAACAAACTAACGATAAATAAAGATAGATTGGGACTTTTGGTGAATCTTTCAGTAAAATGAAACTATTATCCTAATTTAGATTACACTTATGTAACTGTGATAAACTAGTGGTGTCATTAAATGTATTGATTAATGTAATTATGTCAATGTTTTAAAGGTGATACCCTTCATGTGCTTCCACTGTACACGCACAAGAGGAACCACTTTATTTCTCAGCCTTTTCTCTTTACGATCGATGATTGCCACTGGTTGCTCCACATAATTAAGCCTTTCGTCTACCTCGATATCCTCCAGTGAAACAATCATGTCTTCATCAGCTAAGCATTTTCTCAGATGAGATACATGGAATGTCGGGTGGATTCCAGTTAACTCATCTAGTAACTCCAATCTATAGGCCACCTCTCCTACTCGAGCAATGATTCGAAAAGGGCCTATGTATCGTGGCCTTTACTTGCCCCTCTTCCTGAACCGGATAATACCCTTCCAAGGTGAGACCTTCAACATAACCCAGTCACCTACCTGGAACTCGATCGGTCTTCGTCATTTATCGGCATACGACTTCTGCCTATCTTTAGCTGCCTTTACGAAGGCTTTAATCTTCTCAAGCTTCTCAGTCGTAGTCTCGATTATCTCGACGCTTCCCAATTCCTTTTGACCAATGTCACCCCAACATACGGGTGTTCTGCATCTCCTATCGTATAGCATCTCATATGGTGCCATGCCAATACTGGCATGATAGCTATTGTTGTACGAGAATTCAGCTAACGGTAAGTGGTCATCCCAACTTCCCCCAAAATCAATCACACATACCCGAAGCATGTCTTCCAACGTCTGAATGGTCCTTTCCGACTGACCATCAGTTTGGGGATGATAAGCCGATGTAATATGTAACCTCGTCCCCAGAGCATCATGGAATTTATTTCAGAATTCAGATGTAAACCGGGTGTCACGGTCAGACACAATAGACACCAGCACACCATGACGAGTTACAATATCCTTGATGAACAGGTCAACCAACCTCTTAGATGAATATGTCTCGCGGGAAGTAAGCACTTTTCGTCAGACGGTCGACAATCACCCATATGGCATTGTACACTTTCGGAGTACGCGGCAACTTCGTAATCAAATCCATGGTGATGTGCTCCCACTTCCATTCCACTATATCCAAAGGTTGGATCTTCCCATACGGCTTCTGATGTTTAGCCTTCACTTGCAAACAAGTAAGGCACTTACTCACATACTCCACCACGTCATGCTTCATACCCGGCCACCAATAATCTTTCTTCATATCTTGATACATCTTCGTGGCACCAGGGTGAATGGAGTATCGAGTCTTGTGAGCTTCATCCAAAATCCTCACACGTAGATCCCCGAAACGAGGAATCCACACCCATCTAAATCGGGTTTTAACACCAAGTGTGTTTTCTCCCAATTCCCCAACCAGACCTTTCATTCTTTCAGAGTTTAGATGATCTTCTTTCAGTGCCTCATCTTGAAACTCCTTGACTTGCTTCATTACATCAGACGTCATGATCAGTTGATATGCTTTCACTCGAATTGGTTCGGGCCTCTCCTTTCGGCTAAGGGCATCCGCCACCACGTTAGCTTTGCCCAGATGGTAATGGATCTCATAATCATAATCCTTTATGAGCTCCAACCATCGTCTTTGCCTCATATTCAGGTCCTTCTGCTCAAAGAAGTACTTTAAGCTTTTGTGGTCGGTGAAGATGGTGCACTTCGTTCCATACAGATAGTGCCTCCAAATCTTTAGTGCAAAGACCACGGCCGCTAGCTCCAAGTCATGAGTAGGGTAGTTGACCTCATGAACCTTCAACTATCAGGATGCATAGGCTATAACCTTCCCTCTTGGCATTAGTACACACTCCAACCCCGAGTAAGAAGCATCTGAATATACACCAAATCATTGCTTCCTTCAGGTAATGACAAGACAGGAGCTTGAGTCAACCTCACTTTTAACTCCTCGAACGTTTGTTCTTGAGCTTGACCCTATATAAACTTCACATTCTTTTGGGTTAACTTGGTCAGTAGAGAAGCGATCTTGGAAAAGTCTTGAATGAACCTTCGATAATACCCCGCCAACCCCAAGAAACTACGAATCTCGGATGGTGTCTTTGGAGACTTCCATTGCATTACCGCCTCCACCTTAGCCGGATCCACCATAATCCCGTCGGGATTCACCACATGACCCAAGAACTGAACTTCACGCAACCAAAATGCGCACTTGAAGAATTTTGCATACAACTTCTCCCTTCTTAACGTCTCCATAACCTCCTGAATATGACCGGCATGCTCAATCTCACTCTTTGAATAAATCAGGATATCATCAATAAACACAATCATTGATTTATCCAACATAGGCCGACACACACGGTTCATCAAATCCATAATAACAGCTGGCGCATTGGTCAAACCAAAGGACACGACAACAAACTCGTAGTGACCGTAGCGCGTACGAAAAGCTGTTTTAGGGATATCCTGCTCCTCCACCTTCAACTGATGGTAACCAGATCGAAGGTCTATCCTTGAAAACCATTGGCACCCTAAAGCTGGTCGAACAAATCATCTATTCTTGGTAAGGGGTATCGGTTCTTCACCGTCAACTTGTTCAGCTCGCGGTAGTCAATGCACATCCTCATGCTACCGTCTTTCTTCTTCACAAACAGGACCGGAGCACCCCAGGGAGAGATACTCGGTCTAATGAACCCCTTATCGAGCAGCTCCTGCAACTGCTCCATCAGTTCTTTCATTTCTGTTGGAGCTAACCGATACGGTGCTTTGGCAACGGGTTGAGCATCGGGTATCAGATCAATTTGGAACTCAATCTCGCGATCCGGTAGCACACCGGTAAGTCTTCTGGGAATACGTCCGGAAAGTCACACACAACTGGTACATCAGATAGTTGTGGTGTTAGCGCGTCCACGTCCTTTACGTAGGTCAAGTAGGCACTACATCCACGCCTCATGCACTTTCCCGCCACCGCCATCGAAATCACTTTCGGGATCGTCGCGACTCGATTGCCATAAACTGTCACCTTATCCCCGTCAGGTGCTGTCAATCGGATCATCTTCTTGTGACACACAATATTCGCTTCATAGTCCGCCAACCAATCCATTCCTAGGACTACATCGAAACCGCCTAAGGTCATCACGAATGGTCTAACAGGAAACTTATGACCGTCTAGTTCTATGTCACAACCTTCTATCACCTCAAAAATCCTTGTAGACTTACATATGGCAGTTTCTACCTCGAAGGGCTCATCAATACATCTACTCTTACTAGGAAACTTAGCATAAAAGGCAAGAAAAATGAAACTCCTACTAGCACCAGAATCAAACAACACAGATGCAAGAGTTTGGTTTACTAGAAACATACCTGACACCACGTCGGGGTCTGTCCTAGACTCCTCCCGAGTCATCGTGAAAGCTCGAGCGCTTGCCTTCTGTCCTTCTCCTCCAGCCTTCTTCATCCCTGAACTCTCAGCCCTGGGCTTCTTACAATCCTTGTTCACATGGCCCTCCATGCCACAGTTAAAACATCGGACCGTATGACAGTCCTTGGCTATATGCCTCAGCTTCCCACATTTGAAGCATACATTCGACCCCAGCCTACATTCCCCATTATGTTCTCTCCCATACCTATCACACTTCCTTATACTCGCACCCGATGCAACCACACTGCGATCGTCCACCCATGCCTTCTTGTTACTCGTCGAAGCATTACCCCGACCAAACCTTTTCCTCTGCCAGTTACGATCACCACCACTCTTCTTTCCATCTTCATTCACCACCACCGTCCTCTCATCATACAGTCTCCCTGCCAAATCCACTGCCGACCTAAACGTGCTCGGTCGGGCAGCGATCATGTGCCTACGAATATCCGCTGGCAAACCCTGAATGTACCTCTTGATTTTTTTAGACAGAGGTGTCACTTGATCCGACACCAGACATGCCATCTCATTGAATTTCGTGGTGTACTGCTGGTGCGTCATCTCCAGTTGCAGGAACTCCCTTTCGACCTTGTCCATTTCTCGATGAGGACAAAACTCTTCAATCACCAACTTTTTTAGCTCAGACCATCTCATCTCCCGATGGCCCTACTACCCTCGGCTTGGACAATGTTGTCCCACCAGCACAAAGCCAAATCCATAAAAGAGTGGGTAGCGAACTTCACCTTTTGGTCTTCCCGGCACTCGCTGATATCGAGAACAACCTCCATTTCCCTCACCCACCGGTGAGCAACTGCAGCAGTGCTGTTTACATCGAAAGTAGGGGGCTTGCATCTCATAAACGCCTCGTAGTTACAACCTCGTGCCGCCTCCGGCGCAGGCTCTTCTTCTTCCTCCTCATCATCATCAAAGAGAACCGTTTTCGGCTCTGGTTATTCCCGTCCTCCCGAGGACCTGTTTCTCTCCTTTCTTTCCCCTTCTCTTACTGCTTTGATCACTTCGGTCACCACAGACGATAGGATCGTTTGCATGACCTTATGAACTTCTTCCACTACAGCCTCCTTTACCGAGGCTCTCAGATTGGCGCTCTCGTCACCACCCTCCGGATGAGGGGTCTCTGGTTCTTCATGAACCACTTTCTCGACTCTGGGTCTCCCTCTCATGAGTCGCGGAGCAGCACCGTGACCTCCACCACGAGAGGCTTTCGAAGATCTACCGCAACCATCTTCTAACACACTATAAGATTCAAACACTAACGCGGTCATTCAAGGTAATAGCTCAGTTTATGTCAAGTGTAGTAAGTCCCTAATTATAGTGGCTAGTTGTGATTAGCCACTTACTTTACTCTTCATACCCCAAGCATCTCCTATCCTGACTTAATCAATATCTAAATCTACATACAACACATAACCACATACCATGCGCACGTAAACCGGTTAACATTACGAAAATACCTGATGGCACGCAGCTACTCAGGTTGGCATCCTATTCCCATTTCATCCCATTCTCAGTTTAAGTTAAGGTTTATTTTGAAAATTTACCAATTTCACTTAAACTTTGGCTCTGATACCAACTTGTAAGGCCCCATTCCCGGAGACCTCACAGTTGGTCATTCATTGCACATAAAACATTATAATTACATTTGTCTTACGAAAACATTGCAGCGGAAAAATAAAAAAATATAACTTTTCATATCATTACAAATGTTTTTGCAAGTTAATACAAGCGTTCATTTCAAAACGTGCTTCATTCGCATTATAATGCAAAAACATTAACAAAAGAATGCCATCCAAAAGAGCTAAGTAGCCACCTCGTGCCATCCTCAGCAACGTTTACCTGCCAACTGAAAAATGTATAAAAGTCAGCGTTGCTGAATGAGTTCTAATTTTATAAATAAAACATACTTTTCTTTCGTAAAACCGTTCTTTACTTTCTTTCAAAATCATACTATACATTACATTCATTCGTGATCATACATCATACGTACATACTTGATAATATCATCATTATCTTCATTAATATTTCATGCTTTACTTTTCCTTTCTGACAACCATAAACCCTTCCCTTCTGTTCATGGTACTGGATCTAGGCCTATCATAGACCTTCTATAATGGTGCATCGCACCTCGTAGTCACAGTACCTAGGGTAAGATTTAGGTTTACTATGCAATACCATTCTGTTCGTGGTTCTGGACCTAGGCCTCTCATAGACCTTCTATAACGGTGCATCGCACCTCGTGGTCACAGTACCTAAGGTATGAATGTAGGTGTACCATTACCATATGCAATACCTTTCTGTTCGTGGTTCTAGACCTAGGCCTATCATAGGCCTTCTATAACAGTGCATCGCACCTCATGGTCACAGTACCTAAGGTATGCAGTAATAGTTCTATGCAAATGGTCAATTCACAAAGAAAGACCCTGATGTACATGCCATGCTTACAAGACTGTCTTTACTTTCATTACTCATTAATGCATGCACTCTTACTTCATGTTCCTCTTTCATTATCTTTCACTTTGCGTTACATAATACTTCGTTTATTCATTATCATAACACGTAAGGTCATAGGAAAGATAAACATTCATCATCACAAGGAACATAAACATATCATTCATACATCATCATGCAGGGCATCATACATACATAACATACAACATGCATAACCATGCAACATCAACATCATCATCATAAACATCAATCACATAACATAACATGCCCCTCATACCATCTATGACCCCAAAAGTCAACTTACATAGCCCTCGGAAATCTCCCAAGTCAAAGCCTACATTACACATTTTCCCAAAAAATCAGAAAAATATTCTAAGTCCTTAGGCGCATGGACACTATGCAGGCGCATGAGTGCCTGGGCGCATGGGAATCCTAGACGTCTGGACACTTAGTCAATTCCAGCCCAGTTCTAGGTGTATGGGTACTATTCAGGTGTATGAATACTTAGGCGCATGGGCCACTTGGGCGCATGGCCACTAGTGGGGCGCATGGCCCTACACTTAGTCATCTGACTAATCTTTCTAGGCCCATGGACCACTGTTCAGGCGCATGGGCTGTACTTAAACATTTCTAAGGCAATCTTAGGCGCATGGGCTACTGTTTAGGCGCATGAGTTACGCTTAAATCCTTCTAAGGCATTTTCAAGCGCATGAGCCTTATCTAGGCACATGGACCCTCTGTGTAACATATTTCTAATATGTTTTCAAACCCAATCATCAAACCCATCTGTTCTGAGCTTTACATGGCTATTCTAAACATGAATAACCTAAAAGCATTCAAGAATTAACATCCAACATGCATAATACATACGGGTAAACATACATAACCTTGTAAAAATCATTCTAATACATTTTCAGCCCCAAAGATGTTTAAAACAAGTAAAAACCGGGGTCTAGAACTCACCTAGTGCAAATTGGGTATTTTTTTCCTTTCTAACCCGCTTGCAATAAGTTCAAACACTTAAAAACAACACCAAACACACACACCGAGCACATACACAAACACATAAGCACATATGTATATAACCGGGATAAAACCCGTCATAAACATTTAAAACCGTGAATTCTTACCTTGAATTCGTTCACTTCTTCTTCTTATTCAAACCGAGAGTTTCTGCTCTCCTCTTGTCTTTCTCTCTCTAAAGTCCGAATGAGTGTGATGTGAAAAGAGGTTGGGCGGCCATGCCCACCTTTACACCAACTTTTCAAAGATTTTTGTCCTTTTTACACTTTTAATCCCTCTACTTGGGTGTTATTGCTTTTTCTTCCTTTTATTCTTCATCTATTATTCTTTCTTTTCTTGTTAAGAAATAACCGGGTGCTACATTCAAGCAAGGCATTGGGGCGTGCTTAATGATGCGACCTCATGCTTGGACTCCAAAGCTTGGATATATTCAATTTCTTGTCAAATATGCTTTTTTTGTCCATCTTGCCCTTTTTAACACATGAAAACACAATTTAACAATTTTAAGTACATACTTATGATTTTAAGGGAGATATTAAAGAATTGATGTGCTTTTGATAGGAATTTTATGTATAATTTGGAGCACATTAAAGACATACTTACAAGATTAAACATGACTAACTGTAAGATTGCAAAGACATCATAGCGAGAAACCATTCCCTTGGGCTAGACATTGAGGGGGAGTGTATAGATGAACATCTTTACTAGGCTATGAGTGGGTCTCTTATGTATCTTACAGCCAACAACTTGATATCATGTTTTCCACATGTACTTGTGCGATATATCAACCCAACCCCAAGATGTCACACCTAATCACTATCAAGAGGATTCTAAGATACCTTAAAGGTGTTGCTACATTAGGCCTCTGGTATCCAAAGAATCTGACTTCAACATGTACGCATATACAGATAGTGACTATATTGGATGTAATATGACTGTAAAGTCTACATCTCAGGCTGTCAATTCCTTGGTGGAAGGATTGTCTTATGGTAATGTAAGAAACAATCATGTTTGTCTGCCTCAACTACTGAAGCTGAATACATTACTGCTGCTAGCTATTGTGCTCAAGTGCTTTGGATTCAGAAACTATGCTAGACTATGGATTCAACTTCAAAGAGACTCACATCCACATAGACAACAATAGTGTTATCTCTGTTATAGAGAATCCTATGCAACACTCAAGGACAAAACACATCAACATCATGTATCATTCAATTAGAGATAACTTTGAAAAAGGATTAATCAAACTAGTAAAAGTTAACACAAATAAAAAAATATGCATATCTGTTTACCAAAGCTTTCGATGAACAAAGATTTAAATATCTTATATCAGCTATTGAGATGATTACTTTGAGTGTATTTTCTTTAAACTTAATTTATATTATTTCTAAAATCTGTGTGTCCTAAGTTGTCTATTTCATCATCTTCATAAACCCATGATTACTTTGAAAAAAAATCTTTTAAATTCTCTCTCTTAGATTATTTAGAATTTTGATCTTTTTACTTCGGAAGATATTTCTTTACCTTCAGAAGAAAATTATATCATAAAAAACAAATAACTACTTATTTCAACTTACCTTCAGAAGAAATTTTTTAAATATCTTGTGAAGCATAAATGAATATAAGTACTTATATGTTTTTGAAGAACAATTTTCATCCAAAAGAAATTTAATCTCAAAATCTTAATTCCTCTGAGATTAAAAATCTTTAAGTCTAAATATTTTCCGAAGCAAAATTTTCTATAACCTTTGAAATTTCTTCCGACATCATTTTAGCGTCGGAAGCTTTTTATCAAAACTTCCGAAGAGAAAATATCCTCGAAAGATTTTCATCTTAAAGAAAACTACCTTTCTGAGCACTTTTTCAGAGGTGGGACCAATATTCAAATTTCAAAGTTTATCCTCATTCATTAACTTTGTCTTATTTTCAATTCATATAAATACACATAACGACTCTCCCTCTTTCACTCTATTCTTCATCTTTAAATACTCTTTAACCTAATTCACCCAAAACTGACTTTGTTCTTATCTTTTTTCACCTTTAAGCTTTCTCAAATGGCCAACCTCAGCTGTAGAAACAACCCTGATTTCTCCATGCAACTCCATAGGTAGCACAATCAACTGGCCTTGTTGGACTCTGAGAAAGATTCTAGTTTCTCAGAGGTTTGTTGTTTTCTTGCTCTGTCTAACTACTTCACCTCCCTTACTATTGATCCTCCTCTTTATGAGGATCATCTGTTAGAATTTTGAAAAACCTGTCAAGAGGTCATTTTGGATGGGGAAAAGACATTGTCTGTCATAGTTCATGGGAGGACAATTTTCATCACTCTAGCCATCATCAACACACACCTTAGCTGGATGATGTAAAAGGTGAATTGTGCTTTCCCAAAGAAGCTATAAATCATTCCCTTGAGCATATGGTTTATGAAGGAGATTTCTTTGTAAAGACCTTTAGGAAAAGGATGGTTTTATCCCAGTGGAAGTACTTGTTTCATGTATTCATACATAACTTATTCAATAAACATGGGGGATGGGACAAGATTCCTGAAGATCTCTCATTCATAGTTCATGGAATGGTACAAGGGGTCAAATTCAAGTACTCATAATTTGTTTATACCAATTTACTTGCTAATTTAGACTCCTTAGAGTATTACATGTTCCATAGATATGTTCAACCTTTTTCAACTGTGAACTGGCCTCATAGTTGAGCGGAACATGTAATATTCTTAAATTGGGACTGATGAAACCCAACATCTTTAAGACCATGAAGAAGCCAACTATTGGCTTCTTTGGGTAGAAACAACCATTGTCCCAAAAATACTAGAGCTCATTGCTCAAGGTGACAACCTAACAACACAAGCTAGTGTTGAATCTACACCTTCTACTTATTTACCACGTAAACAGCCACAAATACTTCTCACCTATCTAAGAAAATCCAAATGAACTCCTGCTCAAGCTATTAAGCTTGTGCAAGCCCCCATATCCCCAGCCTCTTAATCTAAATTAACCAATTCCCAACCTAGAATTCTATGATGATGAAGACATGGGATTTAGTGAGTACCATGAGTCTCTCTACTCCTCCCTTACTTAAAGAAAGATGAGTACTCCTGCCTCTCTCTTGTCTAGCACACATCATTCATCTATCATTGTGGTGGATCTCCCTAAACTTGTTAAAGAGGTCCATATGGAAAAGGCTCTCACTTTTGAAAGTGATTACGTCATTAAGACCTCAAACATGACAACCCAGCCCATTGACACTTCACCTGAAGTTGTTAGTGAGCAGAGAAAATCCAGCAGCCAAGAACACTATGTTAGTGGTGAGAGAGAAGACTTTGGTCCAAGTCTTTCATCCCCTTATGATTCTTCTGATGAAGATGAGGGGAACGTGAGGCTTAAGGTGCAAAAACAGGAAAAAACATGCACCTACTTAGTCTCTAAGTTTAGTCACTTGGAATCTCAAGTGACTACTGCAGAAGCGATTAGAGGGGTTGGTCACTTACAACACAATCGCACAATGAGGAGAGTTGTTTTAAAAAACTTAACATATCAAATAGGGAACTGGTAACACACTATTATAATACTTAAACACAAGAAAAAAATGAGATAGAATTAAGAATAACATAACACTAGTATATGGTTTTCAAAAATGATGTACATTGCTCTCAAGTTCTTTTACAAGTGTAAAAAGCATAAATAAAAATACAAGGACCTGAGATACTTTATACTACATCCTACAACCGACCATACTTAGAAGGCCAGCTGGATACATTTGAACTAGATAACTGAAGATCATGTATAGGTTGGACTCACCTTAGTTTAGAATGTTTACTTTTGCTTGTAAAAGGTCTTTTGTTAGTTTCCTTTTCTATGTAATTAGATTTATGTAGTTTTGCAGTCCAACGAAACTGTGAGTGAAACTAGTCAGCTGATTAGTTCGCTTGGCGAAACTACTGTTTCTGCTGGCGAAACTACAGTTTCGGCAGAACAGTTTCACTGACAGCGAAACTGTTTACGAAACTAAGACTGCTATATATAGTTTTTGATCATTCTCATTGTTGGTAAGCTTGCAAAACCCAAATCGTTGATCCTTGTTGCAAGTTACCATTTCTAAGCAGTTATTACACAGAAATATCATTGTGCTTTGATGTTATTGAATGTTATGATCTTCATTGTCTTATATTGTTGAGTATTATTGTGTTCAATCTTCATTATTCATCTTGTTTATTTAGAGTGTTTGATATTGAACGATTATTCATTTCATTTGCACTGTAATACGATCAAATGGACCAACAATATGGTATCAGAGCCTTAGTGCTCTTGATTTGTTGAGTTTTTGGTTGTTTTAGTTCAATATCAAGTTTCCATCAATTTTAGTTCAAAATTGTGTGTATTTGACATGGAAATTGATTGAGTTTTACTGGTTATTGGTTGGGGAAGCTCTGTTAATCATCAGATCTTAAATTCATTGAGTTTTTGATGATTTAAGATTGATTTTGTGTTGAAAAAGGGTTCAAAGTTCGACCAGCGAAACTAGTGTTCTTTCAGCAAAACTGTGAAGTTCTTTCAGCGAAACTACTGGTGTTTTCACTATTGAAATTGTTTCTTGCAGTTCTGTGAACTAGTTTCCTTGAATGAAAGTTCACCTGTGTTTGTGAAGGTTTTATAAGCGAAATTGCCGTCGAAAGTAATTCTAAACGAAAGTTCAAGCTTGTTTCGTGCGAACTTATCGGCGAAACTAAGCTATTTGTGACATTCGCTAGCGAAACTGCTGCCGAAATTATCAGCGAAATTACTCAAATAAGTGAAATTAGCTCTTTCAACGAAATTGTCTACGAATTTACGTTTCTTCTGCAAAACTACTGCATTTTCAGAGAAATTGCCTCTTCTCTTGCCGAAACTACATCAATCCCAGCGAAATTACCATGTCAAAGTTAACCTCACTCACTCTTGTTGATCTTGAAAGTGTTGCTCCCAATAGGCCACTGAGACTCATTAACGGAGACAATTTCGAAGATTGGAAAAGATGTCTCAAAGCTTTCTTCTTCTACAGTGACCACAATCAATAGGAATCAATTATTTCTGGTCCTCACATACCAACTGTCACTGTTGGTGATGTTGTCTCTCAAAATAAGGACCCATCTACTTTCAGTGAAAAGGATCTAAACCTGATCGATCGTGACCAGAAAGCTTTTGGTGCATTGATACTATGCCTGGCACCAGACATCTACAATCATTTTGCAGAGCACAAAAATGCTAAGTCCCTTTACGATGCCCTATATGAATTCTATGATGGAAATGATGAACTGGTAAAGGATAAGAGCATTCAAGCAACTTTTGTTGGATACAAGAACGAGAGTCTGACAGATCTCACAAATCACTTCTTGACTATTTCAAGCACCTTAAAGAAATACGATGAAAAACTCTCCAACAGTGAACAAGTTAATAGACTACTAGACTCTCTTCCACCTTAGTGGAGCCTTCAGGTGAGAATGCTAAAGCAAGAAAAAGGGTTCACAGATTACAAGCTAATTGATATTATCAATAAGCTTAAATCTTTTGAGTTGGACATGAAGATACGGGAATTTAACTAGACCATGATGCCTACATCTGGTTTTACTCAAAAAGTTGCTTTATTATCATCCGCTGCAAGCTCTCAAATACAGAATTCAATTCAAGGAGTTAATACATGTAATTTTTTAGGAGGAAACGTTAGTGTTGGAAGAGATCAGGCTAATTCTCTTGCGAATGTTGAAACTTCAGTTCCATAAAAAACATGGCTCTTTTTGGAATGTTTGTTCAAAGCTATGAAGCACTTGTGGCTGGAGACTTGAAAGGAAATGAATGACAATGGAGGACATGTATCAGGTGGATCCTGATGATCTTGAAGAAACTGACATTCATTGGCAAATGGCAATGTTAACTCTTAGAGCTCGGAGATTTATGGAGCGCACTGGACGAAAGAACTTCGGCGGTCCAACCTCTAGTTCAAAACTGGGTTTTGATAAGTCCAAACTGAGATGTTTCAATTGTAAACAATTGGGACATTTCAAACGTGAATGTCCATCACCAATTGTCACCGATTCTAGTAAATCAAGAGTTCCAAGATTAACCATTGAGAGGGAGAAGGAAGATATGAATCACAAAAAGGAGACTACCTTGATTTCTAACTTTGATTGGAGTGCAGAGGTTGAGGAGACAAGGACTGAGATAAATCATGCATTGGTGGCTGAGTTTGTTAAAAGGAAAGGGAAGGTAGAAAGTAAAGATGGATTTAATCCTTTCAAGGAACTCAAAGAGGAGGTTGAGTTGTCTGTGAAAGAGAAAGAAGAGAAAGATAAGAGAATGAGAGAAAGTAAATCCGAAGGAGTAAAGCAGGAAGGAAGTTCATCCACTGAGCAAGGAAAGGATTATGATGATGCTACTATCACTGTTGAGGAAAACAAGTCAAGTACTCCGGTGTGCCAATGTGAAAAGGTCTTAGCAGCTGAAAAGGTGGTGATAGGACTTCCATATGAGGTAATTTAGGATATGTGTTCGTGTGCTTGCAAAATAAGATGATTTGGGATTTATAAAGCTAATCAGTTATTAATTGATAATGAAAAAGATTTAAAATGAATTAATGAGGAACTTAAAATCAATGAACAAAATATTTTGTTTAATTAAATGAGGCCTTAATAGAAAATGATCACTTAAAACGAATTGTTTTGGAAAGAAATGTTGAGATTAACACTCTGACTGAAAGAGTTGCTCTTGCTTTTGAAACAAGCAAACTTCAGCGAAAATAAGACAAATGGACCATTTCAGGAATGAAACATGATGACTTATGTAAATCTCAACAGGGAGCTAGGATTAAAATGGGATTGGGATATGAAAATGTAAAGGTTTATCCTCCACCTAGTACATACTGTTATTCTCCTATGCATGTTCCTCATCCTTCTAATGATTTAATCAAAACAGATACTGATAGTGTGTCTACAGGTTAAAAGGTGTTAATCCTAAGAACGTTCGTGAGGACTACGACGATGGATCGACTAATGGGCTTGGATGCACTAGTATTAGTACACCTGATTTTTAGCAGTCTGTTTTAGATCATAAGTCTAGTTTAAATTCTGTCTTTGTTTCTAGTACACCTGTAACCGACACTATCGCATCATGTTCTCATGATGTTTTTATTTTATCTTTAAATTCTGTACACTGTGGTGATGCTTTTTGTTCTGGTGATGGTAATGGTGCAACTGATCTCACTACAAAGACTAAAGACAGACTTAATACTAATTGTTTTGACAAATTCTTTTCTCATCCAATTCCATCTGTTACTCCACTAAATATTTCTTTATCAAATGAAAGAACTGTAACTTCGTCTGAGCAAGCACAAGTGGTACTAGTTCTACTTGTACTTCAGATGATCATTCATCTACTTTTGTAAATAATAATTCTTGTTCATATGAACTTCGACCTCGTGGCTTGTATAAGACATTTAGTGACATTAATTCTATCATGTCTGAATGTGATGAGGAAATTCATATTGATCATATTCCTATCTTATCACATCACAGACCTAGACACCAACCACATTGTTTCAGGTGTGGTCAAGAGGATCATCTTGTCAAGGATTGTCCTACTTTTCTTCATGGTCATGTAAATAGAAACTATTTTGGGAGTAAATTAACAAAATTAGTTAATAGTTTTTTTTTTGTAAGAATCAGCTTCTTCTAAAGCTAAAATTGTCCAAACTTGGGTTCCTATTGCACCTGGTTAATCCGTACTTTATTTAATCATAGGAGTCATCCACTAAGATTGTAAATAGTGTATGGCATGTAGATAGGGGATGCTCCAGACATATGATGGGTTTGAAAGATCTGCTAACCAATTATCGGATTATAAATGGAGGATATGTTGCTTTTGCTGGTGACAAAAAGGGTGAAAAGATGATTGGTCAAGGAGAAGTTTCCAATGGTTCTTTAACTTTGGAGAAAGTCAACTATGTCCTGAGCTTCCGTTTAATCTCTTGAGTGTCTCTCAAATCTGCGATAAAGACATTCCAGTCTTGTTTAAATCCGATAAATGTCTATTTTTAAAATCAGAGATTGATATTCCAGAAGATTTGATTCTTATGCATGCTCCGAGAAAGCATGATACATATCTTCTTCATATGAACTCAAGGGAGTCAAAGTCTACTACAACCTATCTTCTTTCAAAAGCTTCAACCTTTGAGTCTCTGTTATGGCATCGCCGATTGGGCCACGTTAATTTTAAAATAATAAACAAATTAGTCAAAAACAATCTTGTTAGAGGACTTCCTTTAAAAGATTTATCTATGAACGGAAAATGTATGGCTTGTGCCAAGGGCAAACAACATAAGAAACCACATAAGCCCAAACTTGAAAATAGCATAACTTGTCCTCTCGAGTTGTTGCATGCTAATTTGTTTGGCCCAATCAGGGTTAAATCAATTGCTAAAAAAATATACCTCACTGTTTGGGAGAAATTGGTGTGATCTTGCTGGCGAAACTATACTTTCGCCTACCGAAATTAATTCTCAACCTGCGAAACTATAGTTTCGGCCAGCGAATTTAATTTAATTTTTTATTTTTTTTCCTTATTCTTTTATTATGTTTTATTTTTTTATTATTATTTTTATATACTTTTATTATTTCATTTCATTTGTATCTCAGGTTTAAATTGCTAATCTAAAGTTTAATGAGAGAAACAACATCACCGCCATTCTGGATGATACACATCCTAAAGCAGCAGGGTTTAGAGACTGTATTCGGTGGATGCAAAGATCCCCTATAGCTTACGCTATCTCTCATTCTACTACCATATATGATCTACATATCAGAGACTTTTGGAGATCTACTCAGTATGATACGAGAGGGAACACCCAAAGGATCACTGCCAAAGTCTTAGAGAATGAGGTGGCTATTACTGCTAAGATAGTTTCACGGATTCTAAGCCTAGAGGAGGATTTTGGAGAAGAGGTTACTATGTCAGATACTGAGGTGTTCGCAACATTTAGGAGCATGGGATATGAGGGGCCAGCTTTTGGTTCCTGAAAAGAGATCAAGAAGTCCTTTCTCTCAAAGGAATAGAGATTCATTGCCCATATCTTTATTATGTGTTTAGATCACCGTAAAGGTGGATCATATGGGCTGAACATAGACTGGGCAAAAGCTATGGTATTATGCTGCAGAGGGGAAAAGGAAAACATTACAAGACTGATATTTGCTTGTATGGTTGAGAATGTGATGGCCCTGAAGAAGGATAAGTAGCTTCTGTATCCTAGATTTCTTCACATGATCTTCAATGACTTAATTCCAAATGTCCCAAGACACGGGGAGGTGAAAAGGTTGGTGCAGATGAACCCACGTATCTTTGCAGACTGTTGTGCTATCCAACATGATGTTAGTGGGAAGATCACCCATCTCTGGGAAAACATGTACCCACACGAGAGATGGAACTATATTAGAAGGTGGACGATTCGGATAATAAGCGAGCTAAAGAACAAGAGCACAACAATCTGATGCTGCTAAGAAGCGAAAGAGATATGCCAAAGAGAAGGATTATGATTTTGAAGAAGAATTGAATGAAAGGGCTGAAGAGATAAGGGTTGAAAAGGAGAGACGATCGAAGAAGAAGGCTGATATTGGAGAATCAGAAAGGAAAACTAAACAGAGACATCAGGCATTCTCTGAAACACCAGGAAGGGAAGACAGAGGAAGCTTAGATGAGGATATGATTTGTAAACTTAACAGCTCACTGGAAAATGAATTGATCATGATAAAGACCAAACTAACTAATCAAGAGATGCGGGAAAGGAAAAAGACAAGGTGATAGAGGGAATGAAGAAGATGCTTGTAGATCAAAATTTTTTGTTGAGGAAGTTGTTTGAGGAGATTGTTCAATTGAAAGCTACTGCTGGCCAGTCTAATCAACTGTCACACCCCAACCTTGACGGCGGAAACGTCGAGATGTGAGGGTTAAGATTATTCACAATCACATAACGCTATAATTAAATGTAAATATTTAAATTATATGTTTCAAAAGGAAGTACAAACATAAGTATCAAACTTGAAATAAGTTCAAACATAAATCAAAACATAACATAACATTTTAATTATTAAACTAGGTCCAAGTCCTAGTTTCATTGTAAGCTTCAAAAGTCCACTTTAAACTTGGGGATTTCCTGAAACATGATAAAAATAAAAGGTCAACTATAAATAGTTGGTGAGTATCCAAGGTTTTCATACATAATATGATAAAGTTACAAGTAGCAATTCATGTCATAGGTCATAAGCAAGTAAGGTTATAGAACACATATCGTCACAACCAAACCTCGACTTGATTACAAGTATAAAAGATTGGCTAAGTGTAGTTGGTTCCCATGATGAACAAGCATACGTCATCAGGAGTCGGCAATACATCGACTTTAGCACCAAACAGGCTTGTCAGGCCCAATGATCAAAGACGTCGCCAGGCTAGCAATAGTTAATGATTGTAAACAAAATATGTATCTCATATAAACACTTACAACACACAAATAACCATGACAAAAATATGAATTGCAAGTGCTTTACAAGTCTAAACGTTTACAAGTGCATTATGTATAAGTAATCATGTTTCACCCCAAATTAGTGTGAAAAGATAAAAAAAAGGGGGCAAGGAAAACTCACTTATCAAATAAGTATATAATGAAGATCAATAAAAAAAGGGGGCAAGGAAAACTCGATATGGTGACTTAGCCACGGGGTTTGCTCCCGGTATCAAGTCGATTTTAAACTCAACTTCACGCACGGGAGGTAGACCACTAAGGTCATCGGGAAATACTTTAGGAAAGTCTCGTACGATAAGGACATCCTTAAGTTCTTTCCCTTTGACTTTCGTGTTGACCACATAAGCCAAGAAAGCCATATACTTCTTGCTTAAGCATTTTCGGGCTTGAGTGCAAGACATGAGTTTAAGTCCTTTGGAAGATTTTTCACCGAACACCTTCAAAGTATCACCAGAAGGTAACGGTATACGGATGCACTTCTCGAAACAAATGATCTCGGCATGGTGTTTGGCTAACCAATCCATACCAATGATGACGTCGAAGCTTCCAAGTTTCATAAGGATAAGATCGATAAGAAAATCATGTGTGTCAAGACTTAAGATGCAATCACGAATGATGACGTCAACGGTGATCGGTTCTCCATCAACAACTTTAACAGTAAGAGGTCTTTCTAGTTTCGTATGTGGCTTAGCAAGTATGGGTTCAAACTCTAATGAATCAAAACTTTTATCGGCTCCAGAATCAAATAGGACATAGGCATAAGTTTTGTTAATAAGAACATACCTGTTCAATTTTTTAAGATATTTAATGATTTAGGTAAAGTATGAAAAGAAGAGGATCACAAAAGTTAAAGGTGAGTTGACATACCATTCACCATATCGTTGTTTGCTTGTGCTTGGTTAGCGTTGATGTTGAAAGCACGTCCTCGGGCTTGTGGAACATTACCCACAAGACGAGGGCATTATGGGCGAAAATGACCAGGTTCCCCACAGTGGTAGCAAACACGGTTTGTGACCACGGCGGCATTGTTAGGTGCACGGTGGCATGTCGCCACCAAATGACCATATTTACCGCATAAGGTGCAGATGCGGCATGGTTGATTCCCCGGATGATGATACCTACACGTGTTGCACATAGGCTGAGGACCAGCATAAGCCCTAGCCCCAGGCACTTGTGCCACAGGTGTAGCCGCAGGTACAAGTTGTCTTTGGGGTTGTTTGGGTGCAGCCACAACATAGTTACGCGCTGATGTGAACTTGCGCTTCTTGTTGTTGTTGTTGTTGGACGGTTCAGCTTTGGTCTCCTTAACGGCCTCCGTAGCCGTCTTTTCCACCTTTTTGGCACCCTTCACAGACATGGTGCCCGCTCGTATATGGTTCTCGGTGAGTTGAGCGGTGATAGTAATGGCTTCTTCTAAGGTTGTGGGTCGGCTACCCACCACAGCATCTTGAATTTGGGGTGGTACACCCTTAATAAACTTCTCGATGTTGCGGGGAACAGTGTCGACTATATGAGGTAGCAGTATACTCAACTCATGATGCCTAGTTGAGTAGGCCAAATGATCACCATCGTTTTGCTTTAAATTCCAAAATTCTTCCTCCAACTTTTGCAGCTCGCTTCTCGGGCAGAACTTCGCGATAGCGATGTTCTTGAACTCTTCCCAGGTAAGTGCCAGAATAGCATCAGGCCCACGATTTCTTTTCTCGCTATTCCACCAGGTGAGAGCCCTTTGTTGGAACATGCTAGTGGCATAACGAACTTTGAGTGCCTCGGGACACTCACAGTTGACGAAAGTGTTCTCCATGCTCTCGAACCACTCAAGAAGACCAGTGGCTCCTTCTTTGCCACTAAAACTAGTGGGTTTGCAAGAGCTAAAGTGCTTGAAAGTGCAAGTTTGGTTGTTGCGCCCTTGGTTAGCACTATTCTCTCCATGATCGTTGTTGCTAGAGTTGGTCATTAAGGTGCTACTGAGTTCAGCAACCATGGTTGGGATGACAGCAGCCATTTGTCGGGCAATCATGGCATCTAGTTTATGATCGGAACTTCCACGCTTTTCATAATGACGAGACATGCTGAAATATGCAAAATGAGTTAGATACGAGGAAAAGAATAAAAAGAGTTATAATTCAACAAGGATAAGGCAAAAGTTGTAAGGCGCATGGAATGGTTCCATTTGGTAACGCATTACCATTTGGAAACGTTGACACGTCAAGGTAAGTTGACCCATTCGCCTTAGGAATTTGTGTATGTTGACCATGGTTTATCACTCATCCCAGAAATCCCCAGGTAAGCATAACTAGTCCCGTAGGATTTATGCGATATGCTTGCCTTAGCCCGAGGGCCTTTTGCCAGGAAATCCAGAATACAGGTGTCCATGTGTCACACAAATTTCTTAGGTTCATGAAATCAAAACCATGATGAGATTTACATAGATTAGACATAAGTCTAAAGATTCAAATCATAAGCATAAGCATAAGTTTCCACGTGTTGACGAGAATAAGATTAAGAAGTTTCATTCGTCGGGGAGAGTCAAAGAGTCAAAGTTAAGTTTAGGGAGACAAGTAACAAAGTTTAAACAATTACAAGGCAACCTATGCTAAGGCATCAAGTTGCACATAAGTATGGCATAGCATTATGTAGCATGTAAACAATATATATAATTCCAAGAATATAAATATTATTCTATGGGGTTCATGCATAAGCTATAGTCTAGGTCACCATTTCTAATAACCTAAATCCCTATAGTTATGGGCTCTGATACCAATCTGTCACACCCCAACCTTGACGGCGGAAACGTCGAGATGTGAGGGTTAAGATTGTTCACAACCACATAACGCTACAATTAAATGTAAATATTTAAATTATATATTTCAAAAGGAAGTACAAACATAAGTATCAACTTGAAATAAGTTCAAACATAAATCAAAACATAACATAACATTTTAATTATTAAACTAGGTCCAAGTCCTAGTTTCATTGTAAGCTTCAAAAGTCCACTTTAAACTTGGGGATTTCCTGAAACATGATAAAAATAAAAGGTCAACTATAAATAGTTGGTGAGTTTCCAAGGTTTTCATACATAATATGATAAAGTTACAAGTAGCAATTCATGTCATAGGTCATAAGCAAGTAAGGTTATAGAACACATATCGTCACAACCAAACCTCGACTTGATTACAAGTATAAAAGATTGGCTAAGTGTATTTGGTTCCCATGATGAACAAGCATACGTCATCAGGAGTCGGCAATACATCGACTTTAGCACCAAACAGGCTTGTCAGGCCCAATGATCAAGACGTCGCCAGGCTAGCAATAGTTAATGATTGTAAACAAAAATATGTATCTCATATAAACACTTACAACACACAAATAACCATGACAAAAATATGAATTGCAAGTGCTTTACAAGTCTAAACGTTTACAAGTGCATTATGTATAAGTAATCATGTTTCACCCCAAATTAGTGTGAAAAGATAAAAAAAAGGGGGCAAGGAAAACTCACTTATCAAATAAGTATATAATGAAGATCAATAAGAATAATATATGTCGTTCCAAGATAAAACATCACAAGGCACCTAAATATATAAATATTACAAGATTTAGGTTATATAAGATTAACGAGTTAACATAAACTAGGGTATTAGAATTTTGGGGATTTTTATAAAGTTAATAAATTCTTATAAAAATACCATTTACGAAATTTATAAAATTTTATTTTTAAGGAAATTGATCCTTGTAAATAACTTGTGATTTTATAAAATTATATTTAAATTCTATAATTATCGTGATAAAGTCTAATATTAATTTAATACCTTTAAGTATTATATAACAATCTAATTTTTATAAAAAATGTTTAATTATAACATTTGTAAATAATTTTATATTAAAATATTAAATGTTTTACAAGAATAATTTTTTAAGAAATATTTAGTTGACTTCAAAAATATTTGAGGTTTATAAAAGTCATTTTTATAATTATTATAAATTTTCTATAATTAATTTAAGGCCAAAAAAGGCTTTAAAAATATATGAGGGTGCTCGGGTTCGAACCCGGGACCTCATGTATGTGGGGCATTGTCTTAACCAGTGAACAGGCTTCCAGCCGCGTTAGAATTCGCGTTTTAATTGTTAAATACAAACTTAAACAAAACCCCCAAATTTCACCCGAACCCTAAAAACATATTTGATCAAATTGAAGATCAAGTCCTTATTGTTAACGTTGGAATCATGGGGCTTTCGTTCCCCATGTCAATTCGAACAGGTGCGTATATTTAATTACCCGAATACGTTTGGATTGAAGAAGAACCCAACGAAGAACAAGCCGAATCATGGATGATTGTTTAAGTTGGTTTAATTTGGTTATTATTAGCGTTTAATGCTCGACCGGTTAACTCATCGATTAAAGTTTCGGTTTCAAGTTTGATCCACTTCATAACCGAGTTAAAACCCAATTAAGTCTTACGTTTAGGTTCGAATCATGTTCTGGAGATGATTGGAATCGTTTGAGGATCGAAATTCGAAGGTTTTATGCGGTTTCGAGGCTCGCCGGACTCCGGCCGAAGGTGACCGGAGCGGCCGCCGGAAATACGGGGGAGGGAAATGGGGGTGAGTTTAGGTTTTAATTAATTACACATTTGGTCTCTCAAATTTAAGTTTCTTTTATTTTAAGCAGAAACTTCAATATAAAGTTTATAAATTGATATTAAGACCCCCTAATCTTTAACTACTTAAGGTTTTAAACATTGTTAAGTTTAATAACTATACAATTTATTATTATTATTATTATTAACATTATTATTGTTATTATTATTCTATTATTATTACAATTATTTTTATTATTATTATTATTATTATTGTTACTTTTATTAATATTAACATTATTTTTTTATTTAATATTTATATTTTTAACTTAATGACAATAATGAATAAGCACAAACAACACATGAGTTTCAAAATTGACAATAATAACCCTTGTAAGAGTAAACGAAGTTAACTTTTAGTTAACAAAAATACGAGATGTTACATCAACTAACTCAATTTGTGTTAGATGATTTAACTGATACTTCAAAATACCCGTTCTTGAACGTGGGTAGTTCATCCAGGGCAGGAGAGGGCACATCTGGGGCAGCAACTGCTGGTGCTGAAGATTCTGATATAAGAAATGAAGATGAAGAAATGGAGAATGAGGAGGAAATTCAGGAGGTTGGGTTTGTAAATATGGGACTTGATGTAGATAAGGATCTGGTTGGAGAAGAGGTTGTAAGAGAGAAGTCAGTGACAGAGAAGCTGAGAAAGGAAAGGGGCTAGTTGATGAAGAAGAGGACAATAAACAACTAGTAAACTATAATTCTGAGCCAGAATTCTATGAAGTTGATGAGAGGCCATTAATATATGTAGCCAAGAAGGGAGAGATTGATGAAGATATATTTGAGATGGATAAAGCTGAATGGTTTGTTAAAGAGAAGGAGTATGAAGAATTAACTCCCCTTTTCCAACACATGGAAGGGTTAAGTAAGAAGGAGGCTGATAAGAGGATTATAAGTTGGTGTTATAACCCCGGCCTCAAGATATTCATGATAAAGAGGAGAGGGGGTGGAATCAGCTACATGCATAAGAGGAAGGCATTCAAGACCTTGCCTAAATAGGATCTGAGGAGGTTGGCGTCTCTGCCATTACTGAATGCAAATCTAAGTGAACGAGCCTCATTTTTGGAGAAAGAGATTAAGAATGGCCTAAATGACAACTTTAAGTCTTTTGGATACACGAAGGCTGAGAGGAAACGACCAAAGAGAGACAAAGATTGGGAAACAGGAAAAGGAAGAATAGTCCTAAGGGTAAAGCCTCCGAAGACTGTGAATAGAGTCCGGTTAGCAGATACCCTTCCCCACCAGTTACTGAACTTTGAGAAATGGTTTTATGATAACAACATAGGGGAGGCAGTGATAAGAATTAAGAATGGTAAAGAATTCAAGGTATTTGATCCAATGGAGCTCTTCAGTTTCTGTGTTGAAGATTTGCTGGTTTTATGTGAGAATCATATCAAGGCTGGGGCGGGAGAAGAGACAAGGAAAGGGGCCAGTCTGTTTATGACTGTGGCAAATAAGATCAGAGGAGTGAGGGCTGAAGTGAAAAGACTTGCTGAGCGTGTAAGGGCTCAAGATGATCTGAACATGGATATACAAGATCTGACAAGGCAGTTTGGCCAAGCTAGTGCTCATCCTGAAGGGGCTTGTGAAGCAGGAAGAGATCATGGAGAATCATTTGCAGAAGCCTCTGAGGAAGTTTTTGCAGGAGGTATTGAAGACAAATCAAAGGCAACGAAGGACACTGGAGCTGATAAGATACATTAAGATGACTGAAGGTGGTGAGTTCCAACCTAGGGGGAGTATTGGACTCACCTTAGTTTAGAATGTTTACTTTTGCTTGTAATAGATCTTTTGTTAGTTTCCTTTTGTATGTAATTAGAGTTATGTAGTTTTGCAGTCCAGCGAAACTGTGAGTGAAGCTATAATTTTGCTCATAGTTAGCTAATTAGTTCGCTCGGGGAAACTACTGTTTCTACCGGGCGAAACTATAGTTTCGGCAGAACAGTTTCGCTGACAGCGAAACTATTTGTGGAACTAAGACTGCTATATATAGTTTTTGATCATTCTCATTGTTGGTAAGCTTGCAAAACCCTAATCGTTGATCCTTGTTGCAAGTTACCATTTCTAAGCAGTTATTACACAGAATATCATTGTGCTTTGATGTTATTGAATGTTATGATCTTCATCATCTTATATTGTTGAGTTATTATTGTGTTCAATCTTCATTGTTCATCTTGTATATCTAGAGTGTTTGATATTGAACGATTGTTCATTTCATTTGCACTATAATATGATCAAATGGACCAACAGTAACAAAATCAAATGTAGAGTCAAAAGGCAAATTGCTTTTTGACTAGTGACATGCCATAGCTCATATCCTAATATATTACAAAAAGGATAAAAGTACATAAAGTAGAAAGCACATACTCAACACCTCAATATATAGTTTATCAGAAGCGTGGATCTTTTCACCAACTCATGTAAGTTGGTGACTGAACAGAGTTTCAGCAGAAAGTGGTTCAGCTTTATGGTAAAGTACATAAGATAAATCATGTATTCAAAAGTGTTCGGAAGATAATTTGTCTTCACTTCTTGGCTTCGGAAGACTTTGTCTTTGAAGCTTCGGAAGACTTCAATTTTGGTTTCGAAAGATGTTGGTCTTGGCTTCGGAAAGTTTTACACTTAGAATATTTCTAGTGCATGGTGTAAAACTTCCGAAGCATCTCTACTTCTATACTTTAGTGCATGCATGCAGGAAAGACTATGAATGTTTTAGGTGCATCATCCTTACATAAGACCTTACAAAATCCCCCTAGGTTGATACTACCACTACATTTGAAAATCTTAGATGTTGATAGTCCTCATTATAATGACAACCATACCTTTTTTCATCAGATGGTCAGGATCACTCAGACTCTCATAGTTTCTTCTCATCTCAAAGAGATCATGCAGAGGTAGATTGAACATGTACAGCCATATGTAGAAATCCTCAATACCTTGATCTCTAATTACATGCCATCTTTTTGTATTAGTGGAGTAAGTCCAGGATAAGATAGGTCTTCTGGATGCAAGAGGAGCTGCTTGAATAGGAGTTATTTGAGCTTCCTCTTCTTGCACTTTCTCAAGATGTTCTGACTTATCCTAAGGTTTGGAGGTGGATGACCCTGCCTTCTTATTCTTCTTCTTTGACTTCAGCTTAGAGGCCATTTTTTTCCTCCTCTTTGAACTCTTTAACTGAGAAGACTGGTTTGCAGCAACTTATTAGTCTGTTTTATCTTTCTCAGTTGGTTCTATCTCCCTCACAGTTTCAGAAGGAGAGGGAGTTTAACCCTGCTATGGATAAGAAGATGAAGCTTGCTCAGACTCAACAGGAGGTCCAGGTTATGTTGTCTCGAAAGGTTCAACATTAACTTCGACTTCTTGAGGGGCTTGACTTAGTGGGGAGTGTAAATCAACGAGCTCTCCTCTTTTAATTTTCTGATTGATCACCCTTATGTGCCCATCCATGGTGGATAGAGACATAGGGCCAAGTTTCCTTCCGGAGAATCCATACAACTTCAAGAAGCTCATCATCCTCTGCCTATCAACAAACTTCTTTTGACTATTCTAGATGATGGCTCTTACTTTGGCTGCTTCTTCCCTCATTTTCCTCTTTATAGCCTTTTGTTGTTTGAGTACTTGAAGTTCAAGTTGTTTGAGGTACTCAAAATCAATATACTTAAAGGGTAAGGGAAGAAGTGCATCTGCCTAGTAGAGACCTATGGCACTCAGGTAGCTAATCATGTTTTACCTGTTAGTTTCTTTGTCTACCTGAGGTTTTTGAATTCAGTTCCTTGATCACATCTTATGGTTTTGACCTTATGATTACATTGATTATCAATCTTTAAGATTACATTCTTCAGAATCTCTGGGGTCTCATCCTTAGTTCTAAGAAAGAAGACCCAAGTGAATCTAGTGAAGTCATTCAGTGATCACCAAACAGTAAGAGGTCCTTTCTAAACTCATTACACTAGCAGGGCCAAAGAGATCCATATGTAATAAGTGTAGGAGAGTAGTGATGGAGTTTCTTTCATTTGTTTTGTGTGATACCTTGTGTTGTTTCCCTTTCAGGCATGCAACACACTGGTCATCACTTGTAAACTCGTTCGTTGGCATTCCAGTTACCAAATCATTCTTAATTAATTTATTCATGTTTTTAAAGTTTACATGGCACATTCTTTTATGACAAAAGAAAGACTCATCACTATTGGCTTTAGATAGAAAGCATGAAACTTCTCCTAATGGAGATGTTTCTTGCAAGTCTATCTTGTACATGCTCCCTTTCCTAGGGGCTCTGAGCAGGATATGCTCATGAGGAATGACCACCCCAAGCCTGAGACCAATGCAATCATGCTTAGTAAAGAGCATGTTATCACTTGGATCACAAAATTGAGATATACTCAAAAGAAAGTATCCAAGCTCGTTGGCAAAGTTTACCTTCTCAATGCTGAGCTTACCATTTGTGACCCTACCCCTTCCTGTAATGTAACCACCAGCATCTCCTCCAAAAACAACTGGTCCTCCATCAATTCTCTCAAATTTCTGAAGTAGTGACCTATTGCATGTCTGTGCCTAGAACAGCCACTATCAATGATCCATACATTTCTGTTTGTCTTGAGTTCTTCCTACACAAAAGAGATGAGTAGTTACATTTGGAAACCCAAACCTTATTGGTCGTGGGCTCATCAAAAGAAGTTGATGACAATGCAACAGTAATAGATCCTATTGTCATGTTTTGAAGATCACTTACTGATGCTGATAAAGAACGTTCGGTCATTTGGTCTTTCTTTGACTTCCACACCACCTTTGGAGTCTTAAGACTTGACCTTCAATACTTCGGAAGTTTTGATGACTTTGGAAGTTTTGATAACTAGACCTTTAGAAGATCTTGCTAACACTACAGTAGGCTTTGGTGCTTCGGAAGTATTCCTTTCTTCCGAGACCAAATTTTTTTTGCAGGCAATTTTCCACTTGTCTTCTTCTTCATTTTGGAGCTTCCGAAAGGAAAAGATTTTCCTTCCGAAGCTTTCTTCTTTTCCACACTCTTAGAAGTCTCTTTTTTGGTCATGTGGACAGTACCTTTTGGATTGTAAATACAATCCTTAGCAAGATGAGATGTACTACCACACATAACACAACCCATTTTCTTCTTCCTAAGAATCTTCTTTTCTGAGCAAGGCTAAACTTGATCACTTTCCTTATCCCTCTTCATCTTATAGATGTCGTGGCAATTCTTTTAGGGTGAGAACTACCTTTGGAGCTGGATGGTTCAGGTTGTGTAGGAGTGGTACACTAATCAGCCTTCTTCATGGTGCTGGGGTAAGTTGGACATAAAATAGAACTCCTGGTACTAGAATTTGAGTTTTTTTCTTTAGTCTTAACCACCTCAAAGCCTGCATAAATAAAAATTTGTTTCTGCTTAGAGTGAAAGGTGGCCTTGATCACTTGAGCTTTCTTTGTCTTTCTCTTGCTATTCCTGATCAAGTTCTTCCTTCTTGATTTGGTCATCCAACCTTCTCACTCTCCTTAGAAGGATAGTGACCCTTCTTAGAATGCTCTTCTTCACTCTTCTTAGAGGCATCCTTCACTATCTCTTTTTCATCCTCTTCAGTCATGGGATCTATAAGGGGAAGCTCATCTTTATAAGTTTCTCACCTAGAGATCTTATAGACAAGATTGTGCATGGAGGAGCTATCTTACTAGATCCTAGTCCCTGCTTATTTTGATAACAAACTTTTGCATGTAAGGATGAGGATATGATATTCTTGAAGGTCTCTTCTTCAATAATATATTTTTTTGCCTTGGCTTTGCTAATCAGAAGCTTAGCCTGGCATTCAGTTAAGTTAATTATGAGATCTTAGATATGAGTCCTGTAATCGGTATATTCATGTTTAGGAGTTGAAATGGTTTTCTCTAAGTCTTCTATCTTTAGTTTATAATCATTTTCAGCTCTTTTAAAGTCAGATTTTAAGTTTTTTCAAGGACTCAAGATCAGATCTCATATCTAAGTTGTAGGACCTGTATCTATTTACTTTAGCAATACATTCAGGTGTATAGAGATGTTCCAATACCTTTGCTTCATCATGGTCAACCATGAGTGCTTGGTTTAATGATGCATCTTCTACCTAAAAGCTTTAGTCAAATCCTTCTTTTTCAATAGCAACTGTAGCTTGCTTCTTTGGCTTCTCATTCTGGGTAGCTCTTTTAGTGTAGTTTGGTCTGACTTGTGCTTGACCATCATTTGTCCTTGATGCCTTGAACTCTCTTGCAAAGTGACCCATTTGGTTATAGTTGTAACACTTTACTTTGCTTTTGTCCATTCCAAAATTGCCACTATCTGTATTGCTTGGAAACTTCCTCCCTGTCCTCTTGTAAAACTTCTTGACTCTATGAGTGAGCAGAGCCATTTGCTTAACTATCTCTATGTATTCTAGGTCATCTGGATGGATACAGTCTAGATCTTCAAGGGTGAAGAGAAAGTTGTTTGTACTTTCATCAGAAGACATAAAGGCTTGTGAAGAGCTTGTCTCTTGGAATGAGCTTCCTTGAGTGTAGCTTTCTCTTGGTGTCTTCGAGAAGGTGATGAAAGGATCCTTTTGTGAGTTGTCAGGGTAGTATATAAGATGATGTTGTGGTTTTGTACTATCCCTTTCAACCACATGGAGGCTGAATTCAGTTGATTACTGGAGTTACCAGATGAACCTTACATGTTCATCTCCATCTAGTATCCACTAAGAATACCATACAACTCTATCAAAGTAAGACTCTTAAGGTTCTCAGCTCTTTTGATAACAATACAATAATGTGTCCATTCTCTAGGAAAAGAGTACATGAACTTCCTTACAATATACTTGTTCTCAGAAGTCACTCCAACATCCATTAGAGTATCCACAATCTCAACATACCTAAAGTATTGTTGAGTCATGGTTTCACCTGATTTAAAAGGTGAAGTTATCACAATACTGCTTCAACAGAATGGTGTTGCGATTGCTGGCGGCTGATGAGGAAAAGACAACTCAGATCCGCCAGCTTACGGACCTGACTGCTGCAAAATCGCATAAAATTGCAGAGCAGGATCGAGTAATTGAGGAGCAGGCCTAGCAATTGGCTGCTCAGAGCACTCAGATGGACCAACTCCGAGCTCAAAGTGTCACAACAAATAAGCAAATAGAGGAGTTGGAAAAAGCTAAGAGGACGATTTTGCTAAAATTGAAAGGATCAAAGGAGGAACCTTTAAAGATAAGGGATGGAGACAGAGATAATGAAGATGATGAAGACGATGATGATAATGAGAGTGATACTGATGAAGAAAAAACCGAAGAATGGTGTGAAAATGAAGACACTGACGGCGGAGAAGCAGCTGAATCTGTCTCAGCTCCAGGGCAAGAGAAGAGAACAAAGAACAGACAAGATCAGTCAGCTTCTGCTTCTGCACCGTCACGTGAAGAGCCGAGTATTCAGGATCAAAGTAAATAGTAGATGTTTATGTATTTATTTACTTTCGTATTCTGTATTGAAAAAACCATGTACTAAATGTTTATATTAAGTTAATGCATTTTGTTTGTTAAATTACTAATGATTTGAGTGTGAAATGTGTAAATCAAACAGATCCAAAGTACCATAAAGATGAGTTTGATATTGCTCCCCTTCAACAGGTCAAGTCTCAACTCACAATGATTCTTGATCTGCAAGGGATTGTGAGAAGGTCAGTGAATTATACCCCTGAAGAAGGTGAAATAATTCACGACCTATCTACGAGCAACTGGCAGAGATGTTCAGACTCAATCCTGATGAAATTGTCAAGGATGCTCCAACAGTTGATTCAACCAGTGACGAAGAACTAAATGACATTGATGAAGTTGAAGTTGAAGATATTGCTGCTGAAGAGTACCCACAGTACGCTGACAACGAGGGTAATGTGGTCCCCAATCTGGGTGAGTCCCTAGTCAGTGATATGTTTGAGGTACTAGACAAGATGGAGCAGGAAACAGGAAAGACCGAAGGAACCGCCCAAGCCTCAAATGATGACGTAGACATTCGAAAGGCTGAGTGGGCTGAATGTTTTAAAGAAGTCAGAGCCCAACGTGATGCACCGAAGAGGGATGCCTACACCAAGTTCTACAGCGTCAAGAAACATCTTACGGTGTCAGGCAGGATTATAGCATGGGCATATTTTGATGATCTTAATGTTTATGCCGTTAAGAGGGAGAAGGGCATGGAGTACTTTTGATTTCCACATGATCTAAAGACTCTACCAGGTTTTGAACTCAACCAGCTGGCCAAATTGAAGCTGTTGTATGCTGACCCGAGAAAGATGTCAGGCTGGTTTGAGGCTGCCCTAAAGAAAGAGTACCACACCAGGTGGATTAACTTCAGACCTCAACAACCTACAAGGTATATTAGAAGGTCTGAGCTGGATGCCATTACTGGAAAACCAAAGATTGTGTTGAAGTGGAATCCTCCGCGCACAATGTCAAGAATCCCACTTCGGGAAATGACAAAGGATTTCACACCACACTTTAAGTGGTGGTACTATGATTGGAGAACTGCTGAAGCTGTCATAGTTCTGAACAAAGGGGACCAAATGGATACCATCAGGGTATTCGACCCAATGTGGCTAACCAACTTGTCTGCTAATGATGTCTATACATTATACAAGTGGCCACTGTTCTATGACACACAAGACATTGTACAAGCCCTCCAGTTCCAAAACGTTATACGACTTTGCTTCGCATTTGATATTCACGCAGGAGTCACACAAGAGGACAAGTACAAGAAATATGAGGAGGTAATGAAGAAAACAAGACATTAGAGAGATCTAGGTCCAAGGGGGAGTTTGTTGATACATGTATCTCCCTAGATCATGATATGTGATGTAATAGATCTTGTTTGGTATGATTAATGAAATGATATTGATAGTCTGTTCGTTATAATGTTAATAGTTCATTAATGAGTCATGACTGAATTGATTTGGTTTATGATTATTTGAATGGTTGCACATTAAGTTATATTAATTAAAACATTCAAACTTAACTAAATGAAGTTCTCATGCGAATGGCTCATGCGAATGAATCATACGCATGAATAACTTCACACGATTGACTCAGTCGCACGACTGAACCAGGAGACTGGATCAGTCGCACGATTGTAATATAAGATTGGCTCAATCGCACGACTGAACACTCAGTCGTACGAATAAATCAACCGCATGGTTCAATCGCACGACTGAACCAAATTAATGGTTCAGTCGCACGATTGAATAATACCAACCTATAAATACAACTCAATTCGTGAAAAATAAAGAGACTCGATCAATTACGATTCCAGACGAACCCTAGCCGTCCAGAAACCTTCCAAATCGTTCTCCAAGTTCATAGAACACATTAGATCGATTCCCTATCGATTTCTAACGTTAGTTTCAATCCTTGATTGATTCTTCGTGTGTTCTCACTGATTGGATCGCCAATCAAATAGGATTCCGCACTATTTGATCTGGTTTACACGTTAATCATCAGGTATTTCGGTCAAATACCAGGTCCTAACAGTTTTAGAACACATAAAAAATCAAATAGGAAACTAGTAAACACTAGAATAATACTTAGAACACAAGGAAAACATGAGACGTAACTAAGAACAACACAACACAAGTATATGGTATTCAAGAATGTTATATATTTCTCTCAAGTTCTTTTACAAGTGTAACAAGCATAAAGAAAGATACAAGTACCTGAGATACTTTATACACTACAGGACGGAAGCCAGAGTTAGTTATTGTGCACATCCTATAGCCGGCTATACTTAGAAGTCCAGCTGGATACATTTGAACTAGATAACAATATCAAATGTAGAATCAAAAAGCAGATTGTCTTTTGACTAGTGACTATGATATGCCATAGATCACATACTAATATATTACAAAAAGGATAAAAGTACATAAATTAGAAAGCACAAACTCAATACCTCAATATATAGTTTACCAAAAGCATTGACCTTTTCACCAACTCATGTAAGTTGGTGACTGAACAGAGTTGCAATGGAAAGTGGTTTAGCTTTATGGTATAGTACATCTATATAAAGCATGTATTCAAAAGTCTTCGGAAGATAATCTGTCTTTATTTCTTAGCTTCGGAAGGTCTTTGAAGCTTCAGAAAACTTCACTTTTGACTTTTGAAGACGTTGGTCTTGGCTCTGGAAGATTTTACACTTAGAATATTTCTAGTGTATGGTGTAAAACTTTTGAATCATCTCTACTTTTGTACTTCAGTGCATGCATCCAGGAAAGACTTTGAATGGTTTAGGTGCATCAGCCTTACATAAAACCTTGCAACTACCTTACAAAAAAGGGTCAATGATCAACAACTTGAGATTTCTTATCTCAAGGAAAAACTAGTTGGGACACCTATAAGGAGAGCTCATCCAGGAACATAAGAACTCGTGGATGTGATAGACCTAACTCCTAGCTCACCTATGCAAGTGGGTGATGCTACTAAAAGGGGAAAAAGTCTCAACAATCATAGAACTTAGGAGTTTTTCATAGAGTATGGACATTGAGTACTCACCATCCTCACTTGCAGTTCTCCATACTTAGCAACCTACTCAAGTTCCTATTGATGTGGACTCACTCATTCAGAGCCTATTTGAGAAGGGAATTCCAAAGGAAATGTCATCCTCACCCCAAGGAGCTTCAAATTACATAATAGGGTGGACGTATGATACTAAGAGAAGAACCCTCATACTTCATAGACTTCAAGGGCAGCAAGAGATTTTAAACTTTTAGACCTTAAACTACTTGAAGCTCTAGACCTTGTCAACATGCCATTTGCAAATCTAACTCATCACAGGCAAGCTAAAAGAATGGTTGTAAGGATACAAGACAGGATTGCTAAAGTGTAAAAAGCAAGCAGATAAATACGAGCAAGTAATGTCATTGGTTGATTGGATATTGAGGTGGACCCTAATATTGGCTACAAAGGGTAAACCTTGATTGAAGGCTTAGTGATAGAACCTGTGAGCACTATCATAGAGTAAGAAACTTTAGCATCCCATTCCCTTTGTGAAACACCCACGTGTGAAGGTGTCCCATAGCCTCTCTTTGGCCAGAGTCTGAATACTACATCAGACAATGAAGGCCAAAGCTCTCTTCATCTTGTGTCATAAAGGTCTGTGGGTGACAAAAGGAAAAGGATTATGATTTTTGTGGATATTAAGGAGGAGAAGAGAAATAAGAAGAGGAAACTAAGGGGAGAAAGTTCTGATGGGTCCTCAGGATTTATGGAAGCTACTATCAGGGTTGCTCACTGACCAAACACTCAAAATGATAAGTTGAGAGCAGCTAGGATACAACAATTGGTGATTAATAACTATGATATTGATAAGATCATCTCCCCCCTTAGAGGAATTGAATGAACTAGCAGACAAAGAGTTGTCTAAGGAGATGAAGGAGGAAGAGGATGTAGAATTGCTCCTCAAGATTAAGGAAGAAAGAAGGCAGAAAAGGTTGTACAAACATACTTCTACCCTCTCCCCAGTTCAAGAAAGTCCTGCAAGAGAGGCTATGGAAACTCAACAACCTTAGGTAGACAAAGAAGTCGACAGACAAAACATGATCAACTACCTGAGTGCCACAGGTCTCTATCAGGCAGTTGTACTTCTTCCCTTGTCATATGAGCATATTTTGAGTTTGAATACCTCAAGAAGCTTGAGCTAAAAGTTTATAAGGAGCAAAAAGCTGCTAAAAGGAAGATGAGGGAAGAAGCAGCAAAGTCAAGAGCCATTATCTAGAAGAGTCAAGAAAAGTCTGTTGATAGGTAGAGGATGATGAGCTTCATGAAGCTGTATGGATTCTCCAATAGTAGGCTTGGTCCAATGACTCTATCCACCATGGATGAGCACATTAGGGTGAACAAGCAAAAGATAAAAAGTGGAGAGGTAGTTGACTTGCATTCTCCACCAAGTCAAGCTCCTCCAGAAGTGGATGTTAAGGTTGAACACTTTGAGACAACACAACCTGAACCTCCTGCTAAACCTCAGCAAGCTTCGTCTTCTGATCCACAGCAGGGTCCAACTCCCTCTCCTTTTGAACTTGTGAGGGAAGAGGACCCAACTAAGAAAGATTAAATAGAACAACCTGGTACTAAAGGCCAGTCTTCTCAGTTAAAGTTTCCAAAGAGGAAGAAAAGAATGGTTGTGAGATCTACATCAAAGAAGAAGAAGAAATCAAAGGCATCCACCTCCAACCCTCAGAATAAGTCGGAACATCCTGAGGAAGTGCATGAAGAGGCTGCTCAACCAACTACAAGTAGAGCCTCTTGCATTAGGTTAAACCATCTTGTCTTGGAACTTTGCTAGTAATCCAGACAGATAGTATGCCACAAGAGATCGAGGTGGTCAAGATGTCTACTTCTGGCAAGACATTCTTCACTTACCTCTGCATGATCTCTTTGACATGGAAAGGTATTTCGAGAGTCTGAGTGATCCTGACCAACTGATAAAGAAAGGAATGGTCATGATCATGATGAGGACTGTTAATATCTGAAGACACTTCTTTATTTTGGTAGCATTAGCCTAGGAAGAGTTTATAAGGCTTATTGAAAGGCTAACGCACCCAAAATAGATCAAGTATCTCCTGCATGCATGCACTCAGTGCAAAGTAGAAGTTGTTTCGGAAGTTTTTTCACACTGCATTAGAAATATTCTAAGTGTAAAAATAATCCAAAGCCAAGACCAATATATTCTGAAGCCAAAAGTGAAGTCTTTCGAAGCTTCAAATAAAAATTCTTTCAAAGCCAATAAAGTGTATACAGATTTCTTTCGACAACTTTGAAGAGCATGCTTTCTCTGATGTACTTTCATAAAGATGATCAACTTTCCGTTGCAACTCCGAAGACTCAACAACTTATACAACTTGGTGAATGGTCCATGCTTTTTGTAACTGTATATTGAGATCTTGAGTCTATAACTTTCTACTTTATGTACTTTTATCCTTTTTCTAATATATTCGGTTTGAGCTATGGCATGTCATAGTCACTAGTCAAAAGACAAATTTGCCTTTTGACTCTACATTGATTTTGTTGTCAAGATTAATGCTTTCAGCTGGCCTTCCAAGTATGGTCGGTTGTAGGATGTAGTATAAAGTGTCTCAAGTCCTTGTAATTTATTCTTATGTTTTGTATCACTTGTAATAGAACTTGAGAAGCAATATATTGCAATGTTGAAAACCAATATCTTTGTTGTTCTTCTTAAGTTTTAGTCTCTTGTTTACTTGTATTCATAATACAAATTTCATAACAAGAATCAACATGTAACTATAGATACATAAAAACAAAATAGGATTACTAAAGATTGAGATGATCAAATTGGGTGTAATCCTCATAGTCTAGCCCTTAATATCTATCCAAGTTCTCATTTAATTGAAACTTTGTTTATTTATAATTTTAAGTCGAATGTCCTACTTTAAGTTTCCCAATCTGGTTTCATTTTAGTTTCCAAATCTGTTTTGTATATTTATAAGTCCAAGTTTAATGACTTAGTAATCTTATATGTCCTTATCCATAAACGTCTTACAATACCTTATTGAACACAATCACTTGCTTATTTTCATTAGTTAGTTTAATCCTTAAAGTTTAAGTTTTATAACAATATTTTGGTTTGTTGAGCTGATCATGTACTGATCTTGCATAGGCTACTTGGAGGTTAAATCAATAACAAAAAATCACGTATCAGACACCGTATGAAATCTAAGATCTTAAACAAAATTTCAGAAAAGAGATCACCTCAATTGAACGAATTATAAGGGAAAGATGGCCTTCCTAACATAGACCAACATTCTGCCTGAAATTAACAGCTTTGACATTGATTTTGTTTATTGTGTTTGGAGGACCAAACGATATCAGATTAACATAAGATCACTTGAGTTAATTAGAGTAATCTATGAAATTGATACTAGATATAAAATGGACCATTTGAACTCCGTATGACCAAGTTATTACCTATACAAAACATCCTATTTTTCTAACAACAAACTATCCAAAATCCCATCCTTGTCCTATTTAAACTTTAGTCCGGTACGATTTGTGTTTCTAGTTGATAAGCACATAAGTCCAATTTCTTTCCACGTTAATCCAGGTTTGAACATTCTATTATCATTCTTTTGGTACTTTTATGAAGAAAAAAAATATGAAATGTTTCACAAGGACTAGCAATGTGTATGGTCGGTTTGGTTTGATTTTAGGGTAAGATCGAAACCAAAAACTGATATTTTGGTTTCTATGTTTTCAAAACCATTTGCTTTTGGTTTTAGTTTTTTTATTTTTGGTTTGTAGTTTTCACTTTGATTTGTTTTCGGTTTCTTTTAGTTTTACCATTTGGGCTTTAAGTTTCTAAAGAAAAATTTGTTCTAAAATAATAAATTTAAGTTAAAAGCTTTGACCTTACATAACTTTGTTGATCTTTTAATATAATCCATATATTCTTATAAATTAGTTGACATTAAAATCCAATGCAATCCATAAAATATGAGAACAAAAAATTCTATAAAATATTTTAATCTATCAATTCAAACAGAACAAGTTTAAGATTATTCTTGAAACCTAAATATTCAATCTTGTTTATATAACGTAAGTTAAATAAGTAACTAATAGGCTACTAATGTTTATAAGTGTTTGATTACACCTTTAAATATACAACTTTGGTTGTATGGTTTCTGTTTGGTTTTTTGGTTTTTGTTATAAGCAAAACCAAAACCGAATCGAAAAATTCGGTTTCTAAAAATCATCAAACCAAACCGTCGGTTTCTTAGCGGTTTTAGTTATTTTGGTCGCTTGTGTTGGTTATTTGGTTACGGTTCGATTATTTCGGTTTTTTCTTGCACACCTCTAACAAGGACCAGTGATATGGATTACAATCGAATGAATACTAGTGTAAAACTAGGGTTTTACCACCACGTGACGGTCCAAGTACCAAAAAACACAATCATTCACGATCCAAAGCATAATATTAAAAATAGATAAATATTAGATGATGATTTCAGTGAATGATAATGAATATCATCACGAACATGAATAAACGAATGTAAAAATCAAGCGTTTTACTTATCATAATGTGTAGTAGCTTAAAGACGAAAAGATTACCACCTCTAGAGATAAGGTCATACCAATGATCCAAACTGGGCCACAAAAAGAAGCAAATCAAATGTGGGAAGATATGGCAACTACAGTTATGCAAGCAGCCAAAGAAACTCTTGGACTTGCAACAAATAGGACAGTCTGGGCCACAGAAAGAAGCAAATCAAATGTGGGAAGATATGGCAACTACAGTTATGCAAGCAGCTAAAGAAACTCTTGGACTTGCAACAAATAGGACAGTATGTCATAAGGAATCCCAGTGGTGGAACAAAAATGTACAAGAGAAGATAAAAATTAAACAACAAAGTTTTAGAGACCTTTTACAATGTAATAATGACGAACAACGAGCAGAGCTAAAACATAAATATAAGGAGGCTAAATGGGGGGCGAAAAAGTCTGTGTTAGAGGCAAAGAACACAATGTACGAGAAAATGTATAAGTGATTAGAGACGAAAGAAGGAGAATATGACATGTTTAAGATTTCCAGGGCAAGAGAAAGTGGAAGATAGGACCTGAGAATGGTGAAGTTTATAAAGGTTACGGATGGAAAGGTCTTGGTGAAGGAGAACGACATCAAGGCGAGATGGCAAACTTACTTCGATAACCTTTTCAACATAACGAACCCTAACCAACAATTTGCCATCGATAAAACAACCCAACCAAACCAACAAAACAAGTGTTATTGTAGAAGCATCATTGTCGACGAAGTTACGAGGGCGCTGAAGAAAATGGGAAGGGCTAAGGCAGTGGGGCCAGACAACATACCGATTGAAGTGTGGAAGTGCCTGGGAGACGAGGGATTGAAATGGCTAACAGACTTATTCAACACTATCGCCAAAACCGGGAGGATGCCAGAGCAAGGAGAAGCAGTGTCATAGTTCCCATATATAAGAAAAAAGGAGTTGTACAATGTTGTGCAAATTACAGGGGAATAAAGCTATTAAGTCACACGATGAAACTATGGGAAAGAGTTATTGACACCAGAATTAGACGAGAAACCCAGATAGCGGTAAACCAATTTGGATTTATGCCAGAATGCTCTACAACAGAAGCCATACATGTCATAAGAAGGATAATAGAGAAATATACAGAAAAGAAAAGGGACCTACATATGGTTTTCATTGACCTAGAAAAAGCATATGACAGTGTGTCGCGTCAACTCATTTAGGAAAGTCTACGACTTAGAAGGGTACCAGAGAGGTATATGAAAATAATAATGGATATGTATGAAGGGGCAAAAACGTGTGTGCGAGCACCAGTTGGAGACACGGACTTTTTCCAGGTGGAAGTGGGACTACACCAAGGATTGGAATTGAGCCCATTTCTCTTCACAATAATGTAGGATGAGATGACTAAGTCTATACAAGAGCCAGTCCCTTGGTGCATGCTGTTTGCAGATGATATTGTCTTAATATCATAATCTAAAACGGTGCTTAACGAGAGGCTAGAACAATAGAGAGCAGCACTAGAGCGCAAAGGCTTAAAGATAAGTCGCTCTAAGACGGAATACATGCATTGTAACTTTAGTGGTGAGGATGAAGAGGACACCCAAATCAGTATCCAAGGTATGACGGTACCATAGACGTCTAGGTTCATCTACTTGGGCTCGTACGTACAAGAGGACGGAGAGATACACATCGATGTAGCTCACCGTGTGCAGTCAGGATGGTGCAAATGGAGAGCAGCATCAGGGATCATGTGTGATAAGAGGTTCCCAGCAAAACTGAAGGGAAAACTATACAGAGTGGTAGTACGTCCAGCTATGTTATACGGAACAGACTGTTGGGCCATAAAGAAATCGCACCAGAGACAAATCGAGGTCGTGGAAATACGAATGTTGAGGTGGATGTGTGGCCACACAAGATTGGATCGAATAAGAAACGACATGTTTCGACAGAGGCTAGAGGTGGCTGGTATCACAGATAAAATCCGAGAGGGAAGATTAAGATGGTTTGGGCATGTAAAGCGGAGGCCGATGGTAGCACATGTTAGAGTAGTAGAGAACATTAACGTAAAGGGTAGGAGGAGTAGAGGTAGACCTAGGTTGACTTAGGACGAGATAATTAGGCGAGATATGGTAGACTTGCACCTCTCTAAGCACATGATCGAGGATAGGTGTGCGTGGAGGCGTAGAATTAAAATTAAGGACTTTTAGCGGGATCTGTGGGTAGGAAGGGTAGTCGTAGACTTAGTTGCGGGACCCCTGTTTTCTTCAATCTGCCCTTTCTCGCATTTTTGGCCCCTTATTTGTTGTACACACTTTCTAAGCTTTTATGTGATCTTTACCTATGTGTTGTATGTCGTATATTATAATTTCTATGGTTATTGTTTTCCTTATTGAGTCGGGGGTCTCTTCGGAAGCGGTCTCTCTATCTCCCAAGATAGAGGAAAGACTCGCCACTAACTACCCCTCCCAAACCCTGCTCTTGAGTGGGATTTACTGGGTATGTTTGTTTGTTTGTTTGTTTAATGTGTAGTAGACTTAGATATTGAACAAACCATGTCTTGTATGTTGAACAAGGCTAAAATTGACATAAATGATAATAATGGTTTTTGATTAAGATGACGAACAAGATGAGAGTGGATTGTGGTGGCTAGGGTTTCACATTTTAAGAGAATCGAGAGAAATAAGAAATGAAGAATGAAAGAAAACAAAGAGAGCTCTCACCTTTTTGTGCTCTCGGTCATGATCGGGCAAAGGGTGGGCCACAAGCTATTATAGTCATATTAATTATTTAAATTCTATTTTGACTAATTTAATTCTATTTAGTTCACCTTAGGTAAAGTCTATTAGTGATCGGCTATTATTGTGTTTTAATGTAAATTTATAGTTTTGTGTTTCTATGTCCTTAGTTTAATTCTAAGCACGAGACTGTCGTGTTAAGTCCAATCTGGTGAGCATCCATTGTCATTATGTCCAATGCCCACTAGTTCATTTTAGGCTTAAATCATATGTTGCATGTAGATCGCGTGCCTACACATGTCTAAAGTTCTAAACATGGTCCAAGTCAACATTAAGTCAACTTCTAAGTCAATGTCCATATTTAAATCAAAGTTACAATACATGGTCAAAGTCAAAGTCAACAGACATGTTTTGGTGACGGATGTCACAATCGATCTCATTCCTATAATCTTCAGAGATTTTGATATGGTGGTTGGCTTGGTGTCACCCCTGACAGTTGGCAGAATCATCAGGGCTGACGAATGTAAATCGATTGCTCATAACACATGGTACTAATTGCGTTAAAATAATATTAATGTCATTTTATTGGATAATACTAATCAAACAATACACTACAAATCAAATAAAAACTCAAATAAACATAGTGATATTGTCTTTTAGATTTTAACTAAGTTCAAGCCCTAAATGTGCATTAAGAAGTCCACTAATCTGCATTCTTGATGGTATAATATGGTTTAAATAATATGATTGATTAGACACCAATGGTTTCCTCACGATTTTAACCAGATTAAGATCAAAATTGAAGAACACAAAGGTAGGATGGCTACAACTTAAGCTGAAATCAAATTGAGAGATCATGATGATGATACTCCAAATTGACTATTGATGAAGCTTCAGAGATTAACAAGGATCAGTAACCCTCTATTAATTGTAACCAACATTGCTCGGAAGGGGTCTTTCGGAAGAGTTGTAGGTCGTAATGGTTGAGATGAAAGAATTCAGTGTGTGAGTGTTATTTTGTGCAATTGATGATTCAGGAAGGTTGAGAGGACCGATTAGGTGATTAGCCCTCTATTAAATAACATTGATTTATCAATTTCATCTTGAGTGCATTACGTATTTGTTTCGATTACAATTATTTGAATTTGATATAGATTTCACGGTTATAAGTCAAATTAAATTTATTAATATGACCATAGTGATCACCACTACATTTCAGGTAAATGATTTGAGTCAATTCATTGAGCTTCTTGCGAAACCGATTTGATTTTAAATAGAGATTTTGGTCTCGAATTGGGGATGATAAATATGAGTTTAATCCGATTTAATGGAGGTCAGAGGGTTGAATCAATTTCAAGAAAGCAAAGAATCAATTTAATTGGGTTGAATTTGATGAATATTGCGATTTTGGGAGTCGTCGGAGCTTGCTAGATGTTTGGCAGGAAAGACAATGGGTCGCCGGTGGGGGTTGGGTGTTATAAGAAAATTACAATTTTGTCCCTTAGTTTTATTGGTTATGATTCTATGTAAAAACTGTTTAAATTATATTTTTGACCCTTAACCTAATAAAACCTAATTTAAATAATAAATTTATTTTATAAAATCTTTATAAAACTTTATAAATCTTAACTAGACTTTGAAAGTTAATTTAATTAAATAATTAAAGTCTCCTAACCACTAATAAAATTTATAAATTATATAATTATTGTGATTTGAGTAAGCGACATATTTATTGTTTTTGAGACACCACAATGGATAAAATGATTTAAATAAAGTATTTGATTTTCATAATTGACCCAACGGGTTCGGCTCAAGTTTACAATTTGAAAATAGGTCGAATGTTACACTTAGATTGGGTATCTCACCACCAAGCTAGTACAATTTGTAACCAAGAGGTCTTTTAACTTTTCACACCAAATGAAAAAAAAAGGAATACAAATCTGATGTGAGAGAATGAATAGTATTTTCACTTAAATTGCAACTCAAGAGGGAAAGTATTTGGCTTGAGAATGCAGTGAATTTCTTGCGTAAATTATGGGCTCTAACAAAATAAAAGAAAACTTAAAGTAAACATAATTTCTGATGTTTACCATGATGATCTTTCGGGTATATCACTTGTGAGTGAAGTTGAATTATCTATTGACCTTGTTCCCAAACTAATTGCAAAAGGCACATGATTGTTTAACATAAACTTAAATGTAGTAGCTTATGACTCATTTACAACATATTTTATAAGGGTTTTGTTTAATTAGTGTCTACCGAGAGGGTGCTATTTAATCTGTTTGTCAAAAAGAAAAGTGACAGCATGAGAATGTGTATTGTCTATCACGAAGTCAACAACATTACTATCAAACATGGTTATCCATTACATACAATTATTAAATAATTTGACCAGTTACAAAGCGCCAAGTGGTTTTCTTATAGTAACTTGAGATCTGGGTATTTTTGATGAAAGGGGAAAATAAGATATTCTATTGTTCAAGTTTGTATAAAATACGGTCTTTTAAATTCATGATCATTCCTTTTAGCTTAATAAATGCACCCGTGACACTTATGGATCTGATAAATCGAATGTGTAAACTAATGTTGGACGCATCAGTTCTTTCTATTGATGACATTTTTGTGCATTTACAAAGTGAGAATGATGATGCTTGTCATCTCTATAAAGTCTTTAACTACTACAAAAGGGAAAATTCTATGTTAAATTCTCTTAAGTGTGTTCTTTTACTCTATAAAGTATAATATCTAGGCCATACGATAAACTCGATTGGTATTCATGTTGATCAGGCTAAGATTGAAGTGGTTATGAAATGTTCTTCTCAAAATACCTTTCCAAATAACTAAGAATAGGTTTTCACGCGTTATTATCATAGGTTTATTTAGGATGTCTGCGTGATAGCCTCACAATTGAAAAGATTAACCCAAAATAATGTTAATTTTTTTGGTGTAAAGAACAACAGGAGGCTTTCCAACTATTGATAGAGAAGCAACTCAAGCCTCTGTTTCATTGCTACTTGAAGAAACAAATGATATGTCACTTTGAAATGTGGCTATGGCTTAGAACAAACCTATTCTCAGTTAACACATATCATTCAACATTTTAGATGACTACTTAATATCATCCACTATTATATATATTCGATTACATGCAAAATTTTCCCAATCAGGTCTTTACAACATTATAATGTTTAAAGCCACTATATCTTTAAATAAAAGTTGACACTGCCGATTCTTACTAAACCTTAGTGCACATAAACATAATCTGAGATGCTAATGTCTTCAAAAGACATTTAACTTAATATTGCATTTAACTTAAATTACTTGGATAATTTCATATTCTATTTATTTATTATATGTTTCATAATTATAATCGATAACTAAAATGTAGTTTTAAGTTATTTCTATATACTATAAAATTTCAAAATAATGGCTAAATATCTTAATCAAATTTGAACTTTATTTTTAACATAATAATAATTAGATTTTTTAATGTAAAATTTCTAGCTCATAAATGCTTTTTATGTTTTTATCAAATAATTACTATTTGAGATTTTAATTAATAAAAATACTTAACTTATTCCTAAAAATCCAAAGTTTTTACATAATATTCTTATATTGCTCTAAGTCCCCTCTGATGTTATTATGACCTAAAATAAATCGGACCCTAATTTTCTAATTTTTGTCCTAATTATCGCTTAAAATCTTGAACCAATATTCTTCTTTATTATTAATTATTATACCAATGTTGAAAATTTTATTTGTATAATAATTAACAACGTAACAATATTTTAAGAAATAACCATTATCTTTTTAAGAAAAATAATATTAGAAAATCATAAAATACAAATATCTGTATGTTACACTTAAGAAAAATATATATTAAATAACAACAATGCAAGGATAGGTATCTAAATTTGGTTGAAAAGAAATAAAAACCTGAAACAATAAATAAAATTCATAGGTACATCAATGTTTCCTTTTATAAAAAAAAACTAATCACTTGTACAAACATCTCACTTTACAAAGAAAAGTGCTCACTTTTCACGTCTCACTAATCTCAAAAGACAGTGTTCACCTCTGTCAGACATCACTAATTCTAGCAGTGATGGTTCTTGCACAACTCGAGCTATAATTGTGACCAACCACCAACCAAAATACAATTCAACAATAAGATGATAATCTGAAGTTGAAGCATGACATCTTTTTTTATATATATATTTTCTTTAATCTCGATCCCCTCACTTGAAGAATAAGATGATTATCGGAAGTTAAAGCACTACGTCTTCTTTTTAATTTATTCTTTAATATTGATCCACTCACTTCAATTTGATGTTTAAATGTGAAGGAATCAGAGAGAGACAAAAGTTTGGAGCAAAAGAGATATGGGAAAAGTTGCAGAAAGCTTCTATTTATAGCCATAGCTATAAAGAAATCTGGAGTGCTTGATTGACATAGCTCAGCTCGAACAATGCACCCTAGAAGGATTAGAAAATAATTTATCTGAGTTAGTGGAATCCCTCATATTATAATAATAATAATAATAGTAATCGTAATAATAATTTGATTGAATGAACTGCTAAAACAAAATAAGTACTGCAAATTTTATCAATAGAAGTAATTTGTACACTAGAAAACAATTGATACATCAATAAGCCTGTTATAAGTTGTTCTACAATAAATAACAACCATTTTTCAAAATTTAGTGTGTTCAACAGCAGCACCGAGGCATCAGTATATCCTATAACCATTATGATGATAACTTGCCCATTAGAATGCCACCAAACACAAGGGCTCCAAACCACTTGTTGGACACAAATCTACAACAAAACAGAAAGAAACAGCCATATCAAATGAGACAAATAAGTATTATCTGCACATACATTTCAAGAATTCGTTACTTCAATCCAATCATCAAAAGAACAAGGTGAAACCAATTTTATCAGGGGTGATAAAAACTCAAATCATATCATCATGCACAAACTTTTTATAAGTTATTGGTTTGTATTGAATCGGGGTTTTTATCCAAAAGGTATTAATTATAGTTGATTTAACTTTTGGCAGAGTAAATGAAGATATCTTGGGATTCACTTACTTTCTACTGCAATCAGCTGCACAGGATATGTCTACTGTCCAAATTTGCCATGCTAATTGACCGGATGCTGCTGCCAAAAACACATAATATGGCAATCCTGCTCGGTTGGAAGCAAGACCGTGTTTATATAAGTACAATATTATATAGCATTCTAACACTTATTCATTGGGATATTCCACTAAAAGTGCAACATTTCCAATATTACAGATATCAGAGGTTTAAATACCTGTGGTTATTATCACAGTTACAGTTAAACTAATGACTTGTATTTATGGGTGCAAACGAGCAACGCCACTAGAATCACATAATGAATATTAGTATATGATGTTGATAAAAAATAACTAAATAGTACATATTATATATACATATAACTATAAATGATGAATATAAATAATTAAATAAATAATAAAGCTCGAGCTTAGGCTTGTTTATTTCCACCCTCTACTGTTATTCAAAAAAAGAATTACTTAAACCAAGTCTCAGGTATAACTTTGCAACTTGATAAACAGAAAGCGTTCAGAAAATAGACAGGTTGGATAACAGGTTTAGTACGAGCTGGGTCTGTTTGTTGACCTGAAACGTCTTTTGTCCAAACTACCAAAAAGTTTAGACGGGAAGTAAAGTATTACCAAGATTTGCGTTGAAGCCGCTGAGTGCAAGACTACTAATGCAAGCAATTCCAAATCCGCTGACCCACTTTTTTGTGGAATCTCCAAATCTTAAGGCTGTAGACTTAACTCCAACTATCTTATCATCTTCTTTATCCTGGACGCATGTAATCAACATACATAAAGGTCAACCGTCTAATATTGAATGTGTACTAAAACTCAAATCTCCGATTCTCGGCACTACTAAACTTGACAATATCCAAATGGGTCATTTAGTAATGTCTATATTTTATCACAATTTCATTTAATTTTTGAAGACTAAATAACAGGTCACTAGGTCAGTCATGTGAAATAGAAATATTAGCTCTAAGGAAAACTGGTCAATCGGGTCAAACTAGATGAAAGTTGCCTCAAAGAATTAAAATGCTAACAACCTCCTAACTTGGTTGAATTAAAAGCTTAAACTTTGATTTAGTATTATAGTTTTGTAATCATATCAATACATTAAACAACTATAAGAAAAATCAGTCAGAAAAGAATCAGCAGGACAACCCGCTTGCCAATTGGGCTAGCTCTCCCCTGCCCCGACACATTTTGCCATGCTTATGCAAAACATGCATGACTTTGTTATCAAACAAAAATTATGACGTCATTTTGATACTGTAAGAATGTTGACATAATATGATAATATAGACACCATAAAGCGTTTTAAATTTCTAGGTTGTTACAGCAACAGTAACAAAACAAATATCATATCTTAATAGCATAAAGTTTACTCCCTCTGACTCAAAATAATACCATAAAGCGTTTTAAATTTCTAGGTTGACATAATATGATAATATAGACACCATAAAGCGTTTTAGGAATGTACGACTACTGCAGTTTTTAGTTAGTTGAATATCAGTTTTAGGAACTTATAATCAAGGTTGATGAGTGTAGTGCAGTTTACTGGATAAGTTATAAATATCCACTCCACAAAGGTGTCGACTATATTGGAACAAAATAACAGAGAAGGTTGGACAACAATGATGTTATATCGATGAGAGAGGTGGCAAGATAGGCAGGTTAGATAATGAATCGAAATGGTTAGTTTTTTATCACGGAATGAAACGGGCCAATTCGGGTTGACCACAATCACTATTTCTCCACTTAATTATTCAATTAACAATCAATATATTGACTATTTACAGAAAGAACAAAAATCAAAATTCTTGTATAATTCGATTTAGGAGATTGTATGCACTAAGAATAGACAATGGTTCCTCTTTAGGCTACTCATTTTATTCGACTCATTATAACTAAACATCCAAATTGGGCAATCATAGGTAAACAGGGTTGAAATCTAAGTCAGTGTAATACCCATAACTAAAAAAAATCAAAGGGGTTAAAAGTACAAGATTGGAGAGCAGGGACTACTCTTGTCATTTTATCAAAGTTTATAAGTGCAGAAAAAAAGGGGATAGATCGGAAGATGCGGTAGGCACGTATTAGGGTTCCAAAATCAAACCCATCTCCTCAATCACCATCTGTCATCTTCATCTCTACACTTCTCACTATCAAAGCCACATTTCAGACCTACGAGAAACACCTGGGAACCCTCAAATCCAGCTGCAGACCATCGAGTTTGTCTTAAAAACATCAACTATGTTCACTTTGATCTTCATCTGAAGCCTTTTTGGTCTGCGAAAGTTAAGGTACACGATTTGGTTGGTGGATTAAAGCTTAAATTGAAGCTGTTGGAAGGATTTAGATTACACAATTTGGGGTGTTGATGGTCTATTTGACCCACATCAGTAGCAAAGGGAAGGAACAAGAAGATTGTGCATAGTAGAGTGCTAATCAAGGCTGTTTAAGAGTTTTAAGCTAGAAATCAAAGATGTAATCAAGACATATATCTTCTGGTAAGCATCAATAATTTCCAAATTTATAGTTTATAAACAATTTAAGGGTTGAATGACTGATTTGTGGTGAATCCTCTTCAAAACAGGAAGTTTATAAGCTGTTAGATCTTCATATATTGCAAAATATGGACTGTTGTCTTGTTTAAGAGTCTCAAATTGCAAAGAAAGGACTGATAGTGCAGTCTAGCAGCAAAAGAGTCAGGTATTTACTAATATTAGTAAGGCAACATTAAGCTCTCTTTTAGATTGGTAACCATCTACCCAAATTTTAAGATATTAATGTATCTAAGATTCTTAATAAAGAAACGTTTATGATAAAACTAGGTGTGAAATAAAGAAACAAAGGCATTTTACTGATCATCATCATCTTTTGAGGTTGAAACAAAGGAGACTAAAGCACATCAAGGCTTCAATTTGGATCATTCAAGTAGTTAGCTAGGTTGGCCTGTTAGTCCTCTTTTACTTAAGGAGCAAAAGAATCAAGTACACGTCTAAGTACAGGTGAGTTTTCATGATTTAAATCTCCTTTTTACTTGTTTTTGGAGTTGAATACATGTTAGTGATGATTACTGTTTTAAAAATGATTTTTAAGGTGTATTATTCTTATTAATTGTATGTTGACAAATCATTAAGCATGAATTGCTCGGGATATATATACATATAGTTGGTACCTATTATATTTGGCTAGATTGCAAGCATTCGATGTGCTTCTTAGTGAACTCTCACTCGAATGCGTTATATATGTTAACGAAGGTTCTCGTGGTAGTAAAACCATTGAACCAGATTTGATTTGTGTACAGCTTATTTGATTAATACACTGTGTGAAGATTTTTGTGTCTACATCATGGACTCACCGGCTTTATGCTGACGTATATTTTGAGCATGCATTTCAGGAAACCGTAGACGCCCTACTCTCTAAATTACTTGGCGGTAGTAGAGTAACGTGTGAAGAATTTTGAAGTCTTTGATGATCCTAATATTATGAGGAGGTTTGAAGGTGTTTTAGAAGACTTATTATGAAGATTAAATTTTAGCTTATCTTATAGTCTACTTTTGTACCTAGTAAAACTTAGTGTTACTCTACATTGTAAAAATAGATTCAATTAATATATATATGTAAGTTTTCCGCTGTAAGACTGTGCCAATCGGTCACCTCAGGCCCCGTTTTGATGGGGTGTGACAGTTAGTTATATAAGTTTCCATTTTCTACTTTTAAATTGATGCTTTATACCTGATGGGCATATATAGTATCATAGACAAGCGTCCAAAATACTCCAGAAAGATAAAGTGGAAACACGACAGCAGGATCAAGGCTTCCTCTAATGGCAGACCATCCCAATAAGGCTCCCCAATTAAAAGTTAAACCAAGAAAGGCTTGAGGCTGCAACATGTTCCAATATTACAATGAATCAAAAGATAGAAGCTTAAAAATAAAATAGAAATACTCTGAAACAAAAGTGGATGCTTTACCCAAAATGTAATCCTTTTCATAAGGGATATGAAAAGACAAGTAGCAATGATGAAGCCCCTAATACAATGCTGTAAGAAATTATTTATAATCATCATAAGAAATAGATATCATTTAGTGGAGTCGTAAAATGTTATGCTACAGGTTGCAGGTGCACACTCGAATGCACATTAGAGGTGACAAAACAAATGGGTCAAGTGGGATGGGTAATGGTCAAGACAAGTAATTTTTATATGTGAGAATGGATCAGTTCAGTTTAGGCCTACTCGCCAATCCAATTTTGTCCATTTAAAATTATATATAATTAATGTATTAACTATGATCGGAAAACTATTTTATTAAATGAAAAATACATTATTTATATAAACTTTATATAAACAAATACAACCCAAACTGACCATTTTATATAACTTGATCAAAATTGCCACATATGACATAAGCTATTGTTATAGAAGAACAAAACTTCAGTTAAGAATAACAATCTTTGAGGTTAATATGCAAATAGAAAAACTAGAGCTATAGTGAAGTCAAAAACAGACAAACACACCTATAGTTATTTAGCTGGAGAAGAATACCAAGACCCAAAAGCAATTGAATACCAAGAAAAGAAATCCCCTGAAATGGTGTCAAGGCACCACTAGCAATTGGTCTTGACTTTGTTCGTTCCACCTGAGTCGTAAAGAAGTCGATCATTATTTCGCAGGAAATGCCAAAAGATAAACAAATAATCTTATGGGACCAAAAATGACATTTCCATCAATAGAGTATCGTTTTATACCCATGTTCTAAACTTGAAAGTTGAAACCCTAAAGCATATTATCTCACAAGAAACATTAATATCATATAGTCTGCAGAAGAATATCTACAAGTGACATGAATGCAATTAATTCTACTCAATTACGAGTAAATACAGATCTGACTGATTCTTGATAGTAGTAGTGACAAAAATCCTACAGATAAATGTGCAAAATAGCCAAAACAACACTATCAACTTGTTGTAGTAATTACAATAAGGAAAAAGGTATTTTCAGGATAATCTTGCAAAGAGTTGTCATAAATTTCTAAAGCCTAAAAGATTTTCATAATGTTATTATATGAAGACTGTAACCTTGTTGAGATATTTCAAAAGAAATGATATCAAAAGTGTCCTTATTCCACCACCCTTATGATTCAGGTTCTCTAAAATAAGATTTTGTTCTCAATGAAACATAGCCATTCATAAAAAAAGGTAGTACAAGGAAAGTGAATTATATATATTATCATCAAAGATGATTTCCTCTTTATCTTCTTAATAAATACTCCCTCGGTTTAAGGTTACTTTGAACTTGACTCACAGTTTAACTCAAGTCTGCAACTAATTAACCTGTGGACCAACATTAATGACACCAATATCCTGTTATAGCTTCGATGAGCAACCAGGTGAGTTTGGACTGAAAATTTCCTAAAATCGGAGACGTTGTATTATTCAGGACAACTCAAACCGGAAACATAAATTATTGGGGTGGAGTAGTAAGATTACCACATCCTACAATTCTGCAGATATATTCAACTAGAGGTGATAATGTTGACCCATTTCTCATGAATGGGTCAATTTAGAGTGTGTTTTATAGCTAAAAGGGAACATGTGAAACTAATTGAACTTGTTTTAAGTCTAACTTTAATGCGCATATTAGATTATTATCATAGTAATATTGTTTTTGTAATAATAATCAACAAATTCACTATTTAATATTGTGTAAATTAGTTCCAAAACATTAACAGGTCAACCTTCCCGACCTTGCCCATTTCAAAACATACTAAAAAATTGCCCCAGTTCAACCTGTACTTGCTTCACCCATTACCCAACCTATCACTTTTACCACTTTGTATTCAGCATACAAATATACCACTTAAATATAGTGATAAGCTTAGAACAACATAACTTGTTTCAACCACAAAGAGACACTAGAAGTTTTTTCACCTTTGTATCAATATCTCGATCAAGCAAATCATTGACCGTACACCCCGCACCCCTTAAGAGAAAGGCTCCACAACCAAATAGTGCCATCATCTTCAAATCAGGAAGGTGTCCAGGGGGTGCTGCTAATGTGATTGACCTACATTAACAAATGAATTAGGGGAACATTCTATTCCAATTTACTTATTCCCATAACATTCCCATTGACATAAGTAATAATCTATGTTCAACACCTTACAAAGTCTTCATAAACAATGTCATCTACAACTTACAAGCAATCAAACAGAAAGTGTGCAAATAAATCTTACCACATACATGGCCAAGCAAGCAACCAAGTCCCAATAGGTTTATCCAACCGAGCAAGATTTGCATAGGGCCGTACTCTTTGAGGCAAATACAAATCAATCCAAGAAACAGGAGGCTTAGTTTTCAACTCATCATCATCACGTTTTCCCTTGTCTACATCTCTGAAACTATGTGAAGAGGTAGAAATGCCAGAACTTTGACCTAATCTTACCAAATCGAAGCAAGTAAACGTCAAATTATGGAGCTTTGGGATGAACAATTCGTGGGTTTGTCTGATGGAATTGCAATAGTGGTGATAATGATACTGATCTGAAGTGGGTTTTGGTGGCGGTGTGTTTGTAAGAAGATTAGGGGAATCGGATTGGGATAGTGCGAGTGAGAGGTGACGATGAAGGAGATTACGAGAAGATCTAGAGAAACGGAGTAACAAAGCCATTGTTAGCTTTCACCCACAAATTCAATCGTTTTCGTTATCTGCTGGAATTCGATACTGGGAAATTTGGGTAAAAGTTCCGATTTGGATGAGTTTGATGCTTCGGGTGATCAATTTGGAGGATCATTGCCTCCAAATCTTTGTTGGAAGAAGCTTCATAGATTCATAACAGATTCTGTGGTGAATCTATGTATTATGTCTGTTGTATATCTAACAACAACGAAGTAACGAGTCTGTGAGGTGAATCTTGAGTAAAAGTTTATAGATATGATTTATGAAGAAACGGTGTTAAGTTGTTCCGACTGATTCCGAAGTTGGTGGTGGTGCCGGAGATCGCCGGCTGCGGTGCCGGAGGTGGCTAGGGGAAGCTGCGCAACGGTGGCGTTAGGGGTTGAGATTAAATTCATTAAATAAATATATAAATATAACTAGCATATATTAATCTACAAGTATAGTATCTCATGAGATTTGATTAAATAAAATCATATATGAAATAATTTGTAATTAAATTTTAAAAATTATAAGTAATATTTCTAAATAAAAATATGATTAAATTAGAAATAAATAAGTAGTTCAAGTAAAAACAACAATAATATCATTTTAAAAATTCATTTTATAAGACTGTGTTTTTAAATGTTTTTTTGAACATTTTGGTTTTTTTTACTTTATTTTTGAAAAAATAATTATGTCATGAAACTTAGAAAAAATGGTACTAAAATACTTCCTACTTAAAAAAATTTGTGTTATATATTTTTAAAGTGTGTTTTTCATTATAATATCACTTTTTTTTAATTTTACAATATCAAACTTTTTTATTTAAAAATAATTTAAATAATATAGTTACTATATATATTTTTATCATTTATTAGGAGAGAGAAACGGAAAAATGAAAATAAGAATACTTAATATGTTGACATGTGTGGCATCAAAAAACATTCTTTTATTATATGTAATAGATTAGGATAGAGAAACGAAAAAATAAAAATGAGAATGCTTAATATGTTGATATGTGTGGCATCAAAAAATATTATTTTATTATATGTAATAGATATATACTTTTAAAAATAAAAGGAGCTTTTAGGGGGCAAAGAGGGTTTTCTCATATATTATGAGTTTCTTCAATAAAGATGATCGGGTGGGACAGTGACCTGCCAGTAACATGTTGTGTCGATTGCCGGTTTTGTTGCCGGTTTGATTTTATGAATAATAGGTTAATATGTTCTTAAACAAAGTAACTAAAAACATATTAGAAAATACACGTAATTAATAAAGATTTCAAGTTGAGTAGAGAGGATTCATATTTCGATAACCATACTTGAAATATACGAGAGTCGAGTAGCGTTTTCATGAAACAATTTGTGAGTTCAAACTAAATATTCATTAGGATAAAACTTAAATTCTAGAACGACATGTGTTTTGTGTGTGATATCGTGAGCCAGAAGAACAATTGTTTAACCATTTAGTCTAGCAATTGATTTGCATGAGATCTAGCAAATTGAATTTGCATGAGATGACGCAAAAACCATCAAAGGCCTTTATAATGTGTATTATTTTGTCAAAGGCAGCTCGACCCTAGTTAGGAACTTTGTTCCATTAGGGCTACTGTCCATTGGACTCTGTTATTAAGGGCTATTTAGCACTGGAACAGATATAAGAGAGAGGTACGAGGATGGCAAAGGTACGACAAAAAAATATAAAAAACATAAATATACTATACAAATTCCAAAATAGACATTAAAGTATTAAACAAATTCCAAAAGGACTATAAACCTTCAAAAAAAGATAACCAACCTAAAAATTATAGGTGTACTAGTTGTATAAATTAAAAAGAAAAACTATTGAAGAAAAAAATTTTCTTTTACTCTATTATCTCTGTTTTTAAACAATGTTTTCTGTAAATTTATTGTAGTTTTTTGTAAAGTATTGTACTAGTTAAAAGGTAAGTTTTAAACTTCTTTTCATTTTTTTATCTTTTCTCTCTCTCTCTCCCTCTCTCTCTCTCTCTCTCCCTCTCTCTCCCCCTCTCTCTCCCCCTCTCTCTCCCCCTCTCTCTCCCCCTCTCTCTCCCCCCTCCTCTCTCTCTCTTCTTCATTTTCTTATCTTCTCCTTTTTTTCTCTCTCTTCTTCAACTTTTAAAACATCAATCACAATAATACAAACAAAATCTGTCAACTAAAATGAATAGAAAACGTGTTGGAAATGTCCGCGTGTAGTCCCTGTGAAACCAAAGCGTACACGAAACGTTTACTACGCTTTTCAAACGCGTTTCCATTACGAACAAGTACTCGAAACGGGTTCGGTTTGCCTGGAGGTGCTTTCGTGCTTCACAGACCAGGGGCTTCAGCCTCAAAAAACTAAGGGCCTGTTTGATTCTTCTGACCACGCGTCTGACCACTGATTGGTTGACCCGGTCAGCCAGTCAGTGCGTTTGTTGTAGCTGACCGGGACGTTTGACCCGGAAAAACGGTCTGACCGGGTCCTCCCCTTTAACCTATCTGACCAAATCTTCTCCACAAAAAACCAGCCTTAAACTCTTCCCCCCTCTTCTCCACAAAAAATCGCCCGCCTCCCTCCCACCCACCCCCGGTCGCCGGCTGCCACTTCCCATCCGTCGCACTCCCCCCAGTCGGCTACCTCCTCCGTCGCGCCCTAGTCTCTGCCCTCTACCCGCCGGTTTCCTCCTTCCGTCGCTACCCCAAACTGCCGCCCTTCCCTTGCCGGTTTCCTCCCTCCGTCGCGATTGACGAATCGAGGTAAAGTACCTACTACTTCATTATTGAACCACCATCTTTATTGTTACGTTTGATTATACTACACGGTCTTATGATTAGGCTGCAAAGTTAGGGTAGAAGTTATTAGTGGTTGATTTGATCTGTTCGTTGGTGATATGATCTTATGATTAATTTGCTCAATTTCTAGTTATTACTTGTATACTTGAGGCGGTGTTTAGATGTGTGTATTAATTCTTTATGATTGGATAAGAAGTTTGGTTTGGTTCGGTTTGATATTGTTTAAATGGTGTATTGATTTCATATGGTATTGCTTATATGGGTTCTTGAAATCGACGGTGAAAACACACAAGGCATGGAGTGGGGTTCAGAAGGCGTTGAATATATAACCGCTTTGCGTGACCAAACTGCTAATCAACTACTTCCAAATGCTTCAAGTTGATTTGTATGCAAACTCTTATAATATGTTTGAAATTCGGTGTGTTTTATTTGGATTATGTGTAATTTATGCTTAACTTGTATTTTGTATGACAATTTGAATTTTAAGCTATTATGTTCTTTTGAAAGTTCAGTAATTTCTATTAATACACAACACAAGTTAAAATACAAAAGGCAAGTTTCAGTCAGCAGAGTCAGTCAGATACATAATCAAACAACCAAGTTTCATTCACATGTATGACTCAGTCAAAACTTCTGACTGGATCAGCTTCTGAATCAATCAGCTCATACTGGATCAACACAATCAAACAACCCTTAAGATATTCTAATATTGAAAGATCATAATAAACTCAACACAAACAGACACTCCCGCCACCTCCTAACTTGTTCAATTAATATTATAATCACATTAGTCAGCTACTCAATCAAATTACACTAAAATACCTTATACCAATACCGGAAAAAATAGACACCGAACATATGAAAAAATAGGATGGAATACTACCCCATATAATATCAAACAATCTGGTGATCAATTTTCTTACGCTGAGTTATCAAGTTTTAGAGAATTATCAGGATCATGCTCACTTCTATCTATGCAGTCATGTGAGCAATTAAATGACTAAAAATGATTAGCTCATCAAAGACTCAAAAGGAACCAACATGTTCTAGAATGAAGTTCTTATAAATTCAAATTCAATTAGAAAACAAATAATAGACATTCACCAAACTCTAGTATTTATACTTGAAAGAGTTGGTAAATTTTGTGTACTCCGTTCATCACAATCCAGTTATAAAGAGGTACAAAAGAATCTTCTAAATATGTAGATGATATTTATAATTAAATACAAAATAAATACTATAACAAACAATGCACAAGTCAAGGCAGATATTGTGCTATTAATACTGTCTTAACAACTTTAAGATAATGATAAACTTAAAAAGATATAAATGAAACAAAAAAGACGGATAATTAAAATAAATATGATTTAAATCTACGTATAATCTTCAATTTGAATCCTATTGGATCACAATCGTAAACGGGTCCAGCTCTTGGGCCGTCATCCGCATCACCCATCCCATCCCAAACCCGCAAAAGTTAAACTAATCACATACCAAAATGCCTGTCCTGAACATTTTAGGTTTTTATTTCCTACCGGCTCGGGTTCTTTTGCAATCCCTAACAACTTTATACATTCACGGGTCGTGTTGGCTCAAAAATTGAATTTGATTTGAATTTGTAACCACATGTATGATAATATTAAGATAAATAATGTTCAATACGAGTTCAAATGGATTAATGTCATTTAGCCACTAGCATTTTTTATTTCTTAGAACATTATACAATAAATAAATAAATAAGTTAATAAATGAAACGGTCCAAAATATTGTTAATTTCACTACCATTAGTCAGATGCATATACTACCCTTCAATAACAACCCAAAGAGAACAGAAATACAATTGTCAAGTATACACAGGTTCATTCCTCCCAGTAACAGATGAACATATATTTAGAGCCACCATGGCTTTTCAGTTAAGTCTCTAGAGAACACATACCGAAACCTTGAACTATAAGGCAGCCATTCGATGATCTGCGATGTTTTCTTACTGTTTTTATGCTCGATGCATTTCTCTATGGAATCAGAAAGCTTTTTGTCAACATTCTCAGTTATCCATTTGAGAAGATTGTCCGGAGAGATGTTGGCTTCTTTTCCAAATCTTTCAAGTAATTTTGGTATGAAGACTTTCTTTGATTTCTTCACGATTATGTTTGACTGAAGAAACTCCCTCGTTGCTACTTCGAGGTCGTCTTTGATGTTTGATGGTGTGTAGACTTTTAGCTGCCAAAGGGTGAATGATGGTAAAAGTTAGATGTTGAAATTTGGATGTATTTGTGTAAAAATGGGCTCATTTCACTTGTGTACGCAAATATAAAAGATTTAACTAAAAAAGAAAGGGGTCATCAAGATTGTATTCAACTGCACAAAACCTTCTAACTGATTTTTAGTGACCATGAGAACCCATTACCAGAGAACTCACGGGACCTGTAATACCCTGCCCACCAACAGGATCAACAGGAAACTAGTGGAAACAACTTTTGCATCTGAGACCTTTTCTAGAAGGGATCAGGTGCTTCCACACTACTTGAAGGTATACAGTACAATATAGTTTGGAATCAAAGATAACTCTTTAGTTTATTACTAAATTTAAAAAATAAATGACAAGTATTTTGCAGTTGGCTCAACCCGTCCAACCAGACAATTTGTCAATTTCCTTAATGGGATAATAAGTAGAGTTTAGCATGGAACCTAAAGGTGGCAATTTGGATCCATTTATATAGCTAAAAGGACAACAGGTCAAATGGGTGGTTGAAATTTAGCCCAAAATTTATTTCAAATGCATACTATCTAGTATATCATTCTGCTAAAATTACACTACTGTTGTAGTAATATTATCGTTTTAATCAAAATTTATCAGAAAAGATATAAAACAATCAGAAACTAAGTTACCACAGGATCAGATGAAGTCCCGGTGCAAAGGGCAAAACACACAAGAGGTTGGTAATACTCAAGACCAAATTTTGTACTGATGCGTTGTCTCTCTTCTCCAGATGTCTTCCACATTGCAGTTGAAAGGATGGTCTCCAGCCACTAGTATAATTTCATACAAAACGAAAACTGTTAATTTGATGATCAAAATCCATCCCTCTATAGTAGAGGAACGGATTGATCATATTTTGTTAAAAATCAACTATATAGTTGAGTACCTTTCCAACCCTGGGGGTGCGGAACTTAAATATAGCCTGCTCAATAGCATTTGCGCTTATCATATGGCCACCGATTCTGTAAGCAGCCTGCACTACACAGAGAAACAAACGTTATTCGCAAATGAATTCATTGCAAAGCTTTTAACAACAACCTCTAATCTCAAATAGAGTTTTGACCGAAGTCGATTCAACTTGTGTCATGTGTGCTAAAGGGAGCTTGACCCATTTAACATATCTTCATATATATATATATGATAGTTTTTCAATAAGTGCACTACCTTGTGAAATAAAGCTAACCTTCTCAGAGAGCTGTGAGGTATCCCATATGCCAGATACGCCTGTATTACCAAAATATAAATGAAGTGACAAATGTGTATGTTTAAGTTACTAATTACCATATATGATAATGTTGGTGTGAGCTTACATGCATAATCATGGAATTATACATATTGATCCAGAATGCAGTCTGAGCATTTGTTTCCATATTGCTCAAGTTCAACTTCTCTAGTTGTTCCACTAAAAGTCTGAACAAGGAAAACTCATAAACATTAACTCTCAGTGATGAAAACATATTGGTGCTCCAAACTTCAGAGTAATAAGTGAGGTGCCAATTTTTGCATATGACCTACCAAATACTTTTAGTCAAAGATTTAGATTGGTATTGTGATAATATTGTTTTTGCAACCATAGTTAACACATTAACAAATTATAATCTAAATAAAAATGAGCGAAAGAGTGTTTGAATGTCAACCCAGTCTACCAGTTTTAAAACTGACCCCACTTGAATGTTATCCAACCCATCTGACCCTCTCATCTTGCCAACTCTACCTTATACCAAAGGGAAATGACCAAAATAAAGTCATTTTTTATACACTCTACACGTTTATACTGTGATATGCCTAAGGACTGACCTATAGCTGTTTATAGCATAAGATGCGCGAGAGAAGTTGTTCTTATCAGTTGATATCCATGAGATTTCAACCGTTGAGCTGCCATTGCCTCTATTTGTGGGCAATTTAGACAATGAAGATGATCTCTTACGTTCTGAACCCGTGGGTGATGAATTATTGAGCCAGCAATATGCAACAGCCATACATTTTACCATCTCTTCAGATAATCTGCTGGGGCACTGGTAAAGATGATCTTTTAAAGTGAGCTGTTTACTGATGACTGGGGGATTTCTCTTTATCTGCTATTAGAAACCAGCATTAGTAGCTATCAACTATGGGTATGACATTTTTCACATTATAATCATCAAAATACTATCATTTCCTACTTTGATTATGGAAATAACACTGTGGTCTATTTTACTACTTAAGCTTACTAAATGCAAGTCTAACAAGTTTGTGACTCAATACTAATAGAGTTTATTTGTTTATTGTTCATATAGTAAGGAGATGTATGGATAATCTACGACTTATGGTAACCTCCTTTCTCATTTATTAACCTAACTTGAGCTTACAACATGCATCCATTGTTTAATTAAGCATACAACCAAGCATCATCTAACAAAAAAATGAATCATATCAAGGCCAGAATCATTATTCAAGGTGACTAAGTATGTCCATTAAAATATGCATACCTTTGAAGATCTAGATTCAAAACAATTGTTAGCTTTGCTACTGGATAGTGAAGCATTCCTGGTTTTAGACTGCAAAAAGTTTCCTTTCCTCCCAGGGGCATTTATGGTAGAAAGATCATGAATTTCCGAAAAGGGAAACTCTTTGAAGAACAAAACGTGCTTGAAATAATAGTGGGATGCTTTCTTGATTCCTTATGTGCAATCACATGCGCAGGAGAAGTTAGGACCGAACCTTGTCCAGAAGATGGGCGACTTACACGTTGTTCAAATATCGTTCTGTATAGAGAAAGAACATGCTGCTCACGATTCATAACTTCTTCCTCAAGTAGTTGAATCTCAGCAATCAACTCCTTTGTCTAAATGAACCAAACAATCAGGTTTCAGCATTTAAGGTGTATGTGTAAATTATGACAGAAGAAATAATTAGCTAAAGTTAAGACCTTGGAGACATTAGTATTCTTTTATTTACTTGCGTAAACATTTAATGATGAATGCATAAAATGACTTTTACCCTTCTCAAGTCAATATGGAGTGATAGATTCATATAGTGCTTGCAGAATTTCCACATAAACAAATAAATAGAGCAGCATTAGTTCGAGAAACTTCTGGAACTTTTCATACTGAGTAATAATATCTCAGGGTTATATGATCATTACTATTTACTAATGATTATATAATATGGTGATTGGGATGTAAAAAGACAAACTTCTACTAGACAAGTGCGTGAATGACGCGAGGTAAACAAATTTCAGTTATGCCTTTAGATAATGGAATCTAATGAGCGTGTGCTTATTCTCTTCTTAATCTTAATGCGGAAACTTATGTAAAATAGTATGGCATAATGAAATATGTAGGCTTTATTACTTTATCAGGTTAGCTAAAAGGGGTATGATCATCCATCAAGATTTTACAAAGGCAGTCTAGTATTAATCACAAGTTGTTAGTCATATATGGACTACATTTATTACTCACTCATCCATTAACACAATAATATAGTTAGTTAAAAGGGGTAAATTCGTCCATCTATATATTGCCGTAGTGAGTCATAGATGGACTATTCTTATTACTCATTTTAAGATGAACACAGTAATATAGTTATCAGAAAGGGGTAAAGTCGTCTATCTAGATTTCACAAGGCAGTCTGGTAAGTGGTAACTAGCCACAAGTACATGTACATTGGTCACCTGATTAGCAGAATGCCTATGGCCAGGTGATAAAGTGCTAGAAGTTCGGCCCAAAGCTCTCTCAAGCAGCATCCGCACTGATTTCTCTTGTTGCAACCGCATTTGTAGTTGCTCAATCTGCAATTTCATATATTTCTATAATTCAACTGTTTATTCTAATTTGTGCTCAAAATTCAAATAGGTGTCAGTTAAGATCTTTTGGAAAAAACAAGTGCAACTCTTTTGCTTTCTATTGATAAAAATATGCATACAGAAGCATAAAAGGAGTGTCTTACACATCTTAGTCAACAAATTCACTTTAAACTTATCATAACAGAAGGTCAACTGATTAAAACCACATTAGTCATATACTTACATCATTTTCCAGTGAATCTCTTTGTTTTGACACGACATCTGTGTCCTTATTACTGGAAGATTCATGAAGAGGTGAATATGGGCGGGTACTCTGTGCTTCAATATGCAAACCCTGTTTTAGAATTAAGGGCAGATTAGTACACTAATTAATTATTGCTGTCATTAACTTAATTTTAAGCCAAAATAGCAGACTATATCTAATATGCACTTATGCAGAATGCAAAATAAGAAGATATTATAATCTGATTGTCAATAAAGAAAACTAAGGTCATCTTACAGTTGATTTATTACACTCCTCTCTAAGATGTAAAGCTCCTCCTGCTCTCAAAGCATCATTATTCCCAGAAGCACTGAAAGTAATTAACAGAATAACTTGTTGAATTAAATTGTTTTGTTATTGAAAATTTGCAAATATGCAATCAAGCATAGTTTGAACAAGTTGAACTCAAAAGCTCAGCTAAAATGAAGCAAATAGATTCTGAAAACATATATTGTTATGACCATTGATAAGATAAGCCAAACAGGACGAGTTCAAAGAAATAAGAGTCAAAAGGACAATCTGTAAACAAAATTCACCTCTTTGAACGCCTGTGTTGTCCATGAACATGTGCATTTTCATCATTACCTAAATACTCCATTCTCAAGTTTATTTCTTTCAAACATAACTCAAATCATGTCTGACTCTTCTTTAATGCAACTAATAAAACTTGCATTTGAATGTGCTGTGCATATATATATTCATAATGGGATGGAGCAACCAACCACACTAGTAGTTTTCATTACAATAAATACCAAAGGGTCTGTGTATAGTGGTACCAAGGTGCGTAGGAAATATGCCCCTCCATGTGGTTGAAGTTTCTAATTTCATGGTAGGACAAAAGGTATAGATTTAGATGTCGGATTAGAGGAAGTATGAGTTAGTATTTCTAAAAAAATTTAGAATAAATAAAAACAGAAAATATATATTTTATAAGGTCAACATGTTTTCTATAACCTCTAACCGTTCATGATATATTTAACCCACATACAACCCGTGTAACCTTTTTTACAACCCATTTGACTCTTTTAGATAAATAGGCCGCATATGCCTATTTGGATTTATTATTTCAACCGAATAACTCACAATCGCGTGTGTGTATTTTCTTTTTCTACTATATAATCATCTTCTCTCTATAAAAGAATGTTCACTAGAAGTAAAATTTTGAGATGACCGTTAAATTTGGTTATTCTGTTTAAGAGAAAAGGCAAGGCCTTAATGGGGATTTAAACAATCAAACCTACCAAAAGTTCACACATCAAATTCAAATCACAAAAGCAATATCTTAACTGAAAAAGTCAAAACATAAACAATAAATTCCTTTCAGTGTCTCAATCTTGAAATGATGTATTATTATGAATTTGTCGAACAAGTGCATGTAAGAGGGATATACACATTAAAGCAAGCTCCAGCTTATAACAGTAAGCAAATGATGACATTGACGAATTCACGGTGAAAGCTATCGTTCAAAAAACCAACAAAAATAATGACACAAGTGGTGTCAGAAAGATGTGATGATGAACGTTGGGAGGATAAATTAAAAGGAAACACATATGATATTCGGTGTGGAATCATATCCTAATGTGATCATTTATTTGAATTGAATGACGAAAGGGCTGAATTTGCAGGGGTAAATCAATGTATAAACCCTAAATTTGAGATTTTTAACCTGCAGTGTGGTAGCTGATACAGAAATCGAATTGAATTCTGTCACAATTGCGTTGTTGAGAGCATTGAATGAGAGAAATTAATACGCCTGTACTCTTGTATCACACCAATTGTCTCATTCAAATTCATGATGTAGAGATAAACAAAGTGTAGAGAGAGAAATAACAATACTGTAACAGCGTAGCATGTGAATATTGATATTTTGATATGATTAAGCTTAGAGATTTGTGTTTATATATGAATATATCCGTGCCGGAACTGCGTTATAAGTAGCGCCGCAAACGAACTGAACAAACACGATTAAGGTTTTGTTCGTGTTCGTATGTTAAAAAATAAATTTGTTCATGAACTGTTCACGAACACTTATCGAACAAGATTTCTTGTTCGTGTTCGTTCATTAAGAAAATGAATATGTTCATGAACTGTTCATGAACACTTACCGAACGCAAACGAACACAAACAAAAGCAAACAAACACAAACAACTGTTCATGAACATGATGAACACAAAGAAATTCATAAACACAAACGAATACAAATTATTATAGATTTATTTTAAAATAAAATTTATATTTTTTATTACAAAAATTACACAAAATTAATAAACAATAATAAGTAGTTAACATATATATCAAAAAATACTTGATATAATAGCCATAAAAACAACTAACACAATAATTAAGAATATAAACGAACACTTATCGAACGTTCACGAACGAACACTAACGAACATAAACGAACACATTATCGAACGTTCGCGAACATAAATGAACGAACGCGGGTTGTGTTCATGTTCGTTCGTTTAACTAAACGAACAGAATTTTCGTGTTCGTGTTCGTGTTCGTTCATTTACTAAACGAACGAACATAAACGAACTTCCCACCGAACGGTTCACGAACTGAACCCACGAACTGTTCGCTGAACGTTCAGTTCGTTTGCAGCCCTAATTATAAGAAATAGATCAACTCACTCAATTGATTTTTTTATGTAGTAGTAAAGTGTATATATCGAAATTTCGAGTGAACCCATAATTTTTCTAAAGGTGAACCCTAATATAATTAATTTCAAATTGTAACAAGAATAAACTCTTGATTCACTGGTTTTCTGTATACCCTAATCTTAAGTTAATAATTATAAATATGCGAATTATAAAGTTTTTCTTTCATATATTATTGAACGAGTAAGTAAGGAGAAAAATAACTATTTAAAATTTTTAAGTTTTTAAACTAATTTCAGTGTCGTACGAGACCGTTTAATATTTTAAATATAATAATATATTATATTTAAACATGCTCTGTTTTTAATGAAACTTAGGTCATCTTATAGAAAAAAATAAGCTCGTCCCAATGACATATTCAAAATTTTATAAAATGTTATATTTAAAAAGTTATAATAGAAAAACAAAGTAAACAACTGTAATGATATAATAATAATATTATTATTAATAATTAAATTAAGCTATCAGTCACGTAACTTTTCCATCTCACGTCTTTCACCTGTATGTTTGTTTGCTTATAAATAATGATCAGAATTTAGATTATAAGTTTTTTCGGAAACGCTTTAGTATTAAAAGAATCCTAAGTAATTGATATCCCACTGGGTATTGTTATTAGTCGTTTATGGAGCTCGGATAGGAGCGCGAGTAGAAGGACTCTACATCAATGTGTCGTAAATAGTTTTAAGGTATGTTGTCATTTAAGTTATCTTAAGTTAATTATTATTTTTTAGTATTATTATTAGGATTACGATTAGAAATAGTATTAGTATAGTATTATTATTTTAGGCGTTAGGTTATTGTTAGGATTGGATTTTAGGTGGCCTAGCCTTAGGCATGGACTGATCACTCATGCTAAACAAGGTAGCGCTAGCTAATATCCAACCATGATAATGACTAGTTAGTTGTACCATCACCTAACTTAGGATTACTTAAACTGTATCAGGACCTTGAGATATCACCAAGATCTTACTAGGAATTGATTATCAATTATCAAACAACTGTTAAACAGGTGAGTTATCATAACTGTTTTCAAAACTATGATAATATACTCGTTTTGTCTGTACTTGTTATAATTATAATGCTTACATATATGCACGGGTCGGTAGGGGTATACAAGATCCTTATATACTTAATGGGGTGTTTCAAACTGGCTGAAAAGAGGATAAGGTTTCTTGTATGCATCAGGCACATACTCATACCTATTTGACGACCGGGAGGGTCTGACAAACCCGCTGCCAGTGGTTGTAGTAAAACCAAGGAAGACACTGTGCCTATGGACCCAAATATCACAACCATATTTTATGCATGTTAAAGTTAATTTTATATACTTTATAGCATGAGCTCACAAGCATAAGCTGACATTTTTTTGAGTATATGTATCACAGGTAATTAATGAGACTACTCTAGGAACAATAAGGACACAATGAAATCTGGGGCTATAGAGTTTATAGTGGTTTGATATTGTAATTATATAATGTATTGTACTCAGAATGTTGTAAGTTTAAAATAAAAAATAAGTTTGCTTTCGCTCTAAGTTGTATCAAGCGCGTACGCCCGCTCGGGTTTCAGGTGGGGTGTTATAGTTGGTATCAGAGCTTGAGGTTTTAGCGAATTAGGTATTATAGAAATGCCTAAGCTTTAACCATTGGAGCTCTATAACATTTATGTTAGATTCAAGTTTGCCAAAAAGAAAGTTTTAAGAAAAAGTATTCATGTTCCTTAGAATGATATATGATATAATAATTTACGTCATGTCTTTTTATTCACCGAATATGTATTATATTAATGAATCTGTGTAACATAACTGTTATGTTATATGTATGCTTAACACATACCAATAACTTCAGTATAATCATATAAACCTATAGGTAGATACAATGTCTGAACATAAAGATGAACGAGGATCTAAACGCGAACAAGTTAGTAGCAGGACGGGAGAAAGTTCTCATAGAACTCAAACTTCCTCCCACAGTGTTAGATCTTGATCTAGTATGAACCCAATTCTAAATGGTGAAGCTATACATAACATGGCAGTGGAAGTTGCAAGGATATTAATGAATGCACAAACTAGTATTACTGATACATCAAATGAGCAACTTGAAGAAAGTTCGGCTGTTTCCACTCCTATACAAGAAAGGGAAAGAATGGAAGGAACCAAATCAAAGGAATGCACCTATAAGCACTTCATGTCCTGTAAACCTCTGTCCTTTGACGGAAGAAAGGGAGCCATGGAAGCTCAAGACTGGCTAAATCAGATGGAGTCAGTATTGGATGTTTGTGACTGTAACTATAATAACAAAGTACGATTCATTGTGCATATGTTTGAAGGTGAAGCCCTTCACCGGTGGAACATTGTGGTCTGAACCGAGGGTAAAGAAAAAGTCAAGGAGATGAACTAGGAGGAATTTGTTCATAAGTTTCTTACTAAATTCTGTCCTCCTAGTGAAACTGAACAACTAGAAGTGGACTTCTTCCAGTTAAAACTGGGAAATCAGACATACCGAGAATATGTTACTCGTTTTAATGAAATATCTCGACTTGTTCCTCATCTAGCGATAACTGAGGAGCAAGTGATCAATAGGTTTATCTGGGGTTTACCATCCAAAATGAGGATATTCATTAAATCCAAATCACCCAAAACCTTTTCAGAAATAGTTGAGGTCGGCGCTATCATGGTCGCCGAGATGTTATAACGACAAGCCGAATCTCCTGCACCAAAAAGAAAATGGAAAGAAGGAAAAGGGGACAACAGGAATATCAGCTTCAATAAACCTAAAGAAATGCCTCAGTGTAGATTTTGTAAGAAGAATCATCCGGGGCCATGTCGTACATAACCATGCCCCAATTGCAAAAGGATCGAGCATCTTCTTCAAGAATGCAAAGAGAAGAGAAATTTTTTGAATGTGGAGATCCAGGATATTTGAAACCCAATTGCCCAAAACTTAAAAATGACAACAATCTGCAACCAAACAAACCTAAAGGGCGTGTATTTGTGTTGACCACGGAGGAAGCCCGTAATACTCCAGATGTGATTACTAGTACGTATCTTGTCAATGATATATATGCACGAGTATTATTTGATTCTGGTGCTGATAAAAGTTTAGTATCAGATATGTTTAGGCATTATTTGAACCAAAAATCACAAATTTTAGATCATATCTTTATAGTAGAAATGGCTTATGGGAGTCAAAAGAAAATCACCAATATTATTAAAAAATTTATCATAAATTTAAATGGTTATCCATTTCATATTGATTTAATGCCTATGGAACTAGGAGAATTTGATGTAGTTATAGGTATGGATTGGTTAGTCCTACATCACGCAGAAATCGTATGTGATAAAAAGATCATTCGACTCCAGTTACCCAACGGCAAACGATTAACCATATTAGGAGATCGCGCTGAAAAGACTAAAAATCGCATCACGATAGCACAAGCACAAAAATCTATGAGAAAAGGATGTATTGTCTTTTCGGCCTATTGCGTAAACACCACATAGAATAAGAAGATTGAAGACGTGCCAGTAGTACAGGAATACCTTGAGGTATTTCCGGATGAGCTCCCGGGACTTCCACCTGATAGACAAGTGGAGTTTCAAATTGACTTAGTACCTGGGACAACATCGATTGCCAATTCTTTGTACAGACTAGCCCCGATAGAAATACAAGAACTCAAGAAGCATTTAGAAGAGCTACTTCAAAAAGAGTTAATTCGGCCAAGATCTTCGTCTTGGGGAGCACCCATCTTGTTCGTTACGAAGAAAGATGGAACAATGCATATGTGCATTGATTATAGAGACTTGAATAAAGTCACTATAAGGAATAAGTACCCTTTACCAAGAATCGATGATCTATTTGATCAATTGCAAGGAGCGAGTTATTTATCAAAAATAGACTTGCGATCCGAATATCATCAGGTGAAGGTAATGCCAGAAGATGTACCTAAGACTGCTTTCAGGACTAGGTATGGTCATTATGAATTTTTGGTAATGTCATTTGGGCTCACCAACACACCTATAGTATTCATGGACCTTATGAATAGAGTTTGTAAACCATATCTTGATAAGTTCTTGATCGTCTTTATCAATGACATTTTGATCTGCTCTAAGAACAAGGCAGATCATGAACACCACCTCAGAGCAATTCTTAAATTGCTTAAGAAAGAACAACTTTATGCAAAGTTTTCGAAAATGAGTTTTGGATATGTGAAGTTCAATTCCTAGGCCACATAATTAATGAACAAAGAATACAAGTTGATCCTATGAAGGTTGAGGCTATCAAGAAATAGGAAGTGCCGAAGAATCCTAGTGAAATTAGAAGATTTCTTGGATTAGCAGGATACTACAGAATATTTGTTCAAGACTTATTCAAGATTGCTATGCCATTAATAACATTAACCTAGAATGCCTCTAAGTTTAGTTGGGGACCTAAACAAGAAGAAGCCTTTAACACATTGAAACAAAAGTTATCTAGCGCCCCAATATTATCACTTACCGAAGGAACTGAAGATTTTGTTGTCTATTGTGACACGTCTCATTATGTTATGGGATGCATACTCATGCAAAGAGGCAAAGTAATTGATTATGCTTCTCGACAGTTGAAGACCCATGAACAAAACTACACGGCCCGTGATTTAGAACTTGGTGCTGTAATATTTGCACTAAAAATTTGGAGACATTACTCTACAGTGCAAAATATACAATTTACACCTACTACAAAAGTTTGAAACACATATTTGAGCAGAGCTTAATATGCGTCAAAGACGTTGGATTGAGTTATTAAGTGATTATGATTGTGAGATTCAATACCATCCAGGTAAGGCTAATGTAGTAGTTGATGCATTAAGTAGAAAGGAGAAACCCCAACCTATAAAAATTAATGCACCAAGAATAGATGTTAAAACTAGTCTCTTCAATCAAATTAAGAATGTTCAACAAGAGGCTCTAAGTAAGAATCAAGTAAAGGAAAGAATGATTGGGAGACTAAGGTTGTTGACAGCCAGAAACGATAATATCTTAAGATATAAGAATAGGACATGGGTTTGTAGTTTGGTGGACTGCAGGATATAATCTTAGATGAAGCCCACAAGTCTAAGTATTCTATCCATCCTGGTAGTGAAAACATGTACTAAGATATAAGGAATGACTATTAGTGGCCGAGAATGAAACAGTCTATAGCTCGTTACGTAGAAAAGTGTCTCACTTGCCTTAAAGTGAAAGCAGAACATCAAAAACCATCAGGTTATTTACAACAGCCAGATACTTTGGAATAGAAATGGGAGAATTACGATGGACTTTATTACAAAGCTTCCAAGATCAAGTCATGGTTATGATGCTATCTAGGTAATTATGGACGGACTGACCAAGTCTGCACACATTTTATACCTATTCATGAGGACTACAAGATGAACAAGCTTGCCCAGATTTACATCAAAGAAATAGTCTCACGACATGGAGTACCTATATCAATCATATCAGACAGGGATAGCCGTTTCACATCTAGGTTTTGGCAAAGTTTCCAACACGAATTGGGAACTAAACTTAACTTAAGTACCGCCTACCACAGACAAATGGACAGAGTGAACGGACTATTCAAATGTTAGAATACATGCTTCAGGCATGTGTGATTGATTTTGGTGGTACTTGGGATAATCATTTGCCACTCATCGAGTTCGCTTACAACAATAGTTATCACGCCAACATTAAAGCAACACCTTATGAAGCTTTATACGAGAGAAAGTGTCAAACTCTTATCTGCTGGACAGAAGTAGGCGAAAGTAAATTTTCAGGACCAGAAATCATTATCGAGACCATAGAGAAGATTCAACAAATCAAAAAAAGGATGAAAAGTACTCAAGATAGACAGAAGAGTTATGCAGATCAAAGAAGTAAACCCCTAGAATTTCAAATAGGGGATAAAGTGATGCTAAAGGTATCACCTATGAAGGGAGTGATCTGACTGGGAAGAAAGAAAAACTCAAACCTCGATACATTGGACCGTTTGATATAACAACCAAAGTAGGACTAGTGACGTACCGGCTAAAACTTCCCGAGCAATTGACAGGAATACACAATACTTTTCACATGTCAAATTTAAGAAAATATTTAGTAGATAAAGCAATGAAAAGTTGAACTTTATCGAAGAACCACTACTCATCAAAGACTGAAAAACGAAAAAGTTACGCAGAAAATAAATCTCACAAGTCAAGGTCAAGTGGAATGCACGCCATGGACCCGAATATACGTGGGAATTAGAAAATGAGATGAAAGAAAAGTACTCTCACCTCTTAAGTAAAACTAAATTTCAAGGATGAACTTTCTGTAAGGGGAGGAGAGGATGTAATACCTCAATCGTAAGTTAATAATTATAAATATGCAAATTGTGAAGTCTTTCTTTCATATATTATTGAAGGAGTAAGTAACGAGCAAAATAACTATTTAAAAATTTTAAGTTTTTAGACTAATTTCAGTGTCGTACGGGACCGTTTAAATATTTTACAAATAATATATTATATTTAAACGTGCTTTATTTTTAATGAAACTTAGGTCTTCTTATAGATAAAAATAAGCTCGTCCTATTGGCATATTCAAAATTTTATAGAACGTTATATTTAAAAAGTTATAAAAGAAAAACAAAGTAAGCAACTGAATTAATTATAATATAATAATATTATTATTTATTAATTAAATTAAGCTAGCATGCAGGCATGTCACTTTTCAACCCATGGAATTTCACCTGCCTTCCTACTTGCTTGCTTATAAATAATGACCTTAAGGTTGAATTTAGATTGTAAGTTTTCTCGGGAACGCTCTAGTATTAAGAGAATCGCAAGTAATCGATACCCCATTGGGTATTGTTATTAGTCATTTTTAGAGCTCGGGTAGGAGTGCGAGTAGAGGAACTCTACATCAATTTGTCGTAGATAGTTTTAAGGTATGTTCTCATTTAAGTTATGTCAAGTTAATTATTATTTATTTTAGTATTATTATTAGGATTACGATTACGAAGAGTATTAGTATAGTATTATTATTTTAGGCGTTCGATTATTGTTAGGATTGGCTTTTAGGTAGACTAGTCTTAGTTAGGCATAGACTGATCACCCATGCTTAAGCAAGGTAGCGCTAGCTAATATCCAACCATGACAATGACTAGTTAGTTGTACCATCGCTAACTTAGGATTACTTAAACTATATCAGGACCTTGAGATATCACCAAGATCTTACTAGGAATTGATTACCAATTGTCAAGCAACTGTTAAACAATTGAGTTATCATGACTGTTTTCAAAACTATGATAATATACTCGTTCTGTCTGTACTTATAATAATTATAATGCTTACAGGATCCTGATATATGCACGGGTCGTAGGTGTATACAGGATCCTGATATATTTAATGGGGTGAGTCAAACTGTCTGAAAAGAGGATAGGGTTCCTCGTATGCATCAGGCACATGCTCATACCTATTTGACGGCCGGGAGGGTCTGACAAACCCGCTGCTGGTGGGTGTGGTAAAACCAGGGAGGACACTGTGTCTATGGACCCAAATATCACAACCCATATTGTATGCTTGTTAAAGTTAATTTTATAAACTGTATAGCATGAGCTCACCAACATTTGTTGACATCTTTTTGAGTATATGTATCACAAGTAATCAGTGACTACTCTAGAAACAATGAGGACATAGTGAAATCCGGAGCTGTAGAAGTTTATAGTGGTTTGATATTGTAATTAAATAATGTATGTACTCAGAATGTTGTAAGTTTGAAATGAAAACTAAGTTTTCTTTCGTTGTAAGTTGTATCAAATGTGTACGCCCGCCCGGGTTTCGGGTGGGGTGTCACATTTTCCTTGCTTTCACGCGCATCTAGCTTCATCGTAAGTCACATGTTCGAATCTCCCAAAGTTGTTTTTTACACTCATTTTATATTTGTGAAATTACTTATATACCCTTTATTTTAAAAATAGATTAAATCTAACCCAAAACCTTTCCCCCACCCCAATCACAACATCATTATGTTCAAATGAAACCTTAGCCCTTCATAGTCCAGCCACCATTGACCCTCCAATCGCCGACCATCCATCGACCCTCCAAGCTCCGGCTACTAGAACTCCGGAAACCATTGATTCTAGTTAGTTTTCTTGGTTCTCGAGTTAATTTTATTTCTTTGTTATTTGTCTAAATTAGAATATGCAAACCCTAGATTTAGTTTTATGATTTTGGCATCTAGATTTTGTTCAATCGCATCCACCACCATAGTTTTTAGTTCTCGGTCGATACCTAAGATAGAGATGAACCTCCATCGCCCTTGCCACCACCACCACGATGGTGTGTCGGTTCATTTGCTCTGTTTCTTATCTTCTTGCCACTTGTTGTTCTTATAAACCATGCATCTTTTCCAATTCCGTCACTCTGTTTTATTTTTAAATTTTCTTGAAACTTAGTCCAAAGTTTATAACCACATCTTTATATTTTTTGTGAATGGAGTCAATGTGCTCTGTACTCTGTAGGTTAAATTGATTGGATTTTATTACTTTTATTATTTTAAGTTTATGTGAAAATCATTAATTTTATTTTTCAGCTTTTATTCTTTAAGCGTATTTTTAAATTCATCAATATTTTGTTTTATTGTAATCTTGTTGTAGATAAACATCATGAAATCGTAGATTATGAATCTTGATTTAGGGGATAATTTCAACAACTACATTTCATTTAATTGACGGTTTAAAAGATGAAAATACATAGAGAACATGTATTCGAATTTTTTTTAAGATGAAAATGCGTGAAAAGGATTTGATTTTTTATGGTATTTTATCATTTTAATACAACTTAATTATATCTATTCTGACCGGAGCTGACTCAATCCGACCCGACTGATCGGACGACCCAAATTTTTTATATATTTTCATTATACAACTAATCAATAAAAAATAGTGACCCCATAGTAAATATTTTATAATAATTTATGGTTTCGCCACTGCATACATGTTATGGCGTGACACACATGTAATGTGGCACCAGGTTGTTTTCGTAACAAACACCAACTAGTGTGTCTACAGTGTAAGAGATGTTCTTGTGTAAATGGAGCATTGTTAAGAACAAGTTGTCGTGTTATTGAGAGTGAGATGTTGTTGAGAAAGAAGAAAATAATCATTTCAAGGTGAAATGTTTGAATGGATGTGAAATTTGAACCTATGATAGTTAAAGTTCATTGGTCAATTGATTGACAAGTTAATTAGCTATAGAGACAAACCAAATTTGACAGGATCAGCGATCACAAGTTTGATGTATTAGAGTTCAACGCAGCGGAATACGAACAAGAATTAGACAAATTGTAGCAAGTAATTGATACTTGTATGCATTAAGAGCACATACGGTTATAGTGAGAGAATATATATTTCTGTTTCAAGGAATGTTTATAGATGTAGAATATTTCTAATCAAATCATTCATATCATTCCCGTCATTCACTCTAATATTACAATAGGTTGTCACTCCTTATATAGAGTGCAACAATCACTACTGTTATCACGGAAAGTGACAACTGGCAGATCTAATACAAAAATAACTGATTCTTAACAAACTACTGAAATGTTCACAACTACTGAGAACATATCAGAGTGTTAAGTTCAGAATACAAAACTACTGAAACTACAACGACTGAAGAACAAGCTCTTCAGTCGTTTTACAAAACTACTGAAACATAAAACTACTGAAACTAGAAATATAAAACTACTGATATCACAACTACTGAAGAAGTACTCTTCAGCAGTTGTGACAAACTACTGAGGCTTCAGTACTTGATCTTCAGACTTTGACCTTCAGGTGTTTCATCAGCTGATGACTTCAGTAGATATCATCAGCTGATGTCTTCAGTCTTTGTCTTCAGACTTTGTACATCAGTTGTTGATCTTCAGCACTTGTAAACTCTTCAGCTGTTGTACTTCAGTACTTTGGTCTTTCAGCTTCAGCACTTGTGTTCTTCAGCTGTTGTACTTCAGCACTTTAGTTCTTCAGCTGTTGAGGTCTTCAGCACTTGATCTTCAGCTGTTTAAGTCTTCAGCACTTGTCAAACTACTGATGAGGCTTTCAGAAGTTGTTGTGATACCATGTGGGACTTAGAGGTTTTCTGATCTTGGCTCATTGGTTCTTTTGGTCCAACAAACTCCCCCTGAACCAATGCAGCCAAAACCTCTAAATTATTTATTGTCCCACTTATTGTTGGCAAAGTGTTGGTCTTTTTCCTTCTTGATCAGTAGAGAAGATGACCCATGTAAGCTCCGGCCTGGGAAGAAATCTCAGATATTTGTTTGGCAGGGTATGAATGGGAACTCTGTTTTAGGGAACTGGACACAGAGTTGTTATCCCATTCGTGAGATTTACTTCCCCATAATGAGTCTGTATGACTCTCGAACATAGGCCTCAAGGAGAACAACTTGTTCCTCCTGAGAGAGTTCTTCTACTCCTCCTTCGAAGAAGAACTCTGGACCATAGTACTCTGATAAGTACTTCACGGTCCTGCCATTTTTCAGCTCCACCGTAGTTACCTCCCTATATACAAATTCATCAGGATGGTTGCCTTCAAGGAGTAACTGGAGCTCATTCTTCTGGATGTCTTCAAGCTTTTTATATAGCAACCCCTTCTTTATCATCTTGTTTTCTAGTAAAGCTTGAGGGGTCTTCTTTGCTTGGTGAGCTTTCTTGAATTCATCAATGATTTCCCAAGGTGAGACTACAACGGCCAACATGATGGTAGATTCTATTGTTTTTCGTACCTGGCCATTGTATCTGTGTGGAATAGTTCTTTTATGGATTCTAGAACTCACTCTGGGGTCTGGCCATACTCTCACTCTCTCCTTCTGATACTGAAAAGTGTGCCTGAGAGTGTACAGCCTTTGAGCATGCCCTTTCATGGCTTGAATAGATGATGACTGAGGAAATTCCTTGTCAACCATCTTCAACAGTTGCTCATCGTGCTGTTTCTGCTGTTCTTTTTCTTCTATCTTGACTCTGACTATTTCCTTTGAGAGTCAGGTGTGATCATGGGTTGACTTCGGGGTTTTGGTAGCTTTAGAACAGCAGAGAGTGGCAGACTATCATCTTCATCCTCCTCTTCTTCTTCTTCTTCCATCCTCAGCACCCTTCTCCTCCTTTTGGGTGCATCACTGGATAATGGTTGGGTTGGTGAAGGAATTGGTTTTGAAGAATGAGGATGTTTGGATTTTGGCTTAGAGATTGGTTGGGAGATTTGAGGGATAGGCTCTGTTTGAGTGGGTGGAAGGGAAGGTTGATCCAACATCTTTGTAGTTAGTTTCGTCTTTGTGAGTTTAGCCATCTCTAACCTTTTACCAGCCCCAGCCTCATCAAGGGCTTCCATAATAATCCCTTTGTTGAATTGCTCAGACAGACAGATTCTGGTGGCTATAGCCAGAATGCTGTCCCTGGTCCACGCGCGAATCTCCACTAACGATCTTCCTAAGTATTTTGCAATAAGCGGATCATTATTTCCAATCTCTCTTTTTCCATAGTATCATACCCTACCATCGGGTTTGTATCTCTTGCACTTCTAACCTTCTGATCTCACTATCCAGTGTGGCTGTGTCAAACCCCTGCCTGAAGAGTTGTTCAATTATTTTATCCATGGATCGGCTGTGTGTAGTGTCAGCTTCTTTGACCAGCTCCTCCAAGGATTTTTCTTCAGCAGTGTGATCATCAGCACTCTCTTTCGCTTGTAAGTGAGCAGAGGTTGCTTTTCTTTCTCCTCCTCTTGGGCTTGCTTCTCTTCCTTCTTTTCCTCTGTTCTTTTCCTCTTCTTTTCTTTCACTGCAGTACTCTCCCCCTTTTTGGATGCATTGGAGGAAGGGGTTTGTACCGCAGAAAGAGTCTTTTGTACAACAGCATCAATCAAGGGCTGTAAAGTTGAGGAAAGCCTCTCATCAATGGCTTTAGTCACAATATCAGTGATTATGGGTGTGATGAGAGGGAGGGAATTTTGAAGTACAACACCTATTTGCTCAGGAGGGTTCTGTTCCTAAGAAATAGGGCCTGAAGCAGAGGCAGGTGGTTGAGTTTGGAGTGGCTAAGTGTTTGGGGAACCTTCAAGTGAAGGTGCCATCTGTGGGTTGGTAGAGGCAGATGGTCTTTCTCCTTGTGAGAGTTGGTCAAGTAGGTTTTACAGCCTACTGACTTTCTCTTCAAGGATTGTGTTCTGGGCAAGAACATCATAGAAAAAGCCCAGGTCATCATCAGCCGAAGCTGAATCATCTGACCTCCTGCTTAGAGCAGGATTTACATGCACTGGGTGTAGACCAGTTGGTGCATGTGCCCCTTGTGCTTGGTACTGGGGACTTCCAGCCTCAGGACAGTGTCCATCATCAGCTGTTGCCTCTAGTGAGGTCTTAGCAATGTTACCAGCCTCATTCTGATCATGTGCTGAGTCAGAGGAGGTGGCAGCCTCACTAGATATTCTAAGCTCCTTGTCTACACCAGGAGATAGAAGTGGTAAACCCCTGTGCTGTGGGTTCTCAAGTGCACTGTGTTCCTCCCCCTCAATTGTAGAGGTTTTCCCAGTAGTAAGTGGTTTCTGGGGAGGGGGTGAGGAGTGTAGTTGAGTCAGCACTTGTGCAACTATTAAAGTTGGGCTGTGAGGGGCGGTTGTTTGGGGTGAAGGGATAGAAGCAGTGTGCACCTGGGGAGGTTGGTGCTTTTCAATGGCAATCTCCTCAAGTGAAGAAGATCCCAGATATGTAGGTACCCCTTGTGTGGTTGCTGCAGGCTCCTGTTGAGAGGAAGCCTGAGCGGCTATGGCTGGAAGAGTCATTGTATCCACTAGGGGTTTGGACTAGTGGATATATCCTGCGTTTGTGTTGCAGGGGCATCCTCAGGGGACTCAATCCCTGAGTAGCCGTTTGGTTTCTTTTTGGTGGGTTTGGTGGGGACTTTTGATTTGGAGGTGGTGGCTGTGGGTTCCAGCTGCGTGGGTTTTCGCAGCTTGGCAGCCAGTTTTAGTGTCTGGTCAGAGTTGTGCCAGGAGTATACTTCCGCAGAACAGCCGTAGTAGGGACTCCCAAGCCAACAAGTCCCTCAGCATTAAGCTGGTTTGTAATGATGGCCATTATGAACCGTGGATATAGTATCCAACGGTTGGCAGTTAGTTTTTGAGCCATATCCTTGAGCTCCGAAAATATTATTTCTGAAAAGTTTAGTGGTTGTTGCTCAAGAATAGAATACATTACCTGCTGCCATTTTGTCGACATTTGATCCCAAGACGACGTCTTAGGGGCCAAACATACATTCACCATGTGAAAAATCAGGCGCTCAGCGTCATTAAAGTGTTTCTTCATGATAGTGGAGGCACTGAGATCGCCTTGATATCCATGTTGAGCAAAGGATAGATCTATGGTGCCCTTCGGATATCCAGCAGGAGAACTAGCATCATTCAGATGAAGAATTTGGCGGATTATTGCAGGAGTGATGACTACTTCTTTGTTGTTGACAACCGACTGGAGAGATGGTGTGTTGTTCTCCCCAGTGGTAATAGTAACGTTCATCCAAAATTGTTGAAGGTTCCGGCATGTAGTATGGGATTCAGAAGAAATGCCGTATTGTATTGGGATTGAACCATAAGATCGATAACAGTATCGAACTTAGTCCAGATAGGCGATTTAGTGAGGTAGGCAACACAGTTGTGTCGCGGTTTAATTTGCATGGACGCCATTGAGAAGGGAAGTTTTGGAGAGGAACGTTAATTTTGAAGAAGATGAAGCATTGAGAGCTTAGGTCAGGGATATTTAGGGTACGGTAAGAAAACGACTGAAGGATGTGGGTGTAGTCATCAGTAGTTTTAAATGACCGTTGACATGGTATTATCCTTTCAGACGTTGAAACAGCTGAAGTCGTGGTGTTAGGCATCAAAGTTAGAAAACTACTGAAGACCGTGGTTTTGACTTCAGATGATGAAACAACTGAGGACATGGTTTTGGCATCAGTAGTTATGAAACTACTGAAGACAGTGGTTTTGTCATCAGCTGTTGTAAACAACTGAAGACTTGGTATTAGTCATCAGTAGTTATAAAACTACTGAAGACATGGTTTTGCTTCAGTTGTTTAGAATGAAACAGCAGTTGTACAAACGACTGAAGAGAATTCTCATCAGCTGTTTTCGTCAATTCTTAGCTTTTCAGCTGTTTTCGTCAATTCTTAGCTTTTCAGCTGTTTCATACTGTCCTCAACACATTCATCAGCCTTTTTGGTGGATTTCAGTGTTTCATAGGACATCAGTACTTATCTGTTTATACTAATTTCAGTAGTTGTAACTACATCAGTAGTTTTAACTGCATCAGTAGTTGGAACAGATAAAGTACTTCAGTACTTATGATATTTAGCAGTAGTTATATAAAAACTACTGAAGGGAAAAGGACTCATCAGTACTTATATGTGACATGGGTACAATGATCACCAGTAATACTACTGAATCATCAGAAGTTGTCACTTATTCTAGCTGCAGCATACCAAGCCTTAACACCAGGTTTGGAAAGTTGAACTATCCAAAGGCTTAGTAAAAATGTCTGCAAGCTCATCAGCACTAGGCACAAACTTAGGATCAATCAGACCTTTTTCAAAACAATCCCTTATAAAATGATGTCTGATCTCTATATGTTGGTCCTAGAGTGCTGGACTGGATTTTTGACAATGCAAAGAGCTGAAGCACTATCCATTAACAATGGAGTCTTAGTCTCTGTAATGCCATAATCCAAAAGTTGGTTTGAAGCCAGAGTACCTGAGATGTACAACTTGCAGCAGCAATGTACTCTGCTTCAGCAGTTGATGTAGCAACTGAGGTCTGTTTCTTGCTCTGCCAAGAAATCAAGCAGTTGCCTAGGAATTGACATCCACCAGAAGTTGATTTCCTGGTCAACTTACACCCTGCATAGTCACTGTCAGAAAAAGCAACTAATTACCAGAATGTCCAATGGAATACCATAAACCTAGAGATGGAGTGCCTTGCAGATATCTAAAGATCCTCTTGACTGCAATCAGATGAGACTCTTTAGGTGCAGCCTGAAATCTAGCACAAACACATGTAGCAAACATAATATCTGGTCTAGAAGCTGTTAAATACATCAAGGACCCATCATACATCTGTAAAGTGTTTCATCAACCACTTTACCTTTCTGATCTGTATCCAGTTGTGTGGTGCTGCACATGGGGGTAGAACAGGGCTTACAGTTTTGTAAATCAAACTTTTGCAAAAGATCTTTTGTATATTTGGATTGATGAATGAAAATTCCATCAGCCTTTTGTTTGATTTGCAACCCAAGAAAGAACTGTAATTCTCCCATGGCACTAATTTCAAACTTCTGTTGCATCAACTTTGTAAAGGCATCACACAACTTTGGATCAGATGATGCAAAAATGATATCATCTACATAAATTTGAACAAGTAGATTATGCTGCCCAGCTTTCTTAATGAATAAAGTCTTATCTATGGAGCCTCTAGTGAAATTATTTTCCAGAAGAAAGTTTGATAATGTCTCATACCAGGCTCTAGGAGCTTGTTTTAACCCATAAAGAGCCTTATCAAGCTTATACACCCAATTAGGATGTTTATTGTCCTCAAAGCCTGGAGGTTGACATACATAAACCTCTTCTTTAATTTTCCATACAAAAATGCACTTTTGACATCCATTTGAAAAACTTTAAGGTTTTGATAAGCAGCATAAGCTAAAAACAATCGAATTGCTTCCAGTCTGGCTACAGGGGCAAAGTTTCATCATAATCAATACCTTCTTCTTGTGCAAACCCCTGAACAACCAGTCTGGCCTTGTTCTTAACAATAAGCCCATTTTCATCAGTTTTAACATTTAGTGCCTATTGCCCACTTACCTGGAGGTAGAGGAACCAGTTCCCACACTTGCTGTTTCTTGAACTGAAGAAGCTCAAGCTGCATGGCATCAACCCATCCATTGTCCTTTAAAGCAATGTGATAATTCTTTGGCTCTTGCTGACTGATGAAGAGAGCATAGAAGCAGAAATTTGACAATTGACTTCTTGTTGATACTCTAGCAGTGATATCACCAATGATTTGAGACATAGGGTGATTCTTCAGATCTTGATACACAATGAGATCTGTGCAAGTGTTTGTAGTAGGGCAGCAGCAGTAACAGATGGTGATGGTGAATCATTTCCTTGAAACCAATCAGTGGATGGTAATTCAAAGGAAGTTGAATTCGAAGAGATCTCATCAGCATTTGTTGTGGATGGTGCTACTGGAGCTACAGGAACATCAGGTCTAACTGAATCAGGCAGCTGATCACTAAACCTGAAGAGGTGAGTACTGCAATCATCATCATCATCAGCAGTACCACCAGGTGGTGAACTGTTGACAGGAGCAACAACAGGAGAGTTTGAGAAGGAACATATTGCAGTATGTCCAAATCAAATAACTCCACAGGCTTTGTGGAATCTTGTCCTTTGGAGATTCATTGAACTTAACATGTAGAGTTTCTTCAACCATCTTTGTTCTGCAGTTGAAGACTTTGTATGCCTTGCAAGTAGATGAATAACCAACAAAATACCCTGCATCCACCTTGGGATCAAATTTATGGAGTTGATCCTTTGTGTTGAGAATAAAACAGGGACACCTAAATGCTTTGAAAAATGAAATCAGAGGGGCCAAATGATGGAGAACTTCATATGGAGTCTTCATCAACCCTGATTTACTAAAACTCTATTTTGCACATAGCAAGCTGTGTTGACAGCTTCAGCCCAAAAGGTCAGTGGCAAACCTGAGTCAGCCAGCATGGACCTTGCAGCTTCAATGAGGGTCCTGTTCTTTCTTCCACTACTCCATTTTGTTCTGGAGTCCTTGGAATGCTAAACTGCCTTTTGATTCCCTTTGAAAGATAGAAGTCATCAAGTGTATGATTTCTGAACTCAGTTCTATTGTCACTCCTAATACACTTGACTGGAAGGAAATACTGCTTCTCAATATACAGCACAAAGTGAATAATCTTCTGAGCAGCCTCATCCTTTGAATGTAGAAAGAAAGTCCATACAAATCTGGAGTAATCATCCACAATTACCAGACAGTATTTCTTCTTTGCCATGCTCATTACTCTCACAGGACCAAATATCCATATGCAGTAATTGCAAGCAGGCAGTGGACTTAGGCACTTCAATAGGAGGGAATGAGACTTTGTGATGTTTTCCTTTTAAACAAGCAGTGCAGGTTTCATCACAGTGGAACTCCTTTATTGGTAAGCCTCTGACTAAACTATTGTGGGTAAGCTGATTCATGTTTTTGAGATTAACATGACCAAGCCTCTTGTGCCACAGTTTAGATTCTTGAGAAGAGGCTTTGGAAAATAGGCAAGGATTGCCTTTGAGATCTATTTTCTTAGAAAGATCTAAGGCACACACTCTTCCTGTCCTGTTGGCTCTCAGGAGAGTGTGATCATCCAACACCTTGTCAATCAAGTGCAAAACTTTGGATGACAGAATCCTACAGTTTTGACTGGTGAAAAGAGCAACATGGCCTTTATCACACATTTGACTGACACTCAAGAGATTGTACTTGAGATTTTCCACATGATTAACATCATCAAATTTGATTTCTCCATTAGAGACAAAACCCTTACCAATGATGTAACCTTAGCATCGTTGCCAAAAGAAACAAATCCCTTCTTTCCTTGAGAGTAGTCATGAAGAAGAGAGCTGTTCCCAGTCATGTGCATAGATCCCCCATGTCTACATACCAGATGCTACTTTGGCATGTTGAAGAACCCTGCAAAATAAACAATCAGTTAGTTTTAGAGACCCAACCCTTTTTGGTTTTGGGCCTGGTCTCATCAATAGATGGTAAACTAACAAGTTTATCTGAAACAACAGCCTGAGAGGAAGAAGATGGTGTAGAAGAGGAGTCCTTTGGCTTGGACCTCCTTTTCTGTGGTTTCAACATAGGAGCATCTAGTTGGTTAACTCTACCCAACAGATGTTGAACCATCAAACCAGCTGTGTCTGATTTTGTGATAAAGCTTTCAGCTCATCAGACACATTGCCAGTGGAGTTTGATAAGTTCCTATGTTGCACCTTCTTCTTCTGAGCACCTCAGCTGTCACCTGTTAACCGCTTCCTTTTTGGATTTCTTTGAGGACTTAAGGGTTACAGGATTTGATGTTGCTGATACAAATGTGGTCTCAACTCAGTTTTCATTTTTACCATTTTCTCTTTAATTTCTTCTTTTTGTTTGAGTTTGGAACCTCTTTTGTACCAACAATCATCTGTAAGATGATTGAACAAACCACATACTTCACATGGTTTCTTCTTCATCTTAGGTTGATCATCAACTAAAGAGGGTGAAGCAACTGAAGACTTGTTCTTCAATGCTTTGGAAGCGTTGTTTGCTTTCTTAACTGCCTCTTTAGTAGGCTTCAAACTCTTTCTACTGGCAGTTTTCTTCTCTTCAGTACTGACAGCAGTTGAAGTTTGAACTTTAGGTGTTAAATCCTGCTCTCTAGTCCTTTCAGGACCTTCAGAATTAACTCCTGAGTTGATCAACTCATTAATCATGTGAGTGTCAGCATTTGAACCATCAACATCAGCTGATAGGTTCAAAGAGGGCTTGATGCTGACTGCTACTTCTGATTGTGCTGTATCAGAAGGTAGATCACATGATGTGATGGATTGGTTATCACTCTCACCCTCAGATTCTACTTCTGCTCTTGGAGTAAAATCTGTAGGTGGAGCAGTGTGATTGTAACCAATTCCAAACTTCACATTTGAAGCAGATTGCTTACTAAGAAGCATTTCAAAACCTTTGCATGATTGTACCCATCTATCACACTCTACCTGGGTAACTGCAAGGGTTTCTTTGAGATCTTTGTACTTCTCTAGAAGTACCTCTTCTCTAGCCTTATCATCAATTATTTGGCAATACAGTTTATAAATCTCATCATTTTTATCTTTAAGCACAGACTCAAACTCAGCTTTGTTTTTGGAATTTATTTGTTCTAGCTCAATGTTCTTATTAATTAAAGCTACATTTGCTTCTCTAATGGAAGCAAATGCTGCTATGCATGGTTCAGAACATAATTTGGCTTTTGCCTCAGAGGATACCTGTGATACCTGAGGTGTAGAGGCATTAGAAAATGAAGTATCAGCAGACTCCAAAGCCATAAGAGCTAGATTCCCAAAAGGATTGTCACCACCATGTTGACCAGCACCTGAGAACATTGGTCATGACCAGACATGTCATCTGGTAAACTGCTCCAGTCAACAACCTGGGGTGAAGAAGCTGTGTTGTTGAGGTTGAGTTTGTTGATGAGATGGGATGGCTGAGGTTCTGGTAGTGCATGAGGTTGTGGTGCCATAGGAACTTGAACTTGATTTGACTATGGCATGTAATAACAAGGGTACGGATATGGCATTTGACCCTGTGGAACAAAATATGCCGGAGATTGTTGTTGAGGATGATGACTAGAAGTGACAGGATGTTGCCCTCTGTGTTGTTGACTATTGCCAGGAAAAGTCACAAAGGGTGCAGTGGAGTTAGATCCAGTTGATCTACACTCTTGCAAAGTGTCCAAGCCTTTGGCATTTGTGACACCTCAACTTGCTCTTGTCAAAACCAACTTTGGTTTTGCCAGAGAGTCCTGGGAATTTTCTTCGAGTTCTTTTGTAGAACTTCTGAGATCTGATATTTATCAGGGCCATTTGGCTCAAAATATCCATCTCTTCTAAGTCATCATCAGCAATCCCCTTGAGATCATCCATAATGAAGCATAGATTGTCATTATTACACCCAGTAAACTGACCATCAACACTCACAAATGCAGAATCAGAAGTGCTTGAAGAGAAATTAATATGCTCATCATACTGGCATTCAGATGAAGCATATTCTGACTCATGACCCACCAAGGCAGTGTTGCCTGGTACAAAGTCTTCAGTGAGCTTTCCAGATGAAGACAATTTCTTCTGTTCTATCTCTCTCTCAAATGTGAGCAGTTTCCCATGGAGTTGGGTGAGAGATAGTTTGTCCAAACTTGCACTGGAGCGTAGGACAATAGTATATGTGTCCCATCTCTCAGGCAGTGATCTGAGAAATCTGTTATTCATCTGAATATTTGTGTACTCAAGTTTGACCATTTTTAGTTCAGAGATCAAACAAGAGAACCGCTCATATTGTTGAGTCAGTGTCTCACCCTTTCTATGAGAGAATGTCTCATATTGTTAGGCAAGAATTTCTCTATTATTTGCCAAGACCTCATCTGTTCCTCCAAATTGTTCTTTCAAGGCATTCCAAAGGTCATGGGCAGTTTCATGATGCATTAGCCCAGAATAGATTTCATTTGGCAGTGCCATGGCCAGAATTCCATGGGCTTTTGCATCAATTTCAAGCAACTTCTTATCCTCATCTGAGTATTGCTCCCTCCTCTTCGGAACCATTTGATTGGTTTCCGGGTTATTCACCATAGGCTTGTGTGGACCATGTACCACTGATGTCCAACAACCTGCGCTGTTAACAGACAGGTGATGGAGCATTCGTCTTTGCCATATGTTATACTCATTCCTAACCAGCATTGGTGGCTTGGTTGAGGAACCAGTATTGTGAGGATCATTGGAGGGAGTAGTCATTTTCAGTTCAAAAACAATTTAGTTCAAGCTTTTAAAAGTTTTACACAGACCACAACAAACTCAATGAAAACCAGAGAAGATCTCAGGATGAATGACCAGATACAGAAAATTCAATCTCTATAACGTTTCTTGCAAAAAACAAAAGCTAATTCAATCAAACTTAGATCTTGAATAGCAGTTTCAATGATCATTATTAGATCGATCAATGATTAACCTGCTCTGATACCATTTGACAGGATCAGCGATCACAAGTTTGATGTATTAGAGTTCAACGCAGTGGAATACGAACAGGAATTAGACAAATTGTAGCAAGTAATTGATACTTGTATGCATTAAGAGCACATACGGTTATAGTGAGAGAATATATATTTCTGTTTCAAGGAATGTTTATAGATGTAGAATATTTCTAATCAATCATTCATATCATTCCCGTCATTCACTCTAATATTACAATAGGTTGTCACTCCTTATATAGAGTGCAACAATCACTACTGTTATCACGGAAAGTGACAACTGGCAGATCTAATACAAAAATAACTGATCTTAACAAACTACTGAAATGTTCACAACTATTGAGAACATATCAGAGTGTTAAGTTCAGAATACAAAACTACTGAAACTACAACGACTGAAGAACAAGCTCTTCAGTCGTTTTACAAAACTACTGAAACATAAAACTACTGAAACTAGAAATATAAAACTACTAATATCACAACTACTGAAGAAGTACTCTTCAGCAGTTGTGACAAACTACTGAGGCTTTAGTACTTGATCTTCAGACTTTGATCTTCAGGTGTTTCATCAGCTGATGACTTCAGTAGATATCATTAACTGATGTCTTCAGTCTTTGTCTTCAGACTTTGTACATCAGTTGTTGATCTTCAGCACTTGTAAACTCTTCAGCTGTTGTACTTCAGTACTTTGGTCTTTCAGCTTCAGCACTTGTGTTCTTCAGCTGTTGTACTTCAGCACTTTAGTTCTTCAGCTGTTGAGGTCTTCAGCACTTGATCTTCAGCTGTTTAAGTCTTCAGCACTTGTCAAACTACTGATGAGGCTTTCAGCAGTTGTTGTGATACCATGTGGGACTTAGAGGTTTTCTGATCTTGGCTCATTGGTTCTTTTGGTCCAACAAAGTCTTATGATCTTAGATATATCTAATAACTGAACAAAATTTAAAGTAAATTCAAGTTGTTTCATTAGTAAACATCAATAAATACAAATCAATTTCAAGTTGTTTCTTATGCTAACAAAAAATTATTTAGCGTAAGGGCTCTAACATTAGACATAATGTGTGTTGGCACAAAAGGTATACCTCTAAGTGTCTAACTCATTCATGTAATAGACACATAAAGCATCAATTATAGGGATGCGTATGTTTATTTTTAAATGATTTTCTAGCGAAAGTAAAGAACATACAATGAATTAATTTTAACACCCTAAACCAAGCGGGTCATAATAGTTGGATTTACACATTATACATAATTCATAATCTTAAAATTTGTTAAGATGGTTTGATTAGGACATTGCCGCATTTTATCTTAAAGAGTATCTAACTCTTTCTTTCCAGCTTAGTCGAATTCGGATCGATTCACTCTTTCTTTATCGCATGCAAATAGCCAAATAGCTTATGAAAGAGCACCGTCTTCTCTTATTCCTGAAAACATCAGCTTCAGCCACTCGAATTTTCGATATTCCTTTTTATTTCTCATCAAACGAATGGCATCTTCTTCTGAAAATCCTAGCTATTTTTAGCATGATATTGGGGAATCTCATTGCTATTACTCAAACAAGCATGAAACGTATGCGGGAAAATTGGATATGTATTTATTGGAATAATTGTTGGAGACTCAAATGATGTATATGCAAGCATGATAACTTATATGCTATTCTTTATCTTTATGAATCTAGGAGCTTTTGCTTGCATTGTCTTATTTGGTCTTGAGAGCTTACTGATTGCATTTTCTAAGAAGGGCTTGGAAGAAGAAATAGAATCTCCTTTCTTTTTCGAGAAAAGGTCCCATCCTTCAATATCATGATTGGGTCGACCAGGCCAGATCATGAGTGAAATATCATGATCGGGTCGACTAGGCCAGATCATGAGTGAATAGAAAATCGAAAATGTACATAGCAGTTCCAGCTGAAATACTTGGAATAATTCTACCACTTCTACTAGGAGTAGCCTTTTTAGTGCTAGCTGAACGTAAAGTAATGCCAAATGCCAACACAAGCAATAACTGTAAATGCGTCAGAGCAATTAGGCAATATTCAAATCCCTTAAAGGGCCAGTTATATTAGAGTCATTATGTTGGAGTTAAGTTTTGAGTAAGAGATATATGGATATATCCATTTCATGTAAAAAAAGATCTCCCTTCTTATTATTTGTATATTGGGTCTTTGGCTGGCTCATTATCTATCAAAGAAAATCCTATAGATCTAGCAATGATGGAATTTCGATTCTATGAATCTTTGACTGGAATCTATGAGATAGGTGAAATCAAAATTGATACTGAACTGATTTTAAGAGATGCAACCGGAACAGAATTGATAAAACAGTCCTAGAAACAGAATTATACCATTTAGGCTTACTCTGCTTTGGGATTTTTTTAGAATATCAAAACTGATTCAGTTTCTTATTCAGTTTCTTATATTATAATGTATAACGGTATTGAAATTCTAATCTACTTGAATATTGAATACCAGATATATGAATGTTGTATTTATTTATTAACTTAAAACTTAACGCGCGGATATACCTAATCTATATTTCCGTCTTCTCTCTTCTTTATATTGCCCTCCTGTCCTGTCGTCAATTGACAGTATGACTTAGGGCGCAATATAATTTAAGTGGTCAAATTTTGGTAAAGCACCTTACCTTGAATCCACGTGAATGAGAGAGATAAAGACGAGAAAGACCAATGAAATCAAGTTTCAAGGTTGTAATTTAATGGTAAAGTTTGATTACCATTAAGCTCCAGAACAGTTAACTAGCGGCTAAAACACACCACATGATACTACACGACCTATTCTAGATATAATAAATAGAAACAAAACATAGTCAGCATGCTAGTCTTCAGACTTTAGGTAACCCTCCTTATAGCTCAACTTGCCAAAATCTAGCCATGTCCGTATCCTGTTACGTTTATGATTGGTATGTATGCAAAAGTCAGTTACGCTGAATGAGTTCCAATTTTCCTAAACATTTTCGCACATTTAAATGCATTTCATAAAATGAACTTAGTTGCAACATTTAACTTTTTACAACTTTATATGTGACCTCTATATATGACACATAATACGTTTAACTATAATCTTCATGAAGCTAAGTATGTAAGTGTCGTAGTACAACATAAAATAACATGGGAGTCAGCCGTTTCGTATCGTCGTCACTGCTCACCACCTATCATTTCATGGGGTCAGTCGTTACGTATTGTTGTCACTACCCACAACATAACATACCTCTGTTGAATTCAACCATAACATACATCCGTTGGAGACCATGCATGACTTATACTTTTTTCATTAATCGGTCACTTTACATTTCGAACATTTTTACGTACATAAAAATATGTATGTATGCTATTTACAAGTGTATTAAAGTTTTTACGTATCGACAATGTCGATCATCAATGATTAAAATATATATTTTCCCAACATGCGTATATGTAGGTATCATATTACTTGAGTGTTATGGAGCTTTTAGGTCTAGGTATTGTTTAATAAAGTTTTTGTTGTATTTTGTAAACGCGTATTATGGCTTCAGGATATGATACATTTACATGCATGAATTTTATGTAAAAGGGTATTTGCATCGACTTTACTACACACAGTTTGTCTCTAGAACACGCCCAAGTGTGACTCACCATTTATATTTTCTAATTTGATCAAATCAAGTGTTGTGTTATAATCAAACAAATAACAAAGCAACTTTTTAAGAAACGTATGCACCCCTTTAGTTGGAAACATACCGTTTCATTTTATTTTTAATTTTAGAATGTTAAAGACTAGTAAATAATGAGTGATCTAGATAAGTTATTCAAGTTATTATAAAATAGAGTTAATTACATAAACAGTCTTTGTGTTTAGCATAAATCCTAGATGTGTATGCTAACTTTTTTTTCGTAACAAGTTTGGGGTTTGTGATTTCAGTTTTGTTGCGAGTTAGAGATCTACGACTAACTTTTTTTTTTTAAAATTTATGTTTAGTTTGAATAAATTGACAAAAATAACCTTATATAATCAGAAGGACCATCTATGCAATTAACTTAATATTCATCAAACCTAGATCGATATTTTGAAAAACATTACAGAAGAGTAACAATATTCAATAGAGAAAATCCCCAACTTCTCCCTTGCACTCTTCACCATCACAATAGCTTGTAAGTTCTAAAGATTGCTTTTAGACAACTCGTACAACAATGCGAGCATGGTCTTTCGTGAACCTATGGTTTTCATCACAAAAGCGAAGAGGCAGTTGGGGTGAGGCCGTCGGAATCGTGGATGGCAACAATGGCATAGGCATCGCTGCCTTTGAAGTGGGTTTTGAAGAAGATACTTTGATTTATCTGAGATATGGAAAAGCTTTGTGGCATATATAGGAAACATTATGTAAAATAAACTAAAGTTTTGTGGTTAAATAGTAAAATTCAAAAGTTTGTTGTAGCTAATGGCTTTCTTTTATATAGATAAGTAGTAATTTTAATGGAGAGACCGTTATATAGATACTTTATTGCAAAGGTTAGTGAATGACGAACTCCATCTTACAACTTAGATCCCTACTTCATTTTACAGCTTAGACCCTACCTTATTTTACAACTTAAGCCCCTAAACTTTTGAAGTTGATCATTTGAACCCTTTTACTATATATTATATACATGTTGAACTGATTTAATATTTACTAATTTGATTTTTCTTTAATAACTTTTGTTTGTTAATTTTCCTCAAATATAGTTCGAGGTTATGATTAACTTTTTTTCTTAGCACCCCAATATAAGTTTGTTAAAAATGATATTGTAATCAAAATTGGTTATCTATTTGGATATTGTAGGTTATATTGACTAATGTTAACGTGTGAGTATCGTAAAAAAGAGATCAATACTAATCGAAGAACGTTGATATCATACGGTCTCGTCGCATCACACGTGCCTTAGTTTCTTCTTTCTATAGTTTACTAAAAGAAATTAAAACAACCACCATTAGCCATCACTCACCACCACCCTAGCCATCACCGCTCACTACCACTGTAACATTTGATTCATTTTACAATGTAAATTCGAACCGAGCCCGTTCGGTCAATAGTGTAATTTAAATTCATTATTTAATTATTTTGTTTATTTTAGTGTGTCAAACATTTATAACAAATTCATATAACTTAGAATTGATAAAATAATTTTTTTATAAATTTATAAAGTTTTAGTGTTAATTATTAATTTTTAGTTATTAAAGTAAAATAAATAATTAAAATACAAAGCTTTCAAGACTTATAAAATTTATTAAAGTTTTATAAAATGATAATGTGAGTTAATATCCAATTAGAGTTTTAATAAGTTTAGGTTTAAAATATAACTTTCAAAACTTGATTTAAAAACCTTTGGATAATAACAATAAAACCTTGGGACCAAACTGTAAAATATTTAAACAACCCAAACCCTCTCCTATCGAGCCACCTATCTCCGACCAAGTCCCGGCCTAACTCAGACCACACTCAAACCATGCAAATCCATCAATCTCACTCAAATTAATTCACTCCATAGCTCTCGTGCATCATTTTCGAACCTAGGACACTCATCAATTAGAATTCATCGGTTGATATCTATAATATATCTTGAAACCGAAACCTACATTCAAAATCAAATCGATTTCACTTGAAATCCAATCAACTGATTCAATCCATTGACCTGAAATGTAGTGGTGATCGTTACAGTCATTATAATCCAATCAATTTAATTTGTAATCACCAAAACTCTATCAAATTTGAATGATTATAACCGAAAGAACTCATAATTTGTTCAAGTTGAAACTGGTAAAATTTTTGCTATATAACAGAGGAAAAACCTTTTAATTGACTCCTTTAATATGTTCAAAGGATCGATCTTGTGATGACATTGTAACGCAATGATCAATTATATACACAAAGTAATGAAACACAAGGAAATACTTCAAAATTCATATATGTTTCATTGATAGTAAATGCAAATGGATACAATGTGCAAAGGTGAATAACAGTTAGTCTTCTTCAACTCCAATTTCATACAAATAACACATAAATATCACATTTTATCATCGTCTTCAATCACATGTGCATCTTGGTCAGGAGCTGCTTTCTGGTCATCCTCACACAGAATTGATTGAGGGTTTATATTCTTCATCATCATTCGAAGCTTCAAACACATTAATTAGGTTATAATAAGCCTCATCTTCTCAAATTAATCATATTTCCAATCGTTACTTTTCTTCGTTCATACTATCATCGAATTGGCTTTAATATAGGTAACTGAACATACATACATAATACCATGCTAACTAAAAGACCTCCAATCAATTTCATTATTATAATTAGTTTGGAGTTCATTTGGATCAAGTTGAACTCTAGGGTTCCTGCGATTTATCGAAATTACTCAACTATTATTTTTATATATTAAAACCCAAGTACAAGCAGATATGGGCACTAGAACAACAAGTTAAATCACTCAACTTATGCAAATGGGACCTGGTTTCGACCCAGGGCCCACCTAAATTTTTAAACTTGGTTTTTTACTATTTTTAAATTACAATTTTTTAATTAAATTAATATATTAATAATTTTATGTTGTTAATAAATATTATTTCAGAGATTATTAAATATTTTTTTGAAAATTTTTAAAAAATTAAAATTTCCTTGATTATCTTTTAATGATAATATATGTTATAAAAACAATATTAACTCATTTATAAATTTTTAGTTATGTAAAAGTTTACATATAATAAAACCTAAATTATTGTAAATCATTTTAAATCAATATTTTACAAATATTTTATATAACTAATTAATTTAGCCAAGTAATTAAATAATTAATTATTTAAATAGTTATTTTATTCAAAGCTCTATTATTATAAATTAAATATATAATAAATATAATAATTTTAATTCACTAATTATTCATTATAATTTACAAATCCAAAAACTTAATCAATTCATTCTATTTTATTTGATGAAGTTATTTAAATTTATTACATTATTTTATTAAGGCTATTTGTAAAATGCAATCCCAATTGAAACCTAATCCATGACCTGTTCTTAAATGCTATTATTATTCTAACTTAAACACCGTTCCTTAGATTAATACGAGGGGAAACGTTGGTGCCTATTCTTATATTCTAAAACTCAAATAACTTATATCTTATTATCAAGTTATAACTAATAGTCCATTTCATGTGTTTTATATTTTCAGAAAATCATATGATTCATATTCTTTTTTTAACAACAACAATGAATAAAATTTATTCAAAAAGAGCTAGTGGGGAACTAACAAGTTACAATCACCAGGAATATCACAATAAACAACAATTACCAAAACAAATGACAAATACCAATTTGAGACATGTTACATAACTTTAACCACTCCATCCATAGCGGATTATGGGAACTTTTCTCAATTGCATATCAATTTGCTACCTTGATTCTAAACTCATATGAATGATATGGTGTTTATATCATTCATCAACCTGTTAATAGAAAAGTTCTTCTGACTAAAAATCCAATCATTTTTAATAACCAAATCTTACATATAATTGTATAAATAATTAAGGTGATGATCTTTTGGTTCAACGTGTGACCACTCAACGTCAATGGGTAGGAGATGATGTTAGTTATGGAGTTGAATTTTGAGATATCCAGTTGGTCCACCATCATACCCATCTCCAAATTTCACTAGGAACCGGGTGGTGACAAAATAGGTGTTTAGTATTGTAGAGATTAATGAAGAGGCTGATACAACCTAAACATCTTAAGTCTTTCTTGCATGCTGCCCTAGTGCATTAAAAAAGAAGCTTAGGAAGTTTCACACATGAAACAGAAAAAAATACTCTAAGTGTGAAATCTTCCGAAGCCAAGACCAATATCTTCCGAAGCCAAACATGAAGTCTTTCGAAGCCTCAGAGGCAAAGTCTTTCGAATCTTCAAGTTCATGAAGACAAATTTCTTTTGAAGACTTTTAGTAACATGCTTTATCTGATGTACTGTTCCATAAAGCTGGACACCTTTTCGCTGCACCTCTGCAAGTCACTAACTTACATGAGTTGGTGAAAAGGTCCATGCTTTTGGTAACTGTACATTGAGGTCTTGAGTTTGTAACTTTCTACTTTATGTACTTTATCCTTTATTATAATAGATAAGGATGTGAGCTATGGCATGTCATAGTCACAAGTCAAAAGGCAATCTGCCTTTGACTCTACAATTGATTTTGATTGTGTCTAGTCAATTGTATCCATCTGGCTTTCAAAGTATAGCCGGCTGTAGGATGTAGTATAGGTATCTTATGTTCTTGTATCTTTGTTTTATGCTTTTAACACTTGTAATAGAACATAGAGAAGGCAATATACTGCATTCTTGAAAACCATACACTTGTGTTCTTTGTGTTCTGTCTCTTGCATTACTTGTGTTCTTAGTATCTCAACACTTGGTTAATCCAGTTTACTATTTGATTAAAGTTTAGTTAATCTCCTCTTTGTGTTGTTGTGTTGTAACTAACCCTTCAACGATCCTGCATTTGGTATCAGAGCTTTTCAGGCTCTTGATATAAGATCTCACCATCTTAAGATCCCTCACACACACAAATACCAAACTTTTCAATTGGCAGCCATTTCGAAAACTGATATGGAAATTGGAACCATGAACAAGTCCCCATTGATCACTCTTGATGAGTTTGATACCTGGTGTTTAAGAATGGAAGGTTTTATCAGGTCTCTTGATTCAAGAATGTGGGAGTCTATTGAGAATGAACCTTTCATACCCAGCACCCCTTCTACTACTGGTGCTGGTATGATCCCCAAAGATATGGCTAACTACTCTGATGAAGATAGGAAGAAAGCAGAGATAGACAGAAAAGCTATGACAGCTCTTCAAACTGCCCTTCCAAACTCTGTATACAGAGGTTTCAAGAAGTGCAAAACAGCCAAGCAGCTGTGGGATACACTGAAACTGATGTATGAGGGTTCTTCTGAAGCCAAGGAGAACAAGAAGGATCTCCTGAAGCAGCAGTTTGAAAATTTCACCTTCAAAACAGGTGAAACCATGACTCAGCAGTATTTCAGGTATGTTGAGATTGTGGATACCCTAGTGGATGGAGGAGTTTTTCTTGAAAACAGAGACATTGTAAGGAAGTTCATGTCCTCACTTCCTAGGCAATGGACACACTACTGTGTGGTGATCAAGAGAACTGAAAATCTCAAAACTCTTACTCTGACAGAGTTATATAGGATTCTCAATGGCTACTAGATGGAGATGAACATGCAAGGTTCATCTGGCAACTCTAACAATCAAATGGGTTCAGCCCTACATGTGATTGAAAGGGATAGCATAGAACCCAAATAGCATCTCTTATGCTACCCTGACAATTCACCAAAGGGTCCTTTCATCACCTTCCCAGAGACACCAAGGGAGAACTACACTCAAGGAAGCCCATTCCAAGAGACAAGCTCTTCTCAAGCTTTTGTGTCTTTTGATGAAAGCTGTGGCAACTCTCTTTTCACTCTTGAAAACCTGGACTGTATCCATCCAGATGATCTAGAATATATGGAAATATTCTAGCAGATGGCTCTTCTCACTCACAGAGCCAAGAAGTTCTATAAGAGAACTAGAAGGAAGTTTCCAAGCAATGCAACCAATAGTGGACAAAGACAAAGTCAAGTGTTACAACTGTAACTTGATGGGCCACTTTGCGAGAGAGTGTAAGGCACCTAGAACAAATGGTGACCAAACACAATCCAGACCAAACTACACTGACAAAGCTCTCCATAATGAGAAGTCAAAGCAGCAAGCTGCTGTTGCTGTTGAAGAAGGAGGCTTTGACTGGAGCTTTCAGGTGGAAGATGCTTCTCCAAAACAAGCACCAATGACTGATCATGATGATGCCAAGGTATTAGAACATCTCTGTACTCCTTAATGCATTGCTAAAGTTAACAGGTACAGGTCCTACAACTTGGAACTGAGATCTGACCTTGAGTCCTTAAACATTTTAAAATCTGATTTTAGAAAGTCTGAAAATGATTATAAGCTGAAAATAGAGGACTTAGAGAAAACCATTTCAGTTCTAAAACACGAACACACAGATTTTAGGACTCAGATCAAGATCTGGTTGAGCTTGTGATCAGCAAAGCCATGGCAGAAAAGAGTGTTCTTGAAGAAGAGACCTTCAAGAACATGATATCCTCATCCCTACACAACAAAGTGTGCTATCAAAATAGGCAGGGGCTAGGATCCAATGAGATAGCTCCTCCACACACAATCTTGTCAGTAAGATCTCCTAGTGTGGAACTTATGAAGATGAGCTTCCTCTCATAGATCCCATGAGTGAAGAGGATGAAGAAGAAATAGTGAAGAATTCCTCTAAAAAGAGTGAAGAGGAGGATTCCAAGAAGGGCCACTATCCTTCTGAGGAGAAAGTGAAGAGTATGATGACCAAGTCCATGAGAAAAAACTTGATCAGAAAGAGCAAAAGAAAGGCAAGGAAAGCTCAAGAGATCAAGACTACTTTTGACTCTAAGCAGAAACAAGTTTTTATCTCTGCAGGGTTTAAGTGGTAGGGACTGAAGACATCAACCAAAACTCTTCTGCTAGAGTTCTGGTTCTTGTTCAACTTATCTCAGTAGCAAGAAGAAGACTGATCTGCTGTGTACCACTGCTGCACAGCCTGGACCATCAAACTCCAAGCACAGTCCTCAGCCCAAGAGGATTGTCTCATCATCTGCAATGATGAAGGTGGAGAAGGGATGTGACCAAAGATAGTCCTATTCCAAAGAAAAGACTCTTGTGAAGAAGAAGATGAATTGTGTCATGTGTGAAAGTACCACTCACATTGCCAAGGATTGTCCCTTCAATCCTAAAGATACTATCCATATGACCAAAACAAAGGCTTCAAAGAGTTCTAAGAAGATTCAAGCTTCGGAAGGAAAACCTGTTTCCTTCGGAAGCTCCATGTCTAAGAAGAAGGAAGTGGAAAATTACCCTCGGAAGAAAATTTGGTCTCGGAAGAAAGGAGTTCTTCCGAAACACTGAAGTCTGCTGCAGTGTTTGCAGAATCTTCCGAAGGTTCAGTTATAAAAACTTCCGAAGTTCCAAAAGCTTATAAAGTTTTAAAGGTCAAGTCCAAGACTCCAAAGGTGGTGTGGATGTCTAAGAAAGACCAAGTGACTGAGATTTCTCCATCAATAACAGCTCAAGATCCTCTTAGTACAACCATAGGATCTATTACTGTTGAATTACCTTCTGTAAATGAGCCCAAGACAAGCAAGGTTTGGGTTTCCAAATGTAACTAATCATTCTCTTTGTGCAGGGATAGCTGAAGACAGACAAAAATGTCTGGATCATAGACAGTGGCTGTTCCAGACACAAGACAGGCAATAGGTCACTACTCCAGAACTTTGAAAGGATTGATGGAGGACTAGTTGCTTTTGCAGGAGATGAAGGTGGCTACATTTCTGGAAGGGGCAAGGTCACAAATGGTAAGCTCAGCATAGAAAAAGTAAACTTTGTTAAGGAGCTAGGATACAATCTTCTGAGTGTATCTCAATTTTGTGATCAGAGTCATAACATGCTCTTTACTAAGCATGAGTGCATTGTTATCCTGGTGTGGTCATTCCTCATGAGCATATCTGCTTAGAGCCCCCAGGAAAGGAAACATGTACAAGATGGATTTGAAAGAAACCTCTCCCTCTGGAAAAGTTTCATGCTTTCTGTCTAAAGCCAATAGTGACGAGTCTTTCATATGGCATAAAAGAATGTGCCATGTAAACTTTAAGAACATCAATAAATTAATTAAGCATGATTTGGTAATTGGAATGCCAAAGATAGAGTTTACAAGTGATGACCACTATGTTGCATGCCTAAAAGGGAAGCAACATAAGGTATCTCACAAGCCTAAGGAAAAGAACTCCATCACTACACCCCTACACTTGTTACATATGGATCTCTTTGGCCTACCAGTGTAATGAGTTTAGGAAGGACCTTATACTGTCTAGTGATCACAGATGACTTTACAAGATTCACTTGGTTTTCTTCCTTAGAACTAAGGATGAGACTCCTGAGATTCTGAAGAATTTCATCATAAAGATTGAGAATCAGTCTGATCACAAGGTCAAAATCATAAGATGTGATCAAGGAACTGAATTTAAGAACTAAATACTTGATACATTTTGTGATGAAAAGGGGATTACAAGGCAATTCAGTGCTCCCAGGACTCCTTAGCAAAATGGTGTTGCTGAAAGGAGAAACAGGACACTGATTGAAGCTGCAAGAACCATGCTGTCTGATTCTAAACTGCCCATCACCTTCTGGGCAGAGGCAGTCAACACTGCCTGCTATGTGCAGAACAGAGTTTTAGTAGTTAAGACTCAGGCAAGACTCCTTATGAACTTTGGCACAAGAGGAAACCTTTCATTGGTTTTCTCAGGTCATTTGGATGTCCTTGCACCATCTTGAAAACCAAAGATCAAATTGCCAAGTTTGCTGAGAAATCAGATGATGGACACTTTATTGGATACTCTTCCCAAGCTAAGGCTTATAGAGTGTACAATCTCAGAACTAGAAGTGTTGAGGAGTCAACCACTATGACTTTCAATGAACACACCCTGTGTTGCTGGTTCTGGTCGGATTGGTTGTTTGATCTTGATTTGGTTACCAACTATTTTCACAATCTTGTGAGAATGTTTCAGGATCTGCAGCAAATTTAAATACAGATGATCCTGATCCAAGATTTGAGCTAGGAAGATCCTCAAGTCATATATCTTCAGCTCCAGTTGGAACCACTTCTGCAAATGAGGTTTCTGTCAGTACAACAATGACAAACTCAGCTGATACATCTGGTATGCCTTCAAATTCCAGCTCAGAGGCTCTAGACCAGATAAGAACACCTCAACTATGGAAGATACAATGGTGTGGTGACAGTGACCAAGAATTTCTTGATGCCACTAACCACACCATTGATGAGAACATCAATGATGTCACACACTGCTTGGATCAAGTTTCACTTGAAAAGTGTGCTGATGTGGTGGGAGAAACATCCATGCCAGATCTAAATTTCTCTAATTTAGATCTTTCTCAACAACTTGCTGTGATCCCTCAGCTTAGGATCCACAAGTCTCACCCTACCACAAACATCATTGGAGATGTTGTCTCAGGGGTAAAGACAAGAGGACAAACCCATGAAGCAAATGTTTGTCTTCACTCTTGTTTTCTATCCCAGATAGAGCCAAAGAAAGTTGATGAAGCTCTAAAGGATGGAAGTTGGGTTGAAGCTATGCAACAAGAGCTGCTTCAATTCAAAAGGCAGAAAGTTTGGAACCTTTGTCCTCTTCCTTCTGGGAAGACTACAATTGGAACCAAATGGGTGTTTAGGAACAAGAAATATGATAGAGGCATCATCATCAAGAACAAAGCTAGACTGGTTGTTCAAGGATACACACAAGAAGAAGGGATTGACTACACTGATGTCTTTGCTCCAGTGGCAAGATTAGAAGCTGTTAGGATATTCCTGGCATTTGCTGCATCCAAGAACTTCAAGGTCTTTCAACTTGATGTGAAGTGTGCCTTTTTGTATGGAGTGATAGATGAAGAGGTTTATGTCAAACAGCCACCTGGTTTTGTAGATCCTGATCATCCTGATTATGTCTGCAAGCTTGACAAGCTCTCTATGGGCTGCATCAGGCACCCAGGAAATGGTATGAGACACTATCTGAGTATCTTTGTAAACATGGATACAGGAGAGGTACTATAGATGGAACTCTCTTCATCAAAGAACAAGGAAAAGACATATTGCTAGTTCAAGTATATGTGGATGACATCATCTTTGGTTCAACTAATCCAAAGCTCTGCAAAGACTTTGAGAAGCTGATGAAAGACAGATTTGAAATGAGTGCCATGGGGGAACTCAATTTCTTTCTGGGAATTCAAGTGAAGCAAGTTGAAGATGGCATCTTCATAAGTCAGTCAAAGTATGTTCGGGACATACTCAAGAGGTTCAATATGACTGACTGTAAGATTGCTAAGACACCCATAGCCAGAAACCACTCTCTTGGTCCTGATCTTGAGGGGGAGTGTGTAGATGAGCACTTATATAGGGCTATGATTGGGTCTCTTATGTATCTTACTGCTAGCAGGCCTGATATCATGTTTGCTACATGTATTTGTGCAAGATATCAAGCCAACCCTAAGATGTCTCACCTTATCACTGTCAAGAGGATTCTAAGATACCTCAAAGGTGCATCAACACTTGGACTATGGTATCCTAAGAATTCTGACTTCAATCTGTATGCCTATACAGATAGTGATTATGGTGGTTGCAACATGACTGCAAAGTCTACATCTGGGGGATGTCAATTCTTGGTGGAAGGGTTGTCTCATGGCAATGCAAGAAACAATCCTGTGTCTCTGCATCAACTGCTGAAGCTGAATACATTGCTGCTGCAAGCTGCTGTGCTCAAGTACTTTGGATTCAAAATCAGATGCTGGACTATGGGTTAAATCAAGGAGACTCCCATTCACATAGACAACAACAGTGCTATCTCAATCACAGAGAACCTGTGCAGCACTCAAGGACAAAGCACATCAATATCAGGTATCATTTAATAAGAGATAACTATGAAAAGGGATTAATAAACTAGTCAAAGTTCACACAGATGAACAATATGCTGATCTGTTTACAAGGCCTTTGATGAACAGAGATTTAAATATCTAATATCAGCTATTGGGATGATAACTTTGAGTAAGCTTTTCTTAAAACTAATTCTTATTATTTCTTTAAAATTTATGTGTGTCCTAAGTTGTCTAGTTCATCACTTTCATAAGCTCATGTTTTCTTTGGATGAAAATTTCTTTTTGAAGACTTTTCTTAGACTTTTGAAAATTTCTGATATCGGAAGTTATGCTTTTAACTTCGGAAGTAAATCATGCCTTCAAATAAATAACTGTCTAAGAAATTTACCTTCGGAAGTGTTTTCAAATTTATCTTCCGAAGCTAAATACTTGTCTCAGACACTTACTCATTTTCAAGGACCATTTACTTCCGAAGCAAAATTAACTCTCGGAAGCTTTGTTAGTTTATATACAAAGCATTCAAGTTTTAAATTTTCTTCCGAAGCAAAATTCTCAAATCTCTCAGAAAATTCTTCCGAAGTCATTTTAGCTTCGGAAGCTTTTTAATTAAAACTTCGAAGATAATTAACCTTCGGAAGCTTTTTGACTTCCAAGAAAACTACTTTTTGAGCAAAAGTAAACTACTTTTTCAGAGGTGGACCGCATCCGGATTTCAAAGTTTATCCTCTTTCATTAAACTTTATCTGAAATCCTTCTCACATATAAACCCAACGGTTTCCCCCTCTTTCTATCATCTGTTCTTCCTCCAAACCTAAAACCCCAATTTCTCTCTGAATTTATTTCTTTCTTCTTTCTTCATCCTTAAGCTACTTCAAAATGGCCAACCTTGCTCACAGAAATGATCCCAACTTTACCATGCAGCTACACAGACAACACAATCAGGTTGCTCTGTTAAGCTCTGAGAAAGATCCTCATTTCTCAGAGGTTTGCCATTTCCTAACTCTGTCAAACTACTTCACCTCCCTAACCATTGATCCTCCACTCTATGAGGATCAATTGCTTGAATTCTGGAAGACCTGCCAAGAGGTCATTATGGATGGGGAGAAGGCACTGTCTACCACAGTGCACGGAAGAACAATCTTCATCACTCTGGCCATCATCAATAGACATCTTCAGCTGGATGATGAAGAAGGTGAGGTGTTTTTCCCAAAGGAAGCTGTCAATCATTCCTTTGAGCAGATGGGATATGAGGGAGATTTCTCTGTAAAGACCTTTAGGAAAGGGAAGGTCTCATCCCAGTGGAGATTTTTGCTCCATGTGGTCATCCACAGTTTATCAAACAAGCATGGTGGATGGGACCAGATTCCTGAGGATCTCTCCTTCATAATCCCTGGAATGGTTCAGGGGGTCAAATTCAGGTATTCTCAGTTTGTTATACAAATTTACTTGCTAATTTAGACTCCTTAGAGTATTACATGTTTCCTAGATATGTCCAGTACATTCTTACTGTGAACTGGGCTCACAGTTGAGGGAAACAGGTAACATTCTTAAATTGGGACAGATGAAGCCGACATCTTTAAAATACTGAGAAAGCCACTTGTGGGTTCTCTGGGGTAGAAACAGCCCTAGTCCCAAAAATGTTAGAGCTCATTGCTCAAGGTGACAACCTAGCAGCACAAGCTAGTGTTGAACCCACACCTGCTTTTTCCCAACACCTCTCACAGCCTCAAATCACCATCACTTACCAAAGAAAATCCAAACGAACCCCTGCTCAGGCTATTCAGTCTGTGGAGGCCCCCATATACTCACCCATACAGGAAGAAGTGGACACTAGAGCTCCCACTTCTCCTGAGGAGCAGACCACTCCCATCTCTTCAAGAATCAGTGCTGAGGTTCCTCATGCTCAGCCTGATGAGCTCATTAGCCCTACTGCCTTAAGCCATCACTTGAGTCTCAACACTCAAGTGATCAACCTTAGGGGACAGTTACCATCCCAGCCTATAGATCTCAACCAACCAATCCCAACCTTGATTTCTATACTGATGAAGATATAGGTTTCAGTGAGTATAATGAATCTCTCTTCTTTCCACTACTCAAAGAGAGATGAATACTCCTGAGTCTCCTACATCTATCCCACATCAGTCACCTACAACTGAGGTGGACACTCCTGAACCTGTTCAGGATGTCCATATGGAAGAGGCTCTCACTTCTGAAAGTGATTACATCATTAAGACCTCAACCATGGCAACTCAGCCCACTGACATCTCAACTGAGATTGCCAGTGAGCAGAGGAAAACCAGCAGCCAAGAACCTCAAGCTGGTGGTGAGAGAGAGGACTCTGGTCCAATCATCTCATCCCCCAATGAATCTTTTGATGAAGATGAGGGGATCTGAGACTACTGGTGCAAAATTGTCTAAAACATGCACTTACCTAGTCTCAAGGTCAGTCACCTTGAATCTCAGGTGACTACCCTACACAACAGGATCAATGATCAGCAACTTGAGATTTCATATCTTAAGGAAAAACTAGCTGGGAGACCCTTAAGGAGAGCTCAACCAGGAACACAAAAACCTGTGGATGTGATTGACCTATCTTCCAGCTCACCTATGCAAGTGGGTGATGCTACCAAAAAGGGGGAGAAAGTCATTACACCACAGAACCTGGGAGTTCTTCAGAGAGAATGGACATTGAGGACTCACCATCCTCACTTGCAACTGTGCATTCTCAGCAACCTCTCTAGTTCACATTGATGTGGACTACACAGACTCCTTCATACAGAGTCTGTTTGAGGATGGGATACCAAGGGCTATGTCACCTTCACCATTCAATCACATCATTGGGTGGAGGTATGACAACAACAGAAAGGCCCTAATCATCATAAGAGTTCAAGGACAGCAAGAAGTCTTCAATTTTCAGACCTTGGACTACTATGAAGGTCTGGATCTAGTCAACATGCCACTTGTCAACCCAAGCCAATCAAGACAAGCTGACAGACTGGCTAAAAGAATCCAAGAAAGGATCACTGCAGAGTTCAGCTTAAGAAGGAGACTTAGGCAATCAGGCAATGTCATCGGTCAACTGGATGTTGAGGCAGACCCTAAGATTAGCTTCATAGGGGAAACCTTGACTGAAGGCCCAGTGACAGAACCTGAGAGCCCTGTCTTATCATCTCCAATGCTGCAGAGATCCATATTCCTTCTGAGACACCTGCTGGTGAAGGTGCTTCTCAACCTCTCTCTGGCCTGAGCTCAGATGCTGCAACAAGCAATGAAAGGCAAAACTCTCTCCACCTGAGTCACAAAGGTCTGTGAGTGACAAAGGGAAAAGAAAGATGATCTGAGGAGATTGAGGAGGAGAGAGAGAGAGGAAAAGGAGGCTAAGGGGAGAAAGTTCCTCTGCTGAGTCTCCAAGACTCATGGAGTCTGCAATCAGGGCTGCCCCCAGACCAGATACTCAGAATGATGAGTTAAGGCCAGTTAGGATAAACTATCTGCAGACTAGGAACTATGACATAGATAGTGTCATTTCTCTTCCTTTGATGAGTTGAATGAACTGGTTGACTGGAAAGGTCAAGAGAGAAGAAGGAGGCAGAAGATGCAGAACTCCTAGTACAAGTCAAAGAAGAGAGAAAAGAAAAAGACTGTACAAAGGTATGCCTACCCTCTCTCCAGTTCAAGAAAGTCCTGAACAAGAGGATGTGGTTCAACAAGAACCTCAGGTAGATAAAGAAGAAGACAGAATCAAGATGATTAACTACCTGAGTGCCACAGGCTCTATCAGGCAGATGCACTCCTTCCCTTGCCTTATGACTATATTAGTTTGAGTACTTAAAACAACTTGAGCTTGAGCTAGTCAAGAAAGAAAGACAACAAAGAAGAAGCTAAGGGAAGAAGATGCAAAATCAAGAGCCATCATCCAAAAGAGCATGAAAAAGTCTGCTGATAGGCAGAGGATGATGAGCTTCTTGAAGCTGTATGGATTCTCCAGAAGGAGACTTGGACCCATGTCTCTATCCACTATGGATGAGCATATCAAGGTAATCAAGCAGAAGATCAAGAGTGGAGAGCTCACTGACTTACACTCCACTCCAAGTCAGGCTCCACCTGAAGTGAGGTTAAGTTGAACAACCAGAGACAACACAACCCGGACCTCCTGCTAATGCTCAGCAAGCTTCATCTTCTGATCCACAGCAGGGTCAACCTCCCTTTCCATCTGAACCTGAGAGAGAGGAAGTCCCAACTAAGAAAGACGGTGAAGATCAATCTGGTGCAACAGGCCAGTCTTCTCAGTTAAAATTTGGAAAGAGAAAGAAGAGGATGGCTTCTAGATCAAAGCCTAAGAAGAAGAAGAAGCCTGTATCCCCTTCTAAATCTCAGGATGAATCAGAACAGCCTGAGGATGTGCAGCCAGAGGAAGCTTCACCAACTCCAATTCAAATAGCTCCTCTAGAAATAGGAAGACCCATCTTGTCTTGGACATACACCACAAATCCAGAAAGATGGCATGTTATTAGAGATCAAGGCATTGAAGACATTATACATGGCAAGATATGTTTCAGTTGCCTCTGCATGACCTCTTTGACATGAGAAGACACTTTGACAGCCTGAAGGATCCTGATCATCTTATGAAGAAAGGAATGTGATCATCCTAATGAGGACTGTTAATATTTGAAGTTTTCAAGTGTTTTGGTAGCATCAGCCTAGGGGGAGTTTGTAGAGATTAATGAAGAGGCTGATGCAACCTAAACATCTTAAGCCTTTCCTGCATGCTGCACAAGTGCATTAAAGAAGAAGCTTAGGAAGTTTCACACATGAAACATAAAAAAATACTCTAAGTGTGAAATCTTCCGAAGCCAAGACCAATATCTTCCGAAGCCAAACATGAAGTCTTTGAAGCCTCAGAGACAAAGTCTTCCGAAGCTTCAAGTTCATGAAGACAGATTTCTTCCGAAGACTTTTAGTAACATGCTTTATCTGATGTACTGTTCCATAAAGCTGGACACCTTTCCGCTGCACCTCTGCAAGTCACCAACTTACATGAGTTGGTGAAAAGGTCCATGCTTTTGGTAACTGTACATTGAGGTCTTGAGTCTGTAACTTTCTACTTTATGTACTTTATCCTTTATTGTAATAGATAAGGATGTGAACTATGGCATGTCATAGTCACAAGTCAAAAGGCAATCTGCCTTTTGACTCTACAATTGATTTTGTTTATGTCTAGTCAATTGTATCCAGCTGGCTTTCAAAGTATAGCCGGCTGGATGTAGTATAAGTATCTCATGTTCTTGTATCTTTTATTTATGCTTTTAACACTTGTAATAGAACATAGAGAAGGCAATATACTGCATTCTTGAAAACCATACACTTGTGTTCTTTGTGTTCTGTCTCTTGCTTACTTGTGTTCTTAGTATCTTAACACTTGGTAAATCCAGTTTACTGTTTGATTAAAGTTTAGTTAATCTCCTCTTTGTGTTGTTGTGTTGTAACTAACCCTTCAAGGATCCTGCAACTATCCTCCGAATGTAACCAACAAAGGAACAAATGCAGACTGATATTGATGCCTCTAAGTGCCAGACTGGATGCAATTGGGATGCGGTCAAGTAGGAGTCTCCTAATAAAACATATAACTTTGATTAGGACCCATTTAAGCCATGTGACATTTACATGAGGGAGGGGTATTGGGTTACTATCAATCCAACTTCTACAAGAAGCTCTAGAAAAGGTACCCGAGTTATCTTCATGCCACACCCATCTATCATCTCCTAGTTTGAAGAGGTAACTTCTTAAAAGCTCTTGCAAATTAGTAATCTGATGGGAAATTTATCCACATTGGAGGATCTTTTCCAAGCCTAGTTAACGATGATTGTATTGTCCTATTATCTTTGAATTCTTTGCGAGATTAACACTTTTTTGCAAGATTTCATTGTGAATAATTTGGAAAATTTTCCTTAAGTGGGGCTAGTCCAATCCATGGGTGTTTCTAGAACAAGGTGTTATTACCAACTCTAACCTGCTTTCTAAGGAGTAAATGAACGATTTTGCCTTGGACACATTAAGAATATTTGTGACAAGATCTCCTTGAACCGGTACCGCCTCAATAATCTAAGGATTTCCACGTAAATTCATCTCATTCGAACCAGGCACATTATTTCCTTGAACAAGTTACCCTCTAAAAATCGTATTTCTAGCACCAGTAAGAGAATTTCTATGAGACTTAATAGTGACTAACATAGTAAAGATCAATTTATTTTAGTTTTGCTTCTTGCTCTAAAAATAGGAAACACTTGTCGAAAATAGTTTGTGTTCTTGGTCCGACCAAGAAAGAAAAGGGAATTGGGGCATGAAAAAAGGCATTCTTTTTTGATCTGTAACCACGGAGCGGTACACTGAACATGTAAGGCCCCGTTCCTGGAGACCTCACACTTGGTCATTCACAGCATTAAATACATTAAACATTAAAAATCTACAATCTTAGCAGCGGAATTATTTTAACAAAAACCATTCATTTCATTAAAACACTGTTGTTGAGCAACACACTATTGGTTAACCGAATACAAAAGAATTGTTTAATTGCATTACAAAACAACAGCAATAATAAGTATGAATGGTTTTTGTTAAAATAATTCCGCTGCTTAAGATTATAGATTTTTAATGTTTAATGTATTTAATGCTGTGAATGACCAACTATGAGGTCTCCGGGAACGGGGCCTTACAAGTTGGTATCAGAGCCAAAGTTTAAGAGAATTAGGTAAATAAATCTTTAAAACCTAAACTTAAAATGAAAATGGGACAATTGGAGGGATGTCAGCCCGAGTAGCTACGTGCCATCATGTATGTCTTTTCTTATGTTAACCGGTATTATGTGCGCATGCTATTTGATTTATGTGCCCTTAGTAGATTAGATATGATTAAGTCAGGATAGGAAATGCATGGGGTATGAAGAGTAAAGTAAGTGGCTGATCACAACTGGTCACTGTAATTAGGGACTTACTATACTTGATATAAACTGAGTTGTTACCTTGAATGACCATGTTAGTGTTTGAATCTTATAGCGTGTTAGAGGATGGCTGGACGGAATCTTCCAAGACTCCTAGAGGCAGAGGCCATCAGCGTGTGACTAGGAGCAGTGCTAAGGCTCCTAAGATGACCCATGAGAACCCTGAGGTTCATGGCCGGAGTGAAGAGAATGAGAATGCTAGCTTGAATGCCTCAGCTAGGGAGGCGATTGCTGATGAAGTACACCAGGTCATGCAGACAGTCTTACCGTCTGTGGTGACTGAAGTCATCAGGAGCGAGGAAAGAAAGGGGAAGAAGAATAGAAAGGGATCAACGGGCAAGGGAAGCAGAAGGGAGGAGGAACAACCAGAGCCTGAGACTGTGTTGTCCAGGAGGAGGAGGATGATGTAGTGGGGGTAGCAACTGAAGGATGCAGTTATGGAGCGTTCCAAAGGTGTAAGCCCCCAACATTTGATGGAAATGGCAATGCTGCTGCCGCTCACCGCTGGGTGAGGGAAATGGAGGCAGTTTTGGAGATCAGTGAGTGTCGCGAGGACCAAAAGGTGAAGTTCGCAACTCACTCTTCATTGATTTAGCGTTGTGTTGGTGGGACAATATTGTCCAAGCTGAGGGTGCTAGAGCCATCGGGAGAATGCGATGGAAGGAGTTTAAGCAGTTGGTGATCGAGGAATTCTGTCCTCACAAGGAACTCGATAAAATCGAGAGGGAGTTCTTGCAACTTGAAGCGGGAACCAAGACCCACCAGCAGTACACCACCATATTCAACGAGATGGTGAGCTGGTGCTGGATCAGGTGACGCTGGTGTCAAGGAAGATCAAGAGGTACATCCAGGACTACTAGCTGACATTCGCAGGCACCTGATTGCTGCTCAGCCAGGTACCTTTCGATCGGTGGTGGATTTGGCGGGTAGATTGTACGATGAGCGAGAGGAGACTGTGGTGGAGATGAAGAAGACGAGTGGGGATGGTAAAAACTGGAATAGGAAGAGGTTTGGATGAGGTGGTTTTTCTCCAAACAACAAGAGATGAAGGTGGACGACCGTGGGGTGTCGTCAAGATCGTGGCTGAAAGGTGTGGCAGATGTGGAAAGGAGCATACCGGTGAGTGCAGATGGGAATGAATGTATGCTTCAGGTGTGGCAAGCCTGGCCACATCAGTAGAGACTGTAGGGTGCTGAATGCTGAGTGCTATAACTGTGGCAGGGAGGGCCACGCGACCAAAGACTGTAAGAAGCCGAGGCGAAGAGCTCTGGAGCAAAGAAAGCCAGAGGAAGGAGGGCAGAGCAAGTGCTGGAGCTTACACCTGACCCGGAGGAAGCCAGAGCTGATCCCGATGTTATGTCAGGTATGTTTCTAGTAAACCAAACTTGTGCCTCTATATTGTTTGATTTGGGTGCTAGTAGGAGTTTTATTTCCACTACTTATTGTGCTAAGTTTCCTATTAGTAGTAGAAATGTCAGTGAACCATTTGATGTAAAACCGCTATTGGCAAGTCCACGAGAATTACTGATGTGATAGAGGACTGTGCTATAGAACTAGAAGGTTATAGGTTTGCTGCTAGGTTACACGTGATGCCCCTAGGTGGATTTGATGTAGTACCAGGGATGGACTGGTTAGCAACCTATGAAGCAAACATCGTATGTCGCAAGAAGATGATTCGATTAGTTGCGCCCGATGGGAGTTTGGTTACGATTTATGGAGATCGCGTTACTACGATCCCGAAGATGATTTCGATGGCGGTGGAGGGGAAGTGCATAAAACGTGGATGTAGTGCCTACTTGGCATACGTGAAAGATGTGGACGCGTTGGTACCGCAATTATCTGAGGTGCTAGTGGTGTGCGACTTTTCGGACGTATTCCTGGAAGACTTACCCGGCGTGCCACCGGATCGGGAGATTGAGTTCCAAATTAATTTAATACCCGGTGCTCAACCCGTTGCCAAAGCACCATATCGATTAGCTCCAACTGAGATGAAGGAACTCATGAGCCAATTGCAGGAGTTGATAGATAAGGGATTCATTCGACCGAGTATCTCTCTGTGGGGTGCTCCGGTATTGTTTGTAAAGAAAAAGGACAGAAGTATGCGAATGTGCATCGACTATCGAGAGCTGAATAAGTTAACGGTGAAGAATCGGTACCCGTTACCAAGGATTGATGACTTGTTTGACCAGCTCCAAGGTGCCAGTTGGTTCTCGAGAATAGATCTACGATTTGGCTACCATCAATTGAAGGTGAAGGAACAAGACATTCCCAAGATAGCTTTCCGTACGCGTTATGGACACTACAAGTTCCTCGTTATGTCTTTTGGTCTAACTAACGCGCCAGCTGCCTTGATGGATTTGATGAATCGAGTGTGCCGGCCGATATTGGATAGATCAGTGATTGTGTTCATTGATGATATCCTGATCTACTCGAAGAGCGAAGAAGAGCATGCCGGTCACATTCGAGAGGTGTTGGAGACTTAAGAAGGGAGAGTTGTGCCAAATTCTCCAAATGCACGTTCTGGTTGCACGAAGTTCAATTCTTGGTCATGTGGTGAATCCTGACGGAATCATGATGGACCCAGGAAGGTGGAGGCGGTTATGCTATGGAAGTCTCCAACGACGCCATCTGAGATTCGTAGTTTCTTGGGGTTGGCGGGATATCATCGAAGGTTCATTCAAGACTTTTCCAAGATCTCTTATCCACTAACCAAGTTGACCCGGAAGGATGTAAAGTTTATATGAGGTCAAGCTCAAGAGAAAGCAATCGAGGAGTTAAAGGCAAGGTTGACTCAAGCTCCTGTCCTGTCATTACCCGAAGAAAGCGAGGATTTGGTGGTCTATTCAGATACTTCCCACTCGGGGTTGGGGTGCCTATGCATCCCGATAGTTGAAAGTTCATGAGGTCAATTATCCGACTCATGACTTGGAGCTAGCAACCGTGGTCTTTGCGTTGAAGATTTGAAGGCACTATCTATACGAGATGAAGTGCACCATTTTCACTGACCACAAGAGCTTGAAGTATTTCTTCGAGCAAAAAGATCTGAACATGAGGCAGAGAAGGTGGTTGGAGCTCATAAAAGATTATAATTGCGAAATCTACTATCACCTGGGCAAAGCCAACATGGTGGCTGATGCTCTTAGCCGAAAGGAAAGGCCCGAGCCAATTCGGGTGAAAGCATATCAACTGATCATGACCTCTAATGTAATGAAGCAAGTCAAAGAGTTTCAAGATGAGGCACTGAAAGAAGGTCATCTTAACTCTAAAAGGATAAGAGGTCTGGTTGGGGAATTGGGTGAAAACACACTTGGTGTTAAAACCCGATACAGACGGTGTGGATTCCTTGTTTTGGGGATCTACGCGCGAAGATTATGGATGAAGCTCACAAGACTCGATACTCCATTCATCCTGGTACCACGAAAATGTATCAAGATATGAAGGAAGATTATTGGTGGCCGGGTATGAAGCGTGATGTGGTGGGGTATGTGGGTAAGTGCCTTACTTGCTTACAGGTGAAGGCCGGACATTAGAAGTCGTATGGAAAAATCCAACCTTTGGATATACCGGAATGGAAGTGGGAGCACATCACCATGGATTTCATTACGAAGCTGCGCGTACTCGAAAGGATACGATGCCATATAGGTGATTGTTGACCGTCTAACGAAGAGTGCTCACTTCCTACCGATCCGTGAAACATATTCATTTGAGAGGTTGGCAGATCTATTCATCAAGGAAATTGTAACTTGTCACGATGTGCTGGTGTCTATTGTATCTGATCGTGACACCCGGTTTACATCTAAATTCTGGATGAAATTCCACGATGCCATAGGGATGAGGTTACATATTAGCATGGCTTATCATGCCCAAACTGATGGTCAGTCAGAAAGGACCATTCAGACATTGGAAGACATGCTTCGGGCATGTGTGATTGATTTTGGGGGAAGTTGGAATGACCACTTACCGTTAGCTGAATTCTCATACAACAACAGCTATCATGCCAGCATTGGCATGCCACCATATGAGATGCTATACGGTAGGAGATGCGAACCACCGTTTGTTGGGGTGATATTGGTCAGAATGAATTGGGGAGCGTCGAGGTAATTGAGGCTACAACTGAGAAGCTTGAGAAGATTAAAGCCTTCATGAAGGCAGCTAAAGATAGACAGAAGTCGTATGCCGATAAACGACACAGACCGATTGAGTTCCAAGTGGGTGATTGGGTTATGTTGAAGGTCTAACCTTGGAAGGGTATCATCCGATTCAGGAAACAAGGTAAGCTAAGCCCGAGATACATAGGACCTTTCCGAATCATTGCTCGAGTAGGGGAGGTGGCCTATAGATTGGAGTTACCAGATGAGTTAAGTGGAATTCACCTGACATTCCATGTATCTCATCTGAGAAAGTGCTTAGCTGATGAAGACATGATTGTTCCACTGGAAGACATCGAAGTATATGAAAGGCTCAATTATGTAGAGCAACCAGTGGCAATCATCGATCGTAAAGAGAAGAGACTGAGGAATGAAGTGGTTCCTCTTGTGCGTGTATAGTGGTAGCACAGGAAGGGATCCGAATCTACGTGGGAGACCGAGGAGAAGAAGAGAGAACATTACCATGCTTGTTCAAAGAATAACAGGTTTCGGGGACGAAACCTATTTAAGGGGGGTGGACTTGTAACACCCGGTTCTTCTTTAAAAGAAAAGAAAGAATACGAGTGAAGAATAAAGAAAGAAAATGTCAATAAACCCAAGTTGAGGGGTTAAATGTGTAAAAAGGATAAAAGTACAAATAAGTTGGTGTAAAGGTGGGCATGGCTGCCCACCCTCTCTTCACATCACCTTTTTCATCGGTTTTAGAGAGAGAGAGAGAGAAAGGAAGAGAGCAGAGAAACTCTCGGTGAAGAAAAGAAGAAAAATAAGATTATTCAACGTAAGAATTCAAAGTTTTAAGTGTTCATGTTGGGTTTTGTCTCGGTTACATGCTTATGTGCTTATGTGTTTGTGTGTGTGTTCGTGTGTGTGTGTGTTTGGTGTGTTTTTAGGTGTTTATACTCATTTGTAAACGGGTTAGAAGGAAGAAACACCCAAAGTTACACCGATTAAGTTTCAAGACACCGGTTTTACTTGTTTTAAACATTTCTTGGGGCTGAAAATGTATTAAAACGATTTTCAAATGTGTATTATATATCGTATGTATTATGAATGTTTAATGATGTTTCTTAGATGCTTATAAGTTGTTCATGATTAGAATGGCCTGGGTAAGCTTAGAACAGATAGGCTTGATGTTTGGATTCGAAATTATCCTAGAAACATGTTGAACAGAGATTCATGCGCCTAAATAAGGCCCATGCGCCTGAAAATGCCCTAGAATAATTAAGTGTAACTCATGCGCCTAAAGAGTGCCCTCATGCGCCTAGAAAATTAGTCGGACGACTAAGTATAGGGTCATGCACCCCAATAGTACCCATTCGTCTGAATAGCCCATGCACCTAAGTTTCCATACTCCCGAATAGCCCATGCATCTAAATGTCCATGCGTCCGAATGGACCATACGCCCGAATAGTGTCCATGCGTCTGAATGGATCATGCGCCTAAGTGTTAAAGCATATAAGTGTTGGCCTGATGTGCCTGTATAGTGATGAAGCGCCCAAATAAGGTCCATGCGCCCAAATAGTTTCTAAGCGCCTGACACTTAGAATTTATTTCCGAATTTTTGGGAGTTTGTGCTTTTAGGGTTTTGACCGAGGTTTTACTAGGTTTTATTAATGATAGGTTTCATGCATGATTATGATTGTTTTATGATTGTTATTATTATAATATTAGTATGTGACTTTACGTGGTGTGCTTATAATCGTAACGTAAAATATTACTAATAATAAGTGAAAGAACAATGAAGAAGAGAAGTGGAACTCAATTAAAATGTTAACAAGTCTTGCAAGCTTACAGGAGGTACACGGCCATGAGGTCGTCAGCTCAACTGTGATGCAGGTTAGCTACCTTCAGATGCTCATGGGCCAGTCAATTGAGATTGGCGGACCTTTGCAGCATACCCTAGGTGTCTGGGCCAGCCTTGTATACAGTATGTAGAGCTCCTTGTGGGAAAAGATGGCCCAACACCATTTTCCCCGCGCATATAGTTTAGGGTATTGCTCATTGGTCCACATAGACAGTGAAAGATAAATATAAAAGAGTACAGAGTAATCAAGGCGTATAGTAAAGAGATAAATCATCACCTAATTGTATAGTTAATGTGTGCTTATGTATAAAGAGATGAAGTTTTCGTAAAAAGAGTATTTTCATATGTATACCTACAGAAAGTATTTTATTACTTTTAAAACTAGAACTCACTCAGCAACGCTGACTTTTATACATTTTCAGTTGACAGGTAAATATTGCTGAGGATGGCACGAGGGTGAAGCTACTCAGCAGGGAAAGACTGACATCCATTCATACTTATTATTGCTGTTGTTTTGTAATGCAATTAAACAATTCTTTTGTATTCGGTTAACCAATAGTGTATTGCTCAACAACAGTGTTTTAATGAAATGAATGGTTTTTGTTAAAATAATTCCGCTGCTTAAGATTGTAGATTTTTAATGTTTAATGTATTTAGATCTTTTGCCATGCCTTTTGCCTTAGATCTTTTATATTCTTGAGTTCCACTCCCGAAAGTTGTTCTCTTGGGTCCATCAAATTATATCTACCTTACATATTCAATGGAAATTGTTCTGCCTTCAAATCAAATTCATTTATTTTTTCCCTAGATCCTTGAAAATCTTTGTTTCCTCTGAATTTCTCTTAATTCTCTATCTTTTTAGATCCTCTTTTAGTTTGATGATCTTCATCCCTAAAAGAAAGTTAGAAGCTCCATGAACACGAGAGGATGACCATGAGTTCTCTACTACTTTTTTCAATAAGGGATCGACCAACCAAGAGTTGTAGAAGTTGAATAGGTAGGGCCAAAGTCAATATGGGAGGTAATTAGAATAATAGGATTGTGATTAGATCATTTTCTGTTTAAGGCTATGGCATTAGCAAGAGGTCATATATTATGAAATTGGTTACAAACCAGGAATTTGTCTAACTTAGACATAACAGAGCCATCATCTTTCATCCATGTGAATTTTGCACCCCCATGTCATACTCAATAAGAACATCTTGTGAAATGAAGGAATTAAAATCCTCACTACCACTGTTGAACGAAGATGTTGAAGATCTTTTGGAGGAGGACCGGATAACACTATAAAGCTCCCATAAATATCCACATACCTAGTAGAGAATGTTCAAGGTAGCTAGTTCTCCCTATAACAACCTTTTAGCAGAGGTTGAGTGAGGCCCATAAACATTGACAAAATTAACCATCTCTTCAACCCTTTTCAAAACCCAAATACAATAATAAAATGGTGAGAAGATTGTACCTTTGTTTGTTGAGAAAGACCTCCATCCTAAAAAATAGCTAGACCTCTAGATCTTCCATCAAAGGAGTAGCAATCGAAACGAACTCGTTGTAAGGCCCCGTTCCCGGGCACCTCATAGTTGGTCATTCATCGCACATAAAACTTTTTAAAACGTATATTTATTTTGCAGTGGAATTTAAAACTTTCATTAATAACTAAAACATGTCATTTACAACATTTACAACATCTGTTTTCATCTCAAAATACAAGACATGTCAAAATACGGATGCCAGCCTCAAAATGCTCCCAGTAGCTTATGCATCCATGGCTGCAACTCCTCAGCATCAACATATACCTGCCACTATCATGCATACAAAAGTCAGCGACACTGAGGGAGTTCTAGTTTTATAATAAAACATACTTTTCTTTGTTAAAATCGTTCTTTACTTTATTTCAAAATCATACTATACTTTACAATCGTTCGTGATCATTCATCATACCTACATACAGATAATATCTTTATTATCTTCATCATTACGTTCGTTAACGTCGTTCATTCAATGTATTACATTAGCGTTCACTTCTCTTTCTAGATCCGGTCAGACTTTACCCTCTTCGTGGCACTCAGCCACGATTACTAAGGTCGAATGACAAGGATCCTATTCAGTACGTTATTACGATAATTTATTAACGTTCATTCATACATTATCTTTCGTTCATTACTCTTTACTACTCGAATCTTGTCTCATGCAATATCCCCGACTCATGCTCGAAAGCTGATGCTGTGCCGGGGCCTGCTCACAAACCCCCGACTCATGTCCGAAGACTGACACAACACCGGGATACGCGACAAAGATCCCATATGATTCAATCACAAGGATTGAACTCTATCCAAGTCCGTTGCAACATAAAGTCGCTCACCTCATTGTCTCGTCTCATGGACAAAGACCTTTGTCGAGTCTGTTGCGACACAGAGTTGCTCACCTCATATCTATCTTGGCTTTATGCCACACCCCCGAAGTTATATGTAACTCGGGTAACCATCATGTATTTCACCCCCAACATTATGGGTAACAACACCCCCATCGAAATGGGTAACACCCCCACCGAAGTGGGTAACACAACTGAAGGTCAGTCACAAAGACTGGAACCCTTGCGTGCACACTTTAGGATTTGCTGAACCTCACGTGGTAGAGCTTAAGGCATATAGAGCCGTGCACCTCTGTACATATTACTTGCAAGCCTTTCTATACTTTCTCTTTTACTGGTGCATGCATTCTATCATTATGTTCCTCTTTTCATTATCTTCCACTTTACGTTACATAATACTTTTCATTACATTTATTAACGTTCAACGCAAAGACAAGGGAAGACAACATACATAATAAGGAACATACATACACATAAACATACACCATCACCGTACAGGCAACATCATACATGCATAACTCACATCAAACATAAGCCATCACATCATAACCAGGCCTATCTCCCCATAATACCCCCTTAAAACCACTTAGAAAACCTCAAGTCCAAATGGGCGCATGGGACCTTCCAGGCGCATGGGCATAAAATTCTAAGGGTAAAACAGTCTGGGCGCATGGGCACTATTTGGGCGCTTCTGCCCTGTTCAGGCGCATTACCACTATGCAGGTGCATGGAACCCGTTTAGGCGCATCAACACTTGGCCGTTTCATTCACTTTGGATGCATGGCACTATTTAGGCGCATGACCAACACTTGGGCGCATGGCCAACACTTAGGCGCATGGGCCACTGTTCAGACGCATGACCCACTATTGGGCGCATGGCCAACACTTAGGCGTCTGGCCGCTCATGCTAGACGCATGGGCCACTGTTTAGGCGCATGAACCACCTTTGGGTGCATGGACCACCTCTGGGTGCATGGACCACTGTTCGTGTTCATCAGAACATTCTGAAATATTTTCTATGCTACCAACATCATCCGATTATCATTCTAATGATACCCAAGCACAGATCTAACATACTAAGGCCATCTAAGCATGCTATACATCATCACTAACCCATGATCAACTCTAAAGCATACATACATACATATAACATTCGAACATAAAGCTGTAACCCACGGTTTCTTTCCAAAATGTTTACTTAGTATGCATAATAGCCCCAAATCAGTTGAAAATCAGTAAACGAGGGGTTCTAGAAACTCACCTTGAGCAGCCTTCGAGCAACACACTTCAAGTTCGAGACCCACCTTCGATTCAGCTCTTGAATCCCGAAAACGAACTCTAAACATCCAGAACTTCGGTCAAGAACTCGAAACCCAGCTGAAACCGAGCTCAAATAAGAGAAGACTTACCTTTTACAGCTTCTTCTTCCTCTTTCTCTCTCTAGAACCGGGCTCTCTCTCTCTCTCTTCTTCCTCCGAGAGCAAAGCAGCTTTCTGCTTTGACATGGGCGACCATGCCCCCTTTAAATCCATAAAATAATAATGTTTGTACTTTGTACACTTTATCCTCCTCTACTTGTGCACAATTTCTATTCTTTCTATTTACCTTTCTTTTTCTTTTGTTTAAATAGAAATTCGGGGTGTTATAAGTCTACCCCTTTAAAGAGGTTTCGTCCCCAAAACCTGTCGCTTCTCGAACAGTTATGGGTAACACTGTCTCACTTCTTCTTAGATCTTGCCTATAAACTTAGATCCTTTTAGGCTTCACTGCACCCGCACAAGTGAACCATCATCCTCCTTAGCCTATTCTCTTCTTCTTATTAATAATGATCACCAGTTGCTTCTTGTGGTTGGATACTTTGTCCATCTCACTGTTCTCTGGTAGCATGATCATATCCTCATCGGTTGAGCTCTTTCTTAGACAAGACACATGGAACATCAGATGAATTCCACTCAACTCATTGGGTAGCTCCAGTCGATGTGTCACTTCTCCTACCTGAGCAACAACTAGGAATGACCCTCTACACTTTAGGACTAGCTTTATTCGACTCCAAACCAAGCAATCTGCTTTCCTGGTCGAAGCCTTCCTCATAATCATTGTCGTAGGTCGTCACCGAACTCTGGTTGTGCACGGTTGAGCAATCCATCTTCTTGCAACACTTGGGGTTTGAGTCATAGACTATTGATCAACTCACCCGGAGATGCACGTATACCTACCTATGTTTGTCTTGAACAACCTAGCAGGAACAAGCGCTCTCTCTCAATTCTATCGCGCAATCCTCTAGGGCATTAGGTAACCTGGTAGACTTACTAATAACAATTCTTACATCGAAGGGCTCATCGATCTTCCTACCCCTAACGTGCAACATCACAGAAAATAGCGGCAACAAAACTACTACTAGCGTCACAATTAAAGCATAGATGCATAAATCTAAACTTGCAAGAACGTACCTGACGTTACCTCGGAGTGGGACCTAGCCTCCTCCCAGTCATAGCGAAGGCTCTAGCCTTCACCCTCTGTTCTCCTTCCTCGCACCTGAACTTCCTCCGTTCTTCTTCACTCCCGAACCTTCCGCCCTCGGCTTCTTGCAATCCCTGCTCATGTGACCTTCCTCACCACATGAATAACACCTCCCCATACCGTAGTTCTTCACCACATGTTCGGTCCTCCCACAACGGAAACATAAATTGCCCCCCAATCTACATTCCCCGGGTTGCCTGTGTCCACACTTGTCACACCTTTTCGACCCCGCACCAGTTATGACCACACGCTGATCATCCACTCATGCACCTTTGCCACTTGGAGTGGCTCCGCCATGTCCCAATCACTTCCCGTTCCATTCTTGATCACCCTCTCCTTTCTTGCTACTTTCAGTCACCATCACAGATCTTTCATCATACAATTTCCCCGCCAAATCAACCGCCGACCTAAACGTGCTTGGTCGAGCATCGATCATGTGCCTACGGATGTCTGCCGGCAAGCCCTGAATGTAACTCTTGATCTTTCGTGAAAGAGGTGTCACCTAATCCGGCACCAGGCATGCCATCTCGTTGAATTTAGCGGTATATTGCTGATGTGTCATCGTTCCCGCCTCCAGCTGCAAGAACTCTCTTTCAACCTGTCCATCTCATGATGAGGAGAGAACTCTTCCATCACCAACCTCTTCAACTCCGGCCAACTCATCCTTCCGATAGCCCTGCTTCCGTCACCTGGACAATATTGTCCCACTAACACAAGGCTGAGTCCACAAAAGAATGGGCAGCAAAATTTACTTTCTGATCCTCCCGGCACTCGCTGATATTCAATACAGCTTCCATCTCTCTCACCCATCGGTGAGCAGTAGCAGCAGTACCGTTTGCATCAAACGTTGGGGGCTTGCATCATTGAAACGCCCCATAATTACAGCCTCGTGCCGCCTCCGGCGCAGGCTCTTCCTCTTCTTCCTCTTCGTCATCGAAGAAAACTGTTTCAGCCTCGGGTCGTCTTCTTTCGCCCGAAGACCTACCCTTTTCCTGTCTCTCCCCATCTTTAACAGCCTTTATAACTTCGGTCACCACAGACGGTAGGATCGTCTGCATGAACTGATGCACTTCCTCCCTGAATGCCTCTCTCATTGAGGCCTTCTGATTAACATTCTCATCACCACCCTCCTGATGAGGGGTCTCGGGTTCCTCATGGGCTACTCTTTCAGCCCTAAACCTTCCTCTCGTGACCCATGGTTCAGGACCACGTCCACCACAACCTTCACCTCGTGAAGCTTTCGAAGATCTACCACCAGCCATCCTCTAAAAGCACACTATAAGATTCAAACACTAACGCAGTCATTCAAGGTAATAACTCAGTTTATGTCAAGTATAGTAAGTCCTTAATTACAGTGGCCAGTTGTGATTAGCCACTTACTTTACTCTTCATACCCCAAGCATTTCCTATCCTCACTACATCAGTATCTGAATCTACACCAAAAGCACACAAGCCACATAACATGCGCACATAATGTCGGTTAACATTAACTTACTGTAAACATTTACATAAAACCTTTACCTGCAGGCACGTAGCTACTAGGACTGGCATCCCTTTTCCTTTTAGTCCCATTCTCAGTTTAACATTAGGTTTTTCAAAATATTTATCCAATTCACTTAAACTTTTGCTCTGATACCAACTTGTAAGGCCCCGTTCCCGGGCACCTTACAGTTGGTCATTCATCGCACATAAAACTTTTTAAAACGTACATTTATTTTGCAGCGGAATTTAAAACTTTCAGTAATAAATAAAACATGTCATTTACAACATTTACAACATCTGTTTTCATCTCAAAATACAAGACATGTCAAAATACGGATGCCAACCTCAAAATGCTCCCAGTAGCTTATGCATCCATGCCTGCAACTCCTCAGCATCAACATATACCTGCCACTATCATGCATACAAAAGTCAGCGACGATGAGTGAGTTCTAGTTTTATAACAAAACATACTTTTCTTTGTTAAAACCGTTCTTTACTTTATTTCAAAATCATACTATACTTTACAATCGTTCGTGATCATTCATCATACGTACATACAGATAATATCATTATTATCTTCATCATTACGTTCGTTAACTTCGTTTATTCAACGTATTACATTATCATTCACTTCTCTTTCTAGATCCGGTCAGACTTTACCCTCTTCATGACACTCAGCCACGATTACTGAGGTCGAATGACAAGGATCCTGTTCAGTACGTTATTACGATAATTCATTAACATTCATTCATACATTATCTTTCGTTCATTACTCTTTATTACTCGAATCTTGTCTCGTGCAATATCCCCGACTCATGCTCGAAAGTTGATACTGTGCCGGGGCCTGCTCATAAACCCCCGACTCATGTTCGAAGACTGACATAGCACCGGGATACGCGACAAAGATCCCATATGAGTCAATCACAGGGATTGAACTCTATCCGAGTCTGTTGCAACACAAAGTCACTCACCTCATTGTCTCGTCTCATGGACAAAGACCTCTGTCGAGTCTGTTGCGACACAGAGTCGCTCACCTTATATCTATGCTTGGCTTTATGCCACACCCCCGAAGTTATATGTAACTCGGGTAACCATCATGTATTTCACCCATAACATTATGGGTAACAACACCCCCATCGAAATGGGTAACACCCCCACCGAAGTGGGTAACACCCCTACCGAAGTGGGTAACACCCCCACCGAAGTGGGTAACACCCCCACCGAAGTGGGTAACACCCCCACCGAAGTGGGTAACACCCCCACCGAAGTGGGTAACACCACTGAAGGTCAGTCACAAAGACTGGAACCCTTGCGTGCACACTTTAGGATTTGCTTAACCTCACGCGGTAGAACTTAAGGCATTTAGAGCCGTGCACCTCTGTACATATTGCTTGCAAGCCTTTCTATACTTTCTCTTTTATTGGTGCGTGCATTCTATCATTATGTTCCTCTTTCATTATCTTCCACTTTACGTTACATAATAATTTTCATTACATTTATTAACGTTCAACGCAAAGCCAAGGGAAGACATACATACATAATAAGGAACATACATAAACATAAACATGCACCATCACCATACAGGCAACATCATACATGCATAACTCACATCAAACATAAGCCATCACATCATAACCAGGCCTATCTCCCCATAATGCCCCCTTAAAACCACTTAGAAAACCTCAAGTCCAAATTAGGCGCATGGGCATAAAATTCTAAGTGTAAAACAGTCTGGGCGCATGGGCACTATTTGGGCGCTTCTGTCCTGTTCAGGCGCATTACCACTATGCAGGGCATGGCACCCGTTTAGGCGCATCAACACTTGGCCGTTTCATTCACTTTGGACGCATGGCACTATTTAGGCGCATGGCCAACACTTGGGCACCTGGCCAACACTTAGGCGCATGGGCCACTGTTCAGACGCATGACCCACTCTTGGGCGCATTGCCAACACTTAGGCGTCTGGCCGCTCATGCTAGACGCATGGGCCACTGTTTAGGCGCATGAACCACCTTTGGGCGCATGGACCACCTCTGGCGCATGGACCACCTCTGGGCGCATGGACCACTGTTCATGTTCATCAGAACATTCTGAAATATTTCTATGCTACCAACATCATCCGATTATCATTCTAATGATACCCAAGCACAGATCTAACATACTAAGGCCATCTAAGCATGCTATACATCATCACTAACCCATGATTAAATCTAAAGCATACAAACATACACACAACATTCGAACATAAAGCTGTAAACCCATGGTTTCTTTCCAAAATGTTTACTTAGTATGCATAATAGCCCCAAATCAGTTGAAAATCAGTAAACGGGGTTCTAGAAACTCACCTTGAGCAGCCTTCGAGCAACACACTTCAAGTTCGAGACCCACTTTCGATTCAGCACTTGAATCCCGAAAACCAACTCTAAACATCCAGAACTTCGGTCAAGAACTCGAAACCCAGCTGAAATCGAGCTCAAATAAGAGAAGACTTAACTTTTACAGCTTCTTCTTCCTCTTTCTCTCTCTAGAACCGGGCTCTCTCTCTCTCTCTCTCTTCTTCCTCCGAGAGCAAAGCAGCTTTCTGCTTTGACATGGGAGACCATGCGCCCTTTAAATCCATAAAATAATAATGTTTGTACTTTGTACACTTTATCCTCCTCTACTTGTGCACAATTTCTATTCTTTCTATTTAATTTTCTTTTTCTTTTGTTTAAATAGAAATTCGGGGTGTCACAAGTCTACCCCCCTTAAAGAGGTTTCGTCCCCGAAACATGTCGCTTCTTGAACAGTTACGGGTAACACTGTCTCACTTCTTCTTTGATCTTGCCTATAAACTTAGATCCCTTTAGGCTTCACTACACGCGCACAAGTAAAACCATCATCCTCCTTAGCCTATTCTCTTCTTCTTATTAGTAATGGTCACCAGTTGCTTCTCGTTGTTGGATACTTTGTCCATCTCAGTGTTCTCTGGTAGCATGATCATATCCTCATCGGTTGAGCTCTTTATTAGACGAGACACATGGAACATCAGATGAAATCCACTAAACTCATTGGGTAGCTCCAGTCGATGTGTCACTTCTCCTACCTGAGCAACAACTAGGAATGACCCTCTACACTTTAGGACTAGCTTTATTCGACTCCAAACCAAGCAATCTGCTTTCCTGGTCGAAGCCTTCCTCATAATTCATTGTCGTAGGTCGTCATCGAACTCTGGTTGTGCACGGTTGAGCAATCCATCTTCTTGCAACACTTGGGGTTTGAGTCATAGACTATTGATCAACTCACCCGGAGATGCACGTATACCTACCTATGTTTGTCTTGAACAGCCTAGCAGGAACAAACGCTCTCTCTCAATTCTATCGCGCAATCCTCTAGGGCATTAGGTAACCTGGTAGACTTACTAATAACAATTCTTACATCGAAGGGCTCATCGATCTTCCTACCCCTAACGTGCAACATCACAGAAAATAGCGGCAACAAAACTACTACTAGCGTCACAATTAAAGCATAGATGCATAAATCTAAACTTGCAAGAACGTACCTGACGTTACCTCGGAGTGGGACCTAGCCTCCTCCCAGTCATAGCGAAGGCTCTAGCCTTCACCCTCTGTTCTCCTTCCTCGCACCTGAACTTCCTCCGTTCTTCTTCACTCCCGAACCTTCCGCCCTCGGCTTCTTGCAATCCCTGCTCATGTGACCTTCCTCACCACATGAATAACACCTCCCCATACCGTAGTTCTTCACCACATGTTCGGTCCTCCCACAACGGAAACATAAATTGCCCCCCAATCTACATTCCCCGGGTTGCCTGTGTCCACACTTGTCACACCTTTTCGACCCCGCACCAGTTATGACCACACGCTGATCATCCACTCATGCACCTTTGCCACTTGGAGTGGCTCCGCCATGTCCCAATCACTTCCCGTTCCATTCTTGATCACCCTCTCCTTTCTTGCTACTTTCAGTCACCATCACAGATCTTTCATCATACAATTTCCCCGCCAAATCAACCGCCGACCTAAACGTGCTTGGTCGGGCATCGATCATGTGCCTACGGATGTCTGCCGGCAAGCCCTGAATGTACCTCTTGATCTTTCATGAAAGAGGTGTCACCTAATCCGGCACCAGACGTGCCATCTCGTTGAATTTAGCAGTATATTGCTGATGTGTCATCGTTCCCGCCTCCAGCTGCAAGAACTCTCTTTCAACCTTGTCCATCTCATGATAAGGACAGAACTCCTCAATCACCAGCCTCTTCAACTCCGGCCATCTCATCCTTCCGATAGCCCTGCTTCCCTCACCCTAGACAATATTGTCCCACCAACACAAGGCTGAGTCCATAAAGAATGGGCGGCAAAGTTTACTTTTTGATCCTCCCAACACTCGCTGATATTCAATACAACTTCTATCTCTCTCACCCATCGGTGAGTAGTAACACCAGTACCGTTTCCATCAAAAGTTGGGGGCTTGCATCATTGAAACGCCCCATAATTACAGCCCCGTGCCGCCTCCGGCGCAGGCTCTTCCTCTTCTTCCTCTTCATCATCGAAGGAAACCGTTTCAGCCTCGGGTCGTCTTCTTTCGCCCGAAGACCTACCCTTTTCCTGTCTCTCCCCATCTTTAACAGCCTTTATAACTTCGGTCACCACAGACGGTAGGATCGTCTGCATGAACTGATGCACTTCCTCCCTGAATGCCTCTCTCATTGAGGCCTTCTGATTAACATTCTCATCACCACCCTCCTGATGAGGGGTCTCGGGTTCCTCATGGGCTACTCTTTCAGCCCTAAACCTTCCTCTCGTGACCCATGGTTCAGGACCACGTCCACCACAACCTTCACCTCGTGAAGCTTTCGAAGATCTACCACCAGCCATCCTCTAAAAGCACACTATAAGATTCAAACACTAACGCAGTCATTCAGGTAATAACTCAGTTTATGTCAAGTATAGTAAGTCCTTAATTACAGTGGCCAGTTGTGATTAGCCACTTACTTTACTCTTCATACCCCAAGCATTTCCTATCCTCACTACATCAGTATCTAAATCTACACCAAAAGCACACAAGCCACATGGTTAACATTAACTTACTGTAAACGTTTACATAAAACCTTTACCTGCAGGCACGTAGCTACTATGACTGGCATCCCTTTTCCTTTTAGTCCCATTCTCCATTTAACATTAGGTTTTTCAAAATATTTACCCAATTCACTTAAACTTTTGCTCTGATACCACTTTGTAAGGCCCCGTTCCCGGGAACCTTACAGTTGGTCATTCATCACACATAAAACTTTTTAAACGTACATTTATTTTGCAGCGGAATTTAAAACTTTCATTAATAACTAAACATGTCATTTACAACATTTACAATATCTGTTTTCATCTCAAAATAGAAGACATGTCAAAATACGGATGCCAACCTCAAAATTCTCCCAGTAGCTTATTCATCCATGCCTGCAACTCCTCAGCATCAACATATACCTGCCACTATCATGCATACAAAAGTCAGCGATGGTGAGTGAGTTCTAGTTTTATAATAAAACATACTTTTCTTTGTTAAAACCGTTCTTTACTTTATTTCAAAATCATATTATACTTTACAATTGTTCGTGATCATTCATCATACGTACATACAGATAATTTCATTATTATCTTCATCTTTACGTTCGTTAACTTCGTTCATTCAACGTATTACATTATCGTTCACTTCTCTTTCTAGATCCGGTCAGACTTTACCCTCTTCGTGGCACTCAACCACGACAACCGAGGTCGAATGACAAGGATCATGTTCAATACGTTATTATGATAATTCATTAACATTCATTCATACATTATCTTTCGTTCATTACTTTTTATTACTCGAATCTTGTCTCGTGCAATATCCCCGACCAATGCTCGAAAGCTGATGCTGTGCCGGGGCTTGCTCACAAAAATATTGACCACTAAATGACTTCTTAGGGTTTGTTTGTTAGGCTTACTCAACTCACAAAAATATTGACCACTGGATTCCTTTTCTTGTGATCAATGGGATGGGAGTGAATTGATCCTACCTTAAGCTTAAGATACTCCGGATACCAATCCACAACATCTTCCAAAATCTATATTCTAAAAGTTTCCCCATTCCATTTAAGGCATATCTCTTCATATATTCTTTCGTTTTTTGGAAACAATGATACCCAACATATCTTTTATAAGTACACTATTCATAACCCTAGCTTTAGATGATTGGAAATAGTGCCATAAGCTCCACTAGTCTTATCAAACACCACCTTGTCCCATAATTGAATCAACACACCATGTATGCAGATCCAAGGAATCCACTCATACGGTAGGGATCGACCCTCCTAAATGTATAGTTTTGAAAACTAAGGTTTCCACATTGATGAATTCGAATGAAGACAGTCGGCTTGTTCAACACATGCGAACAAGAGAAATATGTGAAAGCCTCCAATATACTCTATATCCACATCATGCATTCCAGATTCATCAGGGTACAACCTTAAATTACATAGATGATCAAAATCCTTTACTTGACCCACCAAAGACCGGTTTCTCCAAAGAAGAAGAGCAGTTGTATTCAGGTTGTCAATAGGGTTGCAACAAACCAAATGCACACAAACAAGACCTTGTTAATGTTCGCTCATTGAGAAAATAACTTGTTCATGAACTGTTCACGAACGCTTTCCGAACGAGATTTCTTGTTTGTGTTCATTCATTTAGAAAATAGGTCTGCTCATGAACTGTTCACAAACACTTACCAAACACAAACAAAGACAAATGAATACAAACAATGTTCATGAACATAAAAAAACACAAACAAAAGTTCCTAAACACAAACAATCATATATTCATTTATAATACAATAACAAACGTTACATAGAATCGACCAAAGGTAAATAAGCATTTAACATAATTATCACAAACAATACCTTTAAATAAACAAACACAAATGAAGGAAATGAACACCTTTTCGAATGTTCACAAACATAAATGAACGAACACGACCTTTGTTCATGTTTGTTCGTTTAACTAAACGAACATAAATTTCTTTTTTATGTTAGTTCATTTATTAGACGAACGAACATAAGTGAACTTTCTGCCAAATGGTTCACGAACTGTTCGCTAAACGTTCGGTTCGTTTGCAACCCTAGTTGTCAACATTGATTCTTTGTACATTGTCATAGGAGGTTTTTTGTTTTTAAGAAGATTATTAAGAAAGGACTTGCCATCAGAAAACTTTGTGGTTGTTGGCTTCTGATGCGGTGTGAAATGTATATATAGTTTGAAAAATATTTTTGCACAAATTCAGTTTTAATTGGTTATTACTAATAGTAAACCACATACACAAAAGGCAAGTGTACCTATTTGTGGTAGTATAGTGATGGTAAGAACCGAGTATCAATATGTGGGCACACCTAGCCTACTCAACAACCTTAATATTTGACTACTAGATTTGGTTTTTGTTTGATAAAATGATAAATTGCATTGATAATATTTTTAGGGTTTAAATCAGTAATTAAATATAGTAAAATAAGATTGAAGCATTTGGATTTAAAACTAGGGAATAAAGGTTATCATCCTAATTAGATTAAACTTATGTAATTGTGATGAACTGATGGAGTGATTAAAGATATTAATTAATACAATTACTTTAATGTTTATTAAGGTGAGCTGGGGCGATTTGTCGTCTATCTGCTCCGTAGTGACTAGGATCACGTCAGGTTGAGTTTTACTACTTAAATCAAAGCCCTAGTAATGAAGGTAAATCTTTTGTGACTATTTTGATATATGATTTTTGAAAACATAACTTAGTGTTAAAAAGAGAGTTGATTTGGTTCCTTTCTAACATACCATTAGTTTTAGAAGATTATAACAATTACTATAAATTTCTCAGACTGATAAAAGGGAACCCGCAAATGATCAAAAAGTTAAGGTGATATGATTTCTAATAACGACTTCTAGTTAATTAGCCATGGATTTATTATGAAGACTAATTTCAAAAATAAAAGTTGATCATATATTTTTCAATCGTGTATGACAATCACAATTACAAATCATAAAGTTATAACCTCCCGTTCAATTGTAGATGCTACCCATCAAAAGTTTTACCAAGACCACCATAACATTAGCATAATATAAATCGCACCATTAGTTATTAAAATTACATAAGTTTCATCCAATTAGGATGATAATGAGAGTTTAACTCATAATGAACTTGAACATAACAGCAGATAACATAGAAGATAGATATGAAATCATCAGTGAAATGGAACAATCAAACTGGTGATCCATAATGGATGATACTTAGACAATCATGAGATTCTTCCAAGTGTTGTATGCACCTTCTGAGCCTTCAAGTTATCTTTAAGACTTTATTCCCGAGAGAATTAAGGAGAGTAACTCTCTCACCAAAGCTTGCCAAAATGGTAAACTTAGGCCTTTATTTATAGGCTTTCTGGGGTGTCTAAGCACGGCCCCGTGCCTAAAAGGCACGACCCCATGCTAGTACAATGCTTACGAAAGTTGGTCGGCTCGTACATGAAGGTCGTGTCAGGCATGACCCCGTGCTTACTTTTAGGGACAGTTTTTTTGTCCTATAGATGTTCAACATGGGGGTGTGCTAATTTGAGCACAGGGTTTGTTTCAGGAAAGGCATAATGTAATACCTGGTTATTTTTGTAGTCATGGAAGAATAATAAAAGTGGAAGAAAAGAAAGGAAAACTATAAAGCCCAAGTAGAAGGGTAAAAAGTGTCAAAGTGACAAAAATTTATAAAAGTTGGTGAATAAAGGTGGTATGGCCGCCCATCTCTTTCTCTTGCTCATATCATTCGGATATTTTAGAGAGAGGAAAAAAGAGAGCTGAAAACTCTCGGATTTTAAAGAACAAGAGCTGGAAAGATCGAATTCAAGGTAAGAATTCGTGTGTTTAAGATGTTCATAACTGGTTTCATCCTCGGTTGTATGCTTATGTATGTTGTGTGTGTTCGGGTGTGTGTTTCAAGTGGGTTTCTAGGTGAGAACTTGTAGCAATCGGGTTTTGAAGGAAGTCTTACCCGAAGAGGTCTGCTAAGGTGAGTTCTAGAACCCCCTTTTTACATGTTTTTAACTATTTTAAGGCTGGAAATACACGTATGAACATTTCTATTAAGTCGGGTTTTATACCCGTATGCATGTATGTGTGTATGTTGCGGGTGGGTTTGATTTTGGGCTATGTATGTGTTTGATGTTGTTATGGATATGTTTCTAAGGCTTAGAATGCATAATTTAAGCTTAGAATAAGTTTGAGCATGATTGGAGACCGATGGTCATGTGGCTGAAGGCCATGCAATAAAGTTAATATGGATGAAGAGTCTGCTGGAGGAGAGCTGATTGTTCTTCCGCATTGACAATACGGAAGACCATAAGTGATGTGGACAAGTTCTGCTCTTCCGCATTGACAAATGCGGGGGAGTAGAGGAAATGCAGATGGCAGCTTTTGTTCATCCGCATTACCCAATGCGGATGAACCACACGCTAATGTGGCTGACAACTTTTGTTCATCCGCATTACCCAATGTGGATGAACCACACACTAATGTGGATGACCCTCCGAGTCTAACTCATCCGCATTTTCTAATGCGGATGAGCAAGAGGAAATGCGGATGAAGACAGTTTATTTTTTTGATTTTTTGGAGAAATGTGTAGATGTAGGCTTTGACTTGGGAGATTCTCAGGGGTTCATGTAAATTGACTTTTGAGGTCATAGATGATATGATGGGCATGAATGATGTATGGTTGGTGCTTATGCATGATTGTGTGTATGTGGTATGTTATGCCTGTGTGATGTGCCTTGTATGGTGATGTTGTATGTTTATGTTTATGTTCCTATTATGTATGATTATTTTCCCGCGGCTTTACGTTGAATGATTAATGAATGAAATGAAAAGTATTATGTAACGTAAAGCGGAAGATAATGAAAAGAGGAACGCAATGTAAGAATGCATGCATTAATGAATAAAAGATAGTAAAGAAAGTCTTGCAAACATTATATAGAGAAACACACTCAATGAAGAGTGTTAGTTTAACGGTGTGTGGGATAGCTACTCCAGAAGGATGCACACCGGGGTCTTTCTTTGTGATTGACCATTTGGATGGAACCTTTGTCGCTTACCCTAGGTAATGTGGTCAGGCCACTGGGCGCCATGATGGGGGGTCTATGATAGACCTCGGCCCAGTACCCACTTTATGCATGACGGTGGGGTATAGCACATGGCAATGGTACACCTGAACTTACCCTAGGTACTGTGGTCAGCCACTGGGCGCCATGACGGGAGGTCTATGATAGACCTCGGCCCCGTACCCGCTTTATGCATGACGGTGGGGTATAGCACATGGCAATGATACACCTGAACTTACCCTAGGTACTGTGGTCAGGCCACTGGGCGCCATGACGGGAGGTCTATGATAGACCTCGGCCCCGTACCCGCTTTATGCATGATGGTGGGGTAAAGTTCATGGTTTTGGATGGAATATAAAGAAGTAAAGATGAACGTACGAATAAAAGTAAGAAAGCATGAATGAATGAGAATGAAAGTAATTTATGAAAGTGAATGATAATGACGTACGATAATGAACGGAAGTTAACGAATAAATGATGAAGATAATAATGATATTATCTATGTGTACGTATGATGTGTGACCACATACAAATGTAAAGAATGGTTTTAAATGAAAGTAACGTATGTTTTATTTTAAAATTAGAACTCACTCAGCAATGCTAACTTTTTATGCATCTTCCAGTTTGCAGGTAAAGTTGCTGAGGATGGCACGGGGCGCCTACTTGGCTCTTTTGGATGGCATTCTTTTGTTTAATGTTTTTTCATTGTAATGCGAACAAATGATATTGTGTAATGAATGTTGTATTATTTTGCAAAAGCATTTTTAATGAAAATGTTGTTTTTAATGTTTCCACTACAACGTTTATTTCAAGTTAATATAATTATATGTTTTATGTGCGATGATTGGCTAGCTGTAAGTGTTCCGGGAAAGGGGCCTTACACATGAGGATGTGCTTAATGAGGCACGACCCCATGCTTGGTCTCCAAGCTTGGATTTCTTCAATTTCTTTTCAAATACGCTTCTTTTGTCCATCTTGCCCATTTTAACCCTAAAAACACAATTTAACAATTTTAAGTACAATATAATCATTTTAAGCGAGATATTAAGGAATAATTGATGTGCTTTAGATAGGATTCTTATGTATAATTTGGAGCACATAAGTTTCACTTGATGCCACGTTGTAAGGATTCCTTAAGTCTGATGCAACCCAAAACATCCAAAGTGTCTCAGCAACATGCACTAAGTACTGAAGTGAAGAATGCTTCGGAAGTTTTACACAATGCATTAGAAAATACTCTAAGTGTAAAAACTTCCGAAGCCAAGACCAATATCTTCCGAAGCCAAAGATGAAGTCTTCCGAAGCCTTAGAGACAAAGTCTTCCGAAGCTTCAAGTTATGAAGATAGATTTCTTCCGAAGACTTTTAAGACATGCTTTTTCTGATGTACTTTTCTGTAAAGCTGGACATCTTTCCGTTGTACCTCTGTAAGTGACTAACTTACATGAGTTGGTGAAAAGGTCCATGCTTTTGGTAACTGTACATTGAGGTCTTGAGTCTGTATACTTTCTACTTTATGTACTTTATCCTTTTTGTAATAGATAAGTGTGAGCTATGGCATGTCATGGTCACAAGTCAAAAGGCAATCTGCCTTTTGACTCTACAATTGATTTTGTTTGTGTGTCTAGTCAATTGTATCCAGCTGGCTTTCAAAGTATAGCCAGCTGTAGGATGTAGTATAAGTATCTTATGTTCTTGTATCTTTTATCTTATGCTTTGAAACACTTGTAATAGAACATAGAGAAAGCAATATACTGCATTCTTGAAAACCATACTCTCTTGTTCTGTCTCTTACTTTACTTGTGCTCTTTGTATCACTTTGGTTAACCCAGTTCACTGTTTGATTAAAGTTTAGTTAATCTCCTCTTTTTAGTGTCGTTGTGTTGTAATTGTGTTAAAGCCCTTAAACGGTCCTGCAATTAGTATCAGAGCTTTCCAGGTTCTTGATATACGATCTAACCATCTTAAGATCCCTCACACACACAAAAAACTAACTCTTCAAATGGCTTCCATCTCAAAGACTGATATGGAGACTGGAAACATGAACAAATCCCCACTGATCACTCTTGATGATTTTGACACTTGGTGCATGAGGATGGAAGGCTTCATCAGGTCTCTTGACTCAAGAATGTGGGAATCTGTTGTAAATGGACCTTTCATACCCAGCACCCCCTCTGCTACTGGTGCTGGTATGATCCCTAAAGATATGGCCAACTACTCAGATGAAGATAGGAAAAGAGTAGAGATTGATAGGAAGGCCATGACTGCTCTTCGGACTGCTCTCCCAAACTCTGTATACAGAGGTTTTAAGAAGTGCAAAACAGCTAAACAGCTGTGGGATGCACTGAAGCTGATGTATGAAGGCTCCTCTGAAGCCAAGGAGGACAAGAAAGATCTTCTGAAGCAGCAGTTTGAAAATTTCACCTTCAAAGCAGGTGAAACCATGACCCAACAATACTTCAGGTATGTTGAGATTGTGGATACCCTAGTGGATGGAGGAGTACCTCTTGAGAACAGGGACATTGTAAGGAAGTTCATGTCCTTACTTCCTAGGCAATGGACACACTATTGTGTGGTGATCAAGAGGACTGGGAACCTTAAAACTCTTACTCTGACAGAGTTGTATGGGATTCTCAGTGGATACCAGATGGAAATGAACATGCAAGGTTCATCTGGAAACTCCAACAATCAAATGGGTTCACCCCTTCATGTAGTTGAAAGGGACAGCATAGAACCCCAACACATCTCACATGCTACCCTGACAACTCACATAAGGGTCCTTCATCACCTTCCCGGAGACACCAAGAGAGACTTTACTCAAGGAAGTCCATTCCAAGAGACAAGTTCTTCTCAAGCCTTTGTGTCTACTGATGAAAGCTGTGGGAATTATCTTTTCACTCTTGAAGACCTGGACTGTATTCATCCAGATGACCTGGAATACATGGAGATAGTTCAGCAGATGGCTCTCCTCACTCACAGAGCCAAGAAGTTCTACAAGAGAACAGGAAGAAGATTCCAAGCAATGCTATCAGTGGAAAGTTTGGGCTGGATAAAAGCAAAGTTAAGTGTTACAACTGTAACCTTATGGGTCACTTTGCTAGGGAGTGTAAGGCACCTAAAGAAAATGGGGGTCAAACACAACCCAGACCAAACTACACTGACAAAGCTCCTCAGTCTGAGAAGACTAAGCAACATGCCGCTGTCGCTGTTGAAGAAGGAGGTTTTGACTGGAGTTTTCAGGTGGAATATGCTTCTCCAAACCAAGCACTGATGGCTGATCATGATGAAGCCAAGGTATTGGAACATCTCTGTACTCCTGAATGCATTGCTAAAGTAAATAGATACAGGTCCTACAACTTGGAGATGAGATCTGATCTTGAGTCCTTAAACATTTTAAAATCTGATTTTAGAAAGTCTAAAAATGATTATAAATTGAAAATAGAAGACTTAGAGAAAACCATTTCAGCTCTAAAACATGAACACACAGACTTTAGAACTCAAATTCAAGATCTCATAACCAAGCTAACTGAGTGCCAGGCTGAGCTTGTGATCAGCAAAGCCAGGGCAGAAAAGGGTTTCTTGAAGAAGAGACCTTCAAGAACATGATATCCTCATCCCTGCACAACAAAGTGTGCTATCAAAACAGACAGGGACTGGGATCAAATGAGATAGCTCATCCACACACAATCTTGTCTGTAAGATCTCCTAGATGTGGAACTTGTGAAGATGAGCTTCCTCTCATAGATCCTATAAGTAAGAGGATGATGAAGAAGTGATAGTGAAGAATTCCTCTGAGAAGAGATGAGGATTCTTCCAAGGGCCACTATCCTTCTGAGGAGAAGAAATCAACTGTGATGACCAAGTCTAAGAGAAAGAACTTGATCAGGAAGAGCAAAAGGAAAGCAAAGAAGGCTCAAGAAATCAAGGCTACTTATGATGCTAAGCAGAAACAAGTTTTTATCTCTGCAGGTTTCAAAGTAGTAAGACTGAAGACATCAACCAAGACTTCTCAGCTAAGAGTACTGGTTCATGTTCAAATCATCACAGTGCAAAGAAGAAGACTGATGCTGTGTACCACTGCTGCACAGCCTGGACCATCAAACTCCAAGAACAGTTCACAGCCCAAAGAACTGTCTCAGCATCTACCAAGATGAAGGTGGAGAAGAATGTGACCAAAGCCAGTCTTGCTCTCAAAAGGAGACTCCTTTGAAGAAGAAAATGTTATGTGTCATGTGTGAAAGTACTTCTCACATTGCCAAGGATTGCCCATACAATCCTAAAAGTACCATCCATATGACCAATTCAAAGACTTCAAAGAATCTCAAGAAGTCTCAAGCTTCGGAAGGAAAGTATGTTTCCTTCAGAAGCTCCAAATCAAAGAAGAAGGTAAATGGAAAATTACCTTCGGAAGTAAAATTGGTCTCGGAAGAAAGGAGTTCTTCCGAAGCACTAAAGTATGCTGCAGTGACTGAAGAATCTTCCGAAGGTTCAGTCATCAAAATGTGTGAAGTTCCAAAAGCTTCTAAGGTTTTGAAGGTCAAGTCCAAGACTCCAAAGGTGTGTGGAAGTCTAAGAAAGACCAAATGACTAAATTTTCTCCATCAACAACAGCTGAAGATCCCCATAGTACAACCATAGGATCTATTACTGTTGCATTACCTTCTATTACACTTAGTGAGCCCAAGACAAGTAAGGCTTGGGTTTCCAAATGTAACTAATCATTTTCTTTGTGCAGGAACAACTCAAGACAAACATAATGTCTGGATAATTGACAGTGGCTGTTCCAGGCACATGACAGGCAATAGGTCTCTACTCCATAATTTTGAGAGAATTGATGGAGGACCAGTTGCTTTTGGAGGACATGAAGGTGGTTACATTTCTGGAAGGGGCAAGGTCACAAATGGTAAGCTCAGCATCAAGAAGGTAAACTTGCTAAGGAGCTTGGGTACAATCTTCTGAGTGTATCCCAATTTTGTGATCAGAGTCATAACATGCTCTTTACTGAGCATGAGTGCATTGTTCTCAAGCCAGGTGTGGTCATTCCTCATGAGCATATCCTGCTCAGAGCCCCCAGGAAAGGGAGCATGTACAAGATGGATTTGCAAGAAACATCTCCTTCCGGAGAAGTTTCATGCTTTCTATCTAAAGCAAATAGTGATGAGTCTTTCCTATGGCATAAAAGAATGTGTTATGTAAAATTTAAGAACATAAATAAATTGACTAAACATGATCTGGTAACTGGAATGCCAAAGAAAGAGTTTACAAGTGATGATCTTTGTGTTGCATGCCTGAAAGGGAAGCAACACAAGGTATCTCACAAGCCTAAGGAAAAGATCCATCACTACTCCCCTACACTTGTTACATGGATCTCTTTGGCCCCACCAGTATAATGAGTTTAGGAAGGACCTCTTACTGTTTGGTGATCACAGATGACTTTACAAGATTCACTTGGGTCTTTTTCCTTAGAACTAAGGATGAAATCACTGAGATTCTGAAGAATTTCATCTTAAAAATTGAGAATCAATGTGATCATAAGGTCAAAACCATAAGATGTGATCAAGGAACTGAATTCAAGAACCAAATCCTTGATACATTTTGTGATGAAAAGGTATTACAAGACAATATACTGCTCCCAGGACTCCTCAGCAAAACGGAGTTGCTGAGAGGAGAAACAGATTACTTATTGAAGCTGCAAAAACTATGTTGTCTGACTCTAAACTGCCTATCACCTTCTGGGCAGAGGCAGTTAATACTGCTTGCTATGTGCAGAACAGAGTTTTAGTAGTTAAGACACATGGTAAGACCCCTTATGAACTTTGGCACAAGAGGAAACCTTTCATTGGTTTTCTCAGGTCATTTGGATGTCCCTGCACCATCTTGAATACCAAAGATCAATCGCCAAGTTTGCTGAGAAATCAGACGATGGACACTTCATTGGATACTCCTCTCAAGCCAAAGCTTATAGAGTATACAATCTCAGAACTAGAATAGTTGAGGAGTCAGCCAATGTGACTTTCAATGAACACACACCATGTGTTGCTGGTTCTGGTCCGGATTGGCTGTTTGATCTTGATTTAGTTACCAACTGTTTTAACAAATCTTGTGAGCATGTTTCAGGATCTGCAGAAAATTAAATACAGGTGATCCTGACCCAAGATTTGAGCTAGGAAGATCTTCAAGTCATACATCTTTAGCTCCAGTTGAAACTACTTCAACAAATGAAGTTTCTATCAGCACAACAATGACAAATTCAGCTGATACATCTGGTATGCCTTCAAATTCCAGCTCAGAGGCTTCTCAACCAGATAAAGATACCTCAATTGTAGAAGACAACAATGGTGATGGTGATAGTGATCAGGAATTTCTTGATGCTAATAACCATACCATAGATGACAACATCAATGATGTCACACACTCATTGGATCAAGTTAATTTTGATAAGTGTGATAATGTGGAGGGTAAATCTTTAAGCCCAAATCTAAATTTCTCAAATTTGGATCTCTCTCAGCAACTTGCTGTGATCCCTCAGCTAAGGATCCACAGGTCTCACCCCACCACAAACATCATTGGAGATGTTGACACAGGGGTAAGAACAAGAGGACAAACTCATGAAGCAAATATTTGTCTTCACTCTTGTTTCTTATCTTAGATAGAGCCAAAGAAAGTTGATGAAGCTCTAAAGGATGGAAGTTGGGTTGAAGCTATGCAACAAGAGCTGCTTCAATTCAAAAGGCAGAAAGTTTGAAACCTTTGTCCACTTCCTCATGGGAAGAGTACCATTGGCACCAAATGGGTTTTTAGGAATAAGAAGGATGATAGAGGAATCATCATCAAGAACAAGGCAAGACTAGTTGTTCAAGGATACACACAAGAAGAAGGGATTGACTACACTGATGTCTTTGCTCCTGTAGCGAGACTAGAAGCTGTTAGGATATTCCTGGCATTTGCTGCATCCAAGAACTTCAAAGTCTATCAACTTGATGTAAAGTGTGCTTTCTTATATGGAGTGATTGATGAGGAGGTTTATGTCAAACAACCACCTGTTTTGTAGACCCTGATCATCCTGATTATGTCTGCAAGCTTGACAAAGCTCTTTATGGGCTGCATCAGGCACCCAGGAAGTGGTATGAGACACTTTCTGAGTATCTCTGTAAACATGGTTACAGGAGAGGTGCTATAGATGGAACTCTCTTCATCAAAGGACAGGAAATGACTTATTGCTGGTTCAAGTATATGTAGATGACATCATATTTGGTTCAACCAATCCAAAGCTCTGCAAAGACTTTGAGAAGCTGATGAAAGACAGATTTGAAATGAGTTCAATGGGAGAACTCAACTTCTTTCTGGAATTCAAGTGAAGCAGGTTGAGGATGGCATCTTCATAAGTCAGTCAAAGTATGTTCAAGACATACTCAAGAGGTTCAACATGACTGATTGTAAGATTGCTAAGACACCCATAGCCAGAAACCACTCCCTTGGTCCAGATCTTGAGGGGCAGTGTGTAGATGAACACGTATACAGAGCTATGATTGGGTCTCTTATGTATCTTACAGCTAGCAGGCCTGATATCATGTTTGCTACATGTATTTGTGCAAGATATCAAGCCAACCCTAAGATGTCTCACTTAATCACTGTGAAAAGAATTTTAAGATACCTCAAAGGTGCTTCAACACTTGGTCTATGGTATCCAAAGAATCCTAATTTCAATCTGTATGCCTATACAGACAGTGATTATGGTGGTTGCAACATGACTGCAAAGTCTACATCTGGGGGATGTCAATTCCTTGGTGGAAGGATTGTCTCATGGCAATGCAAGAAACAATCCTGTGTGTCTGCATCAACTGCTGAGGCTGAATACATTGCTGCTGCAAGCTGCTGTGCTCAAGTGCTTTGGATTCAAAATCAGATGCTGGACTATGGATTTAACTTCAAAGAGACTCCTATCTACATAGACAACAATAGTGCTATCTCTATCACTGAGAACCCTGTGCAGCACTCAAGGACCAAACACATCAACATCAGGTATCATTTAATAAAGATAATTATGAAAAGGGATTAATTAAACTTGTCAAGGTTCACACAGATGACCAATATGTTGATTTGTTTACAAAGCTTTTGATGAACAAAGATTTAAATATCTAATATCAGCTATTGGGATGATCAACCTTGAGTAAATTTTTCTTAAAACTAGTTCTTATTATTTCTTAAAATGTGTGTTCTAAGTTGTCTAGTCAATTATCTTCATAAGCTCATGTTTTTCCTTGGATTGGAAGATTTTTTTAGATTAATTAATGATTTTATACTTCGGAAGTTATTCATTTTAACTTCGGAAGAAAATCACATCTTCAAAATATTTAACTATCTAAGAAATTTATCTTCGGAAGAAATTTCAATTTTATCTTCCGAAGCTTAAATAGTTATCTTAGACACTTACTTATTTTCAAGGACCATTTCCTTCCGAAGCAATAATTAACTCTCGAAGCTATATTGATCCCTATACAAAGCTTTCAAGTCTTAAATTTTTCTTCCGAAGCAAAATCATCAAATACTCTAAGGAAATTCTTCCGAAGTCATTTTAGCTTCGGAAGCTTTTTCATTAAACTTCCGAAGATAATTTACCTTCGGAAGCTTTTCAAATTCCAAGAAAACTACTTTTTGAGCAAAAGAAAACTACTTTTTCAGAGGTGGGACTGATGTTCGGATTTCAAAGGTTATCCTCTTTCATTAAACTTTATCTGAAATCCCTCTCTCTCATATAAACCCAACGGTTTCCCCCTCTTCTCTCTCATCTGCTTTTCATCCAAACCTAAAACCCAAATCTCTCTCTGAAATTTCTTCTTCATCTCTAAGCTACCTCACAATGGCTAACATTGCTCACAGAAATGATCCAACTTTACCATGCAGCTACACAGACAACATAATCAAGTTGCTCTGTTATGCTATGAGAAAGATCCTCATTTCTCAGAGGTTTGTCGTTTCTTGTCTCTGTCTCACTACTTCACCTCCCTAACCAATGATCCTCCACTCTATGAGGATTAGTTGCTTGAATTCTGGAAGACCTGCCAAGAGGTCATTATGGACGGGGAGAAGGCACTGTCTGCCACAGTGCAAGGAGAACAATCTTCATCACTCCGGCCATCATCAACTGACATCTTCAGCTGGATGATGAAGAAGGTGAGGTGTTCTTCCCAAAGGAAGCTGTAAATCATTCCTTTGAGCAGATGGGCTACGAAGGAGATTTCTCTGTAAAGACCTTCAGGAAAGGGAAGGTCTCATCCCAGTGGAAATACCTGCTCCACGTGGTTATCCACAACTTATCAAACAAGCATGGTGGATGGGACCAGATTCCTGAGGATCTCTCCTTTATAGTTCATGGAATGGTTCAGGGGGTCAAGTTCAGGTATTCACAATTTGTTTATACTAATCTACTTGCAAACTTAGCCTCCTTAGAGTATTACATGTTTCCTAGATATGTTCAACACATTCTCAACTGTGAACTGGGCTCACAGTGAGGGAAACAAGTAATATTCTTAAATTGGGACAGATGAAGCCCGGCATCTTTAAAATAATGAAGAAGCCCACTATAGGCTTCTCAGGGGTAGAAACACCCTAGTCCCAAAAATGTTAGAGCTCATTGCTCAAGGTGACAACCTAGCAGCACAAGCTAGTGTTGAACCCACACCTGCTGCTTTCCAACCACCTACACAGCCCCAAATATCCATCACCTACCAAAGAAAATACAAACGAACCCCTGCTCAGACTATTCAGTCTGAGGAGGCACCCATATACTCACTCATATAGGAAGAAGTGGATACTGGAGCTCCCACTTCTCCTGAGGAGCAGACCACTCCCATTTTTCCAAGAATCAATGCTGAGGTTCCTCATGCTCAGCCTGATGAGCTCACTAGCCCAACAGCCTTAAGCCTTCACTCTGAGTCTAACACTCAAGTGAACAACCTTCAGGGGACAGCTACCATCCCCAGCCTTTGGATCTCAACCAACCAATTCCAACCTATCCTTCTATACTGATGAAGACTTAGGATTCAGTGAGTACCATGAGTCTCTCTTCCCATCCCCTACTCAAAGAGAGATGAGTACCTCTGACTCTCCTCAGTCTATCCCATATCAGTCACCTATTACTGAGGTGGACACTTCTGAACTTGTTCAGCATGTCTATATGGAAGAGGCTCTCACTTTTGAAAGTGATTACATCATTAAGACCTCCACCATGGCAACTCAGCTCCCTGGCATCTCAACTAAGGCTGCCAGTGAGCAGAGGAAAACCAGCAGCCAAGAAACTCAAGCTGGTGGTGAGCGAGAGGACTTTGGTCCAATCATCTCATCCCCCACTGATTCTTCTGATGAAGATGAGGGGAATTTGAGACTAAAGGTGCAGAAATTGTCAAAAACATGCACCTATTTAGTCTCTAAGGTTAGTCACTTGGAATCTCAGGTGACTACCTTACAAAACCAGGTCAATGATCAGCAACTTCTGATTTCATATCTGCAGGAACAACTAGCTGAGAGACCTTTAAGGACAACTCAACCAGGAACACAAGAACCAATGGAAGTAATTGACTTATCCTCCAGCTCACCTACGCAAGTGGGTGCTGCTACCAAAAAGGGGGAGAAAGTTGTTACAACCACAGAACCTGGGAGTTCTTCAAAGAGAATGGACATAGAGGACTCACCATCCTCACTTGCTGTTGTGCATTCTCAGCAACTTCCTCAAGTTCATATTAATGTGGACTCTATAGACTCAATCATCAGGAGTCTCTTTGAGGAAGGTATACCAAGGGTTGTCTCATCTCCACCACAAGGAACTAGCAACTACATCATAAGGTGGAGGTATGACAAGGATAGAAGAGCCCTTATACTTCACAGAGTTCAAGGCCAACAAGAAGTTTTTCACTTCCAAAGACTGAGCTTCTATGAAAGATTGGATTTAGTCAACATGCCACTTGTCAATCCAAGCAATTCAAGACAAGCTGACAGGCTGGCTCAAAGAATCCAAGAAAGGATCCTTGCAGAGTTTACTCTAAGAAGGAGACATAGGCAATCAGGCAATGTCATCGGTCAACTGGATGTTGAGGTGGACCCTAAGATTAGTTTCATAGGGGAGACCTTGACTGAAGGCCCAGTGGCAGAACCTGAGACCCCTGTCTCATCATCAACAACTGCTGCAGAGGTCCAAACTCCATCTGAAACACCTGCTGGTGAAGGTGTTTCTCAGCCTCTCTCTGGCCAGAGCATGGAAGCTACACCAAGCAATGAAGGCCAAGCCTCAATCCACCCTGAGTCACAAAGGTCTGTTGGTGACAAAGGAAAAGGAAAATGACTCCTGAGGAAATTGAGGAGGAAGAGAGAGAGAGAGGAAAAGGAGGCTAAGGGGAGAAAGTTCTTCTGGGTCATCTACCTTCATGCAAGCTGCAATCAGGGCTGCCCCCAGACCAAATACTCAAGATGATGAGTTAAGGGCAGTCAAGATTACCTATTTACAAACCAGGAACTATGATATTGATGAAATCATCTCCCTCCCCTTAAAAGAGTTAAATGAACAGGCTGACATGGAAGTGTCAAGAGAGATGAAGGAGAAAGAGGATACAAGGTTACTTCTCCAATTCAAAGAGGAGAAGAGACAGAATTGGCTTTACAAGCATGCTCCCACTCTCTCTCCAGTTCAAGAAAGTCCTGCACAGGAAGATGTGGCTCCACAAGAACCTCAGGTAGATAAAGAAGAAGATAGGATCAAGATGATCAACTACCTGAGTGCCACAGGCTTCTATCAGGCAAATGAACTTCTTCCCCTGTCCTATGACTTCATTGAGTTCGAGTACCTAAAGCAACTTGAGCTTGAGCTAGTCAAAGAAAGAAAAACAACCAAAAGGAAGCTAAGGGAAGAAGCTGCAAACTCAAGAGCCATCATTCAAAAGAATGCAAAGAAGTCTGCTGACAGACAAAGAATGATGAGCTTCTTGAAGCTATATGGATTCTCCGGAAGGAGACTTGGCCCCATGTCTCTATCTATAATGGATGAGCATATAAGGGTGATCAAGCAGAAGATTAAAAGTGGAGAACTGATTGACTTGCACTCTCTTCCAAGTCAAGTCCCACCTGAAGTGGAGGTCATGTTTGAACAACCTGAGACACCTCAACCAGAACCTCCAGCTAAGCCTCAGCAAACTTCATCTTCTGATCCAAGACAGGGTCAAACTCCCTCTCCTTCTGAACCTGTGAGGGAGGAACACCCAACTGAGAAAGACATTGATGATCAACATGGTGCTACAGACCAGTCTTCTCAGTTAAAGACATCTAAGAGGAAGAAGAAATGGCTTCTAAACCAAAGACTAAGAAGAGAAGCGAAAGTCATCTACCTCTACACCTCAGGCTGAATCAGATCAACCTGAAGAAGTGCATAATGAGGCAACCCAATCAACTCCTATGCAAGTGGCTCCTCTAACAACTGAGACACCTATCTTGTCCTGGATTTATTCTACCAATCCAGAAAGATGGCATGTTATCAGAGATCAAGGTGTTGAGAATGTCTACTTCTGGCAAGACATAATCAACTTACCTCTGCATGATCTCTTTGAGATGAGAAGATACTATGAGAATCTTGATGATCCTGACCATCTAATGAAGAAAGGAATGGTCTTGATTGTACTGAAGACTACCAACATCTGAAGATCTTCTAAATGTTTTGGTAGCATCAGCCTAGGGGGAGTTTGTAAGGATTCCTTAAGTCTGATGCAACCCAAAACATCCAAAGTGTCTCAGCAACATGCACTAAGTACTGAAGTGAAGAATGCTTCGGAAGTTTTACACAATGCATTAGAAAATACTCTAAGTGTAAAAACTTCCGAAGCCAAGACCAATATCTTCCGAAGCCAAAGATGAAGTCTTCCGAAGCCTCAGAGACAAAGTCTTCCGAAGCTTCAAGTTATGAAGACAGATTTCTTCCGAAGACTTTTAAGACATGCTTTTTCTGATGTACTTTTCTGTAAAGCTGGACACCTTTCCGCTGTACCTCTGCAAGTCACCAACTTACATGAGTTGGTGAAAAGGTCCATGCTTTTGGTAACTGTACATTGAGGTCTTGAGTCTGTATACTTTCTACTTTATGTACTTTATCCTTTTTGTAATAGATAAGGATGTGAGCTATGGCATGTCATAGTCACAAGTCAAAAGGCAATCTGCCTTTTGACTCTACAATTGATTTTGTTTGTGTGTCTAGTCAATTGTATCCAGCTGGCTTTCAAAGTATAACCAGCTGTAGGATGTAGTATAAGTATCTCATGTTCTTGTATCTTTTATCTTATGCTTTGAAACACTTGTAATATAACATAGAGAAAGCAATATACTGCATTCTTGAAAACCATACTCTCTTGTTCTGTCTCTTACTTTACTTGTGCTCTTAGTATCACTTTGGTTAACCCAGTTCACTGTTTGATTAAAGTTTAGTTAATCTCCTCTTTTTTGTGTCGTTGTGTTGTAATTGTGTTAAAGCCCTTAGACGGTCCTACACACGTCCTCCGACTGCTAGGAATGAGTTGGGTCGTATTGTCTCTGCCAAAGCAAAAAGCTTCTCATCTTTATAAAACTTGGTGATGTTGATAGCAAGCTTGAGGTTATCCAACTTAATTAAGTTTAACTTCCTTACCAATAATAGCCTAGATCCCACATTAACGAATCCGACAAAACCAAAATTCCACCAACATTGTCCTTCTTTGTGGCAATGTAGTATCAATCATCTCTCCAAAATTTTGGAATTCTTTAGCGAGGGTTTCATCCTTCTGGTAGATTCAAAACATAAATGATGATGCTTCCATGCTTGGCATGTCTTCTTTTCACTTCTTTAGCTTTTGGTTGTTTTGGGGGTTTGTTCTTCGTCAGAGTTCTTACCATTACTTCGTTGATGGGACTCTTGTGAATTCACCTTCCTCGAGAGAGTTCTACATGCTTCCTTTTGACTAATCAACAAAATAATATTGTCTTTAACCATTATTATTCATTGTTATTATGTTTTAAAATTCAATTCAAAACATGCTATGTTATTATTTTCAATTATATGTTCATAATTAGATAAACTAGATGTTAATACAAATATTAATTTTTATAACCATAATAATAATGATAGATCTATTGATTTGATAAGCCCACCTCATATGTTATTCGAGCGATGATTGGAACCAGATTCATTCAGTCAATCATAAGTCTTTATCTGCATACCAAGTTAATTCAATCATTAGGTTTGATTGTGTTTGTTTTGTCTTTTATGTTACACTATTGCATTTATAAGTCTTAATATTTACATATGAATTAAATTGTTTCAATCATTTTAATCAATCTATATATGTATGCAAAACTTGTGTTTAATCACCGGTTAATTTTTTAGCTGACTTATAAACTTTCCACATGATTTTAGGAAATTCAGCATTGTGGACTTCTTATATACAAACACCTATGATTGTGGACCAAGATAATAAATAAGACTTTTGATTTATGTTTGGATGTAATGAATCATTTGAATAGTATTTATAAAAAATAATGAAATTTAATATTATTTCAGTTTATTCATACCATGTGCTATGAACCTTCGATTACACTTCACCCGCCCTAATGATTCCACCATCGGTTGGGTGTAACAACCACCACCTTCATCACCATCGCCTCTCACTACCATGACCACCTCTTCTTTTGTTTTCCTATTCGTTACCCTCACTGAGCACCAATGTCACATCACCACAAAATGGAGCATCACTATCGTAAACACCCAAAATGGAGCACTGTAAAGGTTGGTGAGTGAACAACTCTATTTTACAACTTAGACTCCTACTCCATTTTACAACTTAGACTCCTACTTCATTTTACATCTTAAGCCCCTAAACTTTTAAAGTTTGATCAATTGAACCTTTTTAGTATATATTATATACATTTTAACCGATTAATTTATTATAAATTTGTTTATCTTTTAGTAGCTTTTGTTCCTTAATTTTCTTTAAACATAGTTTCTAATTGTGATTACATTTTTTTCTTAGCACTCAGGTATAAGTTTGTTATAATTACTATTGTATTCAACATAGGGTATCTATTTGGATATTATAGGTTATATCGACTAATGTCAACAAGTGGGTATCGTGTAAAATGAGACAAATACTGATTGACGAACATTGATACTGCTATATAGTAGTGTATTTAAAATAAGGTGTTTTCTTTTGGATCGTAAGTTATATCGACTGACGATAACGTGCTGGTACCGTAAACAATGAGGTCAATATCAATCGAAAAGCATCGCTAACACTATATAACTAATATCTATATATGTATCAATATGCATAACGTGTTTCTGTTATGTGGTTAACCATGTTAATGTCACATACAACCCCGCCCCCTTGCACATGTGTTTATTTCTCATTTTTATATACAACCCCACCCCCTCGCACACATGTTTATTCTCATTTATATAATACACTTAAAGAAACTAAAACAACCACCATCTCTTACTATCACCACCACCAATATCCATTGTCGCTCACTACCACCACCACCACCACTACCATCACCATTACCCCTCACTGCCAGTATCACCTCCTCTCTCATTTTACTGGTGTTACCCTCATTGGCCACAAACACCATGTTACCGTTATAAACTGTAAGGCCCCGTACCCGGGCACCTCACAGTTGGTCATTCATCACACTCAAAACATTATAAAATGTTCATTAATTTTGCAGCGGAATTTAAAACTTTCATTAATAACTAAAAACATGTCATTTACAACACTTTTTTCTATCTCAAAATACAAGACATGTCAAAATACGGATGCCAGCCTCAAAATGCTCCTAGTAGCTTATGCATCCATGCCTGCAACTCCTCAGCATCAACATATACCTGCCAACTATCATGCATACAAAAGTCAGCGACGCTGAGTGAGTTCTAGTTTTATAATAAAACATACTTTTCTCTATTAAAACCGTTCTTTACTTTTCTTTCAAAACATACTATACTTTACAATCGTTCGTGATCATGCATCATATGTACATACAGATAATATCATAATTATCTTCATCATTATGTTCATTAGCTTGTTCATTCAACGTATTACATTATCATTCACCTCTTTTTCTAGATCCGGTCAGATTTACCCTCTTCGTGGCACTCAGCCACGATTAATGAGGTCGAATGACAAGGATCCTATTCAATACATTATTACGATAATTCATTTATGTTCATTCATACGTTCATTCTTTCACACATGATCTTCCGTTCATTAATCTTTATCACTTGATTCTTGTCTCTTGCAATATCCCCAACTCATGCTCGAAAGCTGATGCTGTGCTAGGTCCTGCTCATAAACCCCCGACTCATGTCCGAAGACTGACACAACACGGGACACGTGACAGAGATTGAACTCCATCCGAGTCTGCTGCAACACAGAGTCACTCACCTCATATCTCGTCTCGCGGTCAAAGACCTTTGTCGAGTCTTTTGCAACACAGAGTCGCTCACCTCATAACTATGCTTGGCTTCATGCCACACCCCGAAGTTATACATAACTCGGGTAACAACACCCCCACCGAAGTGGGTAACAACACCCCCACCGAAGTGGGTAACAACACCCCCACCGAAGTGGGTAACAACACCCCCACCGAAGTGGGTAACAACACCCCCACCGAAGTGGGTAACAACACCCCCACCGAAGTGGGTAACAACACCCCCACCGAAGTGGGTAACAACACCCCCACCAAAGTAGGTAACAACACCCCCACCGAAGTGGGTAACACACCCCCACCAAAGTGGGTAACAACACCCCTATAGAAATGGGTAACACCCCCATAGGAATGGGTAACACTCCCATAAAAATGGGTAACACCCCCATAGAAATGGGTAACACCTTTGAAGGTCAGTCACAAAGACTGGAACCCTTGCGTGCACACTTTTGGATTTGCTGAACCTCACGCGATAGAGCTTAAGGCATTAAGAGCCGTGCACCTCTGTTCATATTGCTTTCAGACCTCTCTATACTTCTCTCTTTATTCATTAATTCATGCATGCATTCATTCATTACGTTCCACTTTTCATTATCTTCCAATTTACGTTACATAATACTTTCATTACATTTATTAATATTCAACGCAAAGCCAAGGGAAGACATACATACATAATAAGGAACACAAATAAACATAAACATACACCATCACCATACATGCAACAACATACATGCATAACACACATCAAACATAAGCCATCACATCATAACCAGGCTTATCTCCCCATTTTACCCCTTAAAATCCACTTAGAAAACCTCAAGTCCAAAGTGGGCGCATGGGACCTTCCAGGCGCATGAGCATAAAAATTCTAAGTATAAAATAGTCTGGGCGCATGGGCACTGTTTGGGCGTTTCTGCCCTGTTCAGGCGCATCACCAACACTTAGTCGTTTCAAGCACTTGACCGCATGGACACTGTTTGGGCGCATGGACAATACTTAGCCGTTACCTTCACTGGGACGCATGGGCACTATTTAGGCGCATGGTCCACACTTAGCCGTTTCATCCACCGAGACGCATGGGCACTGTTTAGGCGCATGGCCACACCTGGGCGCATGGCCAATACTTAGGCGCATGGCCAACATGCTGGGCGCATGGGCCACTGTTTGGGCGCATGAACCACTGTTTGGGCGCATGAACCACTCATGTTCATCAAACATTCTGAAATCTTTCTATGTTACCAATTTCACCCGATTATCATTCCGAGCATACCCAAACACAGATCTAACATACTAAGGTCATCTAAGCATGCTAAACATCATCTCTAACCCATAATCAATACTATAACATGCATACATACATACAACATTCGAGCATAAAGCTGTAAACCCACGGTTTCTTTAAAAGATGCTTACATCGTATGCATAATAGCCTCAAATCAGTTGAAAACTAGTAAAAGAGGGGTTCTAGAAACTCACCTTAAGCAGCTTTTGAGCAGCACTCTTCCAGTTCAAGACCCACTTCGATTCAGCTCTTTGAATCCCGAAAACAAACTCTAAACAACCGGAACTTCGGTCAAGAACTCAATACTCAACTGAAACCGAGCTCAAACAAGAGAATACTTAGCTTTTTCAGCTTCTTCTTCCTCTTTCTCTCTCTAGAACTAGGCTCTCTCTCTCTCTCTTCTTCTTCCTCCGAGATCAAAGCAGCTTTCTGCTTGATATGGGCGACCATGCCCTTAAATATCTTAAAATAATAAGATTTGTACTTTGTACACTTTTCCCCCTCCATTTGTGCACAAATTCCATTCCTTCCACTTACTTTTCTTTTCCGTGCATTTAGATAAAATTTTGGGGTGTTACAAATCTACCCCCCTTAAAGAGGTTTCGTCCCTGAAACCTGTCGCTTCTCGAACAGTTACGGGTAACACTGTCTCACCTTTTCTTTGAGCTTGCATTTAAACTCAGATCCCTTTAGGCTTCACTGCACCCGCACAAGTGAAACCATCATCCTCCTTGGTCTATTCTCTTCTTCTTATTAGTAATGGTCACCAGTTGCTCCTCGTGGTTGGATACTCTGTCCGTCTTAGTATTCTCTAGTAGCATGATCATATCCTCATCGGTTGAGCTCTTTCTTAGACAAGATGCATGGAACATTAGGTGAATTCCACTTAACTCATCAGGTAGCTCCAGTTGATGTGTCACTTCTCCCATCTGAGCAACAACTGGGAATGACCCTCTCCACTTTAGTATTAGCTTTACTCGACTCCAACCAAGCAATCCGCTTTCCTGGTCAAAGCCTTCCTCATAATTCATTATCGTAGGTCGTCACCAAACTCTAGTTGTGCACGGTTGAGCAATCCATCTTCTTGCAACACTTAGGGTTTAAGTTATAGACTACTGATCAACTCACCTGGAGATGCATGTCTACCTACCTATGTTTGTCTTGAACAGCCTAGCAGGAACACACGCTCTCTCTCAATTCTATCGTGCAATCCTCTAGGGCATTAGGTAACCTGGGAGACTTACTAATAGCAATTCTTACATCGACGGCTCATCGATCTTCCTACCCCTAACGTGCAACATCACTAGAAAATAGCGGCAACAAAACTACTACTAGCGTCACAATTAAAGCATAGATGCGATAATCTAAACTTGCAAGAACGTACCTGACGTTACCTCGGACTCTAAACTAGCCTCCTCCTGGTCATAGCGAAGGCTCTAGCTTCACCCCCTATTCTCCTTCCTAGTTCCAGAGCTTCCTCCGATCTCCTTCACTCCCGAACCATCCGCTCTTGGCTTCTTGCAATCCCTGCTTATGTGACCTTCCTCACCACAGGAATAACACCTCCCTATATCGCAGTTCTTCGCCACATGTCTGGTCCTCCCACAACGGAAATAGACATTGCCCCCCAGCCTGCATTCCCCGGGGTGCCTATGTCCACACTTGTCACACCTTTTTGACCACACACCAGTTATGATCACATGCTGATCATCCATTCGTGCACCTTTGTCACCTGGAGCGGTTCCGCCATGTTCCAATCGCTTCCCGTTCCATCCTTGATCACCGTCTCCTTTCTTGCTACTTTCAGTCGCCATCACAGATCTTTCATTATACAATCTCCCTGCCAAATCAACCGCCAACCTAAACGTGCTCGGTCGGGCAGCGATCATGTGCCTATGGATGTCCGCCGGCAAGCCCTGAATGTACCTCTTGATCTTTCGTGAAAGAGGTGTCACCTGATCCGGCACCAGACGTGCCATCTCATTGAATTTAGCGGTATATTGCTGATGTGTCATCGTTCCCGCCTCTAGCTGCAAGAACTCTCTTTCAACCTTTTCCATCTCACGGTGAGGACAAAATTCCTCAATCACCAGCCTTTTCAACTCTGACCATCGCATCCTCCCAATAGCCCTGCTTCCCTCAACCTGGATGATATTGTCCCACCAACACAAGGTTGAATCCATAAAAGAATGGGCAGCAAACTTCACTTTCTGATCATCCTGGCACTCGCTGATATTCAATACCGCTTCCATCTCTCTCACCCATCGGTGAGCGGTAGCAGCAGTTCCGTTTCCATCAAAAGTTGGGGGCTTGCATTGTTGAAACGCCCCGTAGTTACAGCCTCATGCCGCCTCCGGCGTTGGCTCTTCCTCTCTGTCCTCTTCGTCATCGAAGAAAACCATTTTAGTCTCGGGTCGTCTCCTTTCGCCCGAAGGTCCACCCCTTTCCTGTCTCTCCTCGTCTCTAACAGCCTTTATAACTTCAGTCACCACAGACGGTAAGATCGTTTGCATGACCTGATGCACTTCCTCCATGACTGCCTCTCTCATCGATGCTCTCTGATTAGATTCTCATCACCGCCCTCCTAATGAGGGGCCTCAGGTTCCTCATAGGCTGCTCCTTCAGCCCTAGACCTTCCTCTTGTGACCCGTGGTTCAGCACCACATCCACCACCGCCTCCACCTCGCGAAGCTTTCGAAGATCTACCGCCAACCATCTTCTAACACACTATAAGATTCAAACACTAACGCGGTCATTCAAGGTAATAACTCAATTTATGTCAAGTATAGTAAGTCCCTAATTATAGTGGCCAGTTGTGATTAGCCACTTACATTACTCTTCATACCCCAGGCATTTCCTATCCTGACTACATCAGTATCTAAATCTACACATAAGCACACAAGCCACATAACATGCGCACATGATGCCGGTTAACGTTAACTTACATAAAACGTTTACATAAAACCTTTACCTGCAAGCACGTAGCTACTAGGACTGGCATCCCTTTTCCTTTTAGTCCTATTCTTAGTTTAAGATTAGGTCTTCAAAATATTTACTCAATTCACTTAAACTTTTGCTCTGATACCAACTTGTAAGGCCCCGTACCCGGGCACCTCATAGTTGGTCATTCATCGCACTCAAAACATTATAAAATGTTCATTAATTTTGTAGCGGAATTTAAAACTTTCATTAATAACTAAAACCATATCATTTACAACACTTATTTCTATCTCAAAATACAAGACATGTCAAAATACGGATGCCAGCCTCAAAATGCTCCCAGTAGCTTATGCATCCATGCCTGCAACTCCTCAACATCAACATATACCTACCAACTATCATGCATACAAAAGTCAGTGACGCTGAGTGAGTTCTAGTTTTATAATAAAACATACTTTTCTCTGTTAAAACCATTCTTTACTTTTCTTTCAAAACATACTATACTTTACAACCGTTCGTGATTATGAATCATACGTACAGATAATATCATAATTATCTTCATCATTAAGTTCATTAGCTTGTTCATTCAACGTATTACATTATCGTTCACCTCTCTTTATAGATCCGGTCAGACTTTACCCTCTTCGTGGCACTCAACTACGATTACTGAGGTCGAATGACAAGGATCCTGTTCATTACATTATTACCCGATAGTTCATTTACGTTCATTCATACGTTCATTCTTTCATACATGATCTTCCGTTCATTAATCTTTATCACTCGATTCTTTCTCTTGCAATATCCCCGACTCATGCTCGAAAGCTGATGTTGTGCCGGGGCCTGCTCACAAACCCCCGACTCATGTCCGAAGACTGACACAACACCGGGATACGCGACAAAGATCCCATACGAGTCAATCATAGAGATTGAACTACATCCGAGTCTGTTGCAACACAGAGTCGCTCACCTCATATCTCGTCTCGTGGTCAAAGACCTCTGTCGAGTCTGTTGCAACACAGAGTCGCTCACCTCATAACTATGCTTGGCTTCATGCCACACCCCCGAAGTTATACATAACTATGGTAACAACACCCCCACCAAAGTGGGTAACAACACCCCCACCGAAGTGAGTAACAACACCCCCACCGAAGTGGGTAACAACACCCCCACCGAAGTGGGTAACAACACCCCCACCGAAGTGGGTAACAACACCCCCATAGAAATGGGTAACACCCCCATAGGAATGGGTAACACCCCCATAAAAATGGGTAACACCTCTGAAGGTCAGTCATAAAGACTGGAACCATTGCGTGCACACTTTAGGATTTGCTGAACCTCACACGGTAAAGCTTAAGGCATTAAGATCCGTGCACCTCTGTTCATATTGCTTTCAGGCCTATCTATACTTCTCTCTTTATTCATTAATTCATGCATGCATTCGTTCATTACGTTCCTCTTTTCATTATCTTCCACTTTACTTTACATAATACTTTCATTACATTTATTAATATTCAACACAAAGCCAAGGGAAGATATACATACATAATAAGGAACACACATAAACATAAACATACACCATCATCATACAGGCTACAACATACATGCATAACACACATCAAACATAAGCCATCACATCATAAACAGGCTTATCTCCCCATTTTACCCCTTAAAATCCACTTAGAAAACCTCAAGTCCAAAGTGGGCGCATGGGACCTTCCAGGCGTATGAGCATAAAAATTCTAAGTATAAAATAGTCTGGGCGCATGGGCACTGTTTGGGCGTTTCTGCCCTGTTCAGGCGCATCACCAACACTTAGTCGTTTCAAGCACTTGGACGTATGGACACTGTTTGGGCGCATGGCCAATACTTAGCCGTTACCTTCACTGGGACGCATGGGCACTGTTTAGGCGCATGGTCCACACTTAGCCGTTTCATCCACGGGACGCATGGGCACTGTTTAGGCACATGGCCACACCTGGGCGCATGGCCAATACTTAGGCGCATGGCCAACATGTTGGGCGTATGGGCCACTGTTTGGGCGCATGAACCACTCATGTTCATCAAACATTCTGAAATCTTTCTATGTTACCAATTTCACCCGATTATCATTCCGAGCATACCCAAACACAGATCTAACATACTAAGGTCATCTAAGCATGCTAAACATCATCTCTAACCCATAATCAATACTATAACATGCATACATACATACAACATTCGAGCATAAAGCTGTAAACCCACGGTTTCTTTAAAAGATGCTTACATCGTATGCATAATAGCCTCAAATCAGTTGAAAACTAGTAAAAGAGGGGTTCTAGAAACTCACCTTAAGCAGCTTTTGAGCAGCACTCTTCCAGTTCAAGACCCACTTCGATTCAGCTCTTTGAATCCTGAAAAGAAACTCTAAACAATTGGAACCTCGGTCAAGAACTCAATACTCAACTGAAACCGAGCTAAAACAAGAGAAGACTTACCTTTTTCAGCTTCTTTTCCCTTTTTCTCTCTCTAGAACTGGGCTCTCTCTCTCTCTCTCTCTCTCTCTCTCTCTCTCTTCTTCTTCTTCCTCCGAGATCAAAGCAACTTTCTGCTTGATATGGGCGACCATGCCCTTAAATATCTGAAAATAATAAGATTTGTACTTTGTATACTTTTTCCCCCTCCATTTGTGCACAATTTCCATTCCTTCCACTTACTTTTATTTTCCGGTCGTTTAAATAAAATTTCGGGGTGTTACATAAACACACAAAATGGAGTACTGATGGTCGCTACGACCATATAAATGTGAATCTCATCTAAACCCGTAACCACCATCTTCGTCATCAATATCATCATAGTCGTTATTTTCACCTGCAAAATTAAATGGGATAGAATTTAGAATTAGGAGTCGCGAGAAAGAGTGATGTTTAAGGGTTGAAACTCTAAGTAGGGTTGTTGTTAATAGATGGAATCACTAGAACACTCAAGATGGTGATGACTTGAGTTCAACAAAAGCTAGCTTTAATGCAGGATCGGGTTTGTCACTTAAACACTTGGATTTCTCTCAAACTCACTTATAGAAACACTCAATTCAGATGAAGTAAAGTCTTTTACAAGAGTTGATAATAATATAATAAGTAGTAAAGGAACACACATAAATAAATTTTCAAGGCACTTGTATATATTACTTCTCAACTCAAGATATTACAAGACACTTACAAGCATGATATATGAGTTACAATGAGAGACTATATATACTAGATCCTACAGCCGGATATACTTTGATACCAGCTGAAAACCTAAGACTAAAGCATATACTACAATGCTAAAGTTAAGGTATCTTAGATAAAGTGTTATCTAAGATATGGTAGTCATGACATGTCCATGACTTACCTTTTGTCACCAACTAAAGATGGCAACTGTACTAACATAAAAGGTAGACAGTGGATTAAAGTATGGTCAACTACATGACTTTTGAGAAAACGCCATGCAGTATCTCAGAGATTTGCAGCGGAGTGTCAGGAAGGCCATACTTATGTCCACTGGATAATAGCAGTGTTTTCCGAAGGTAAGTTGGCTTCGGAAGAACAAGTTCTTCCGAACCCACTTATACTTTGGAATAGGCTTCTATACTTCCGAGGCTTGAGGACTTCTGTACTTCGGAAGTTGACTTCAGATCTTTCTTTCTAAGTCTTGAACTTCGGAAGTAGGTTCTTTATCTTCAGAAGTTGGAACTTTTCCTTCGGAAGTAAGTTTTACACTTTGTCTTCGGAAGTTCCACACTTGGCTTCGGAAGTCCTTTATTTGTTGTACCAAAATCTTCTAAGTGACTTGGTTTTGGTTGCGCCAGCCTTTCTAGATCCAACATTTAAGAAGTTAGTACCTAAATCATAGTCATCATCTTCACTTGAATTAAATAGAAATTTTAACAAAAGTTAGCTTTAAACCTTAAGCTTGTTACAGAATTAAAATCACAAACCCTATACTTATTACTTAAAAAGTTAGCACCTATACCTAGGATGTGAGCTAAACCATAGAGGCTATATGTGTAGTAATCTCTAAAACATGAAGTTCGCATAATATACATCCCATACACACACCAAAACATTTCGCTCTCCATAGTGCTTCGCCTTCCCTTACAAGATCCTATTATCGAAGACACCTAAATTTTGTTATTGTCTACATGTTGAATTATCAACCTTACACTTGCCGGATCCGAATCAATGTATTATGTGGTTAGGTTAGTGAAAAACGTCAGCAGCATATATTTCATTGTTTCTTTGAATTTTTTTTGGAGGGTATATCTTCTTATGGATATGTCTTCATTGTTGTTTGAAAATTTCTAGTGTTTATTTGTATGAGCAGAATCGATGATAAACAATGGTTTGTAGCAAAAAGAGTGGTGTGATTCAAATAGGGCCTGGCCAAACTTTTACTTAGGAGTCGCCTACGCCACATGAAAAAAAATTTGCTCAGTATATATTTGATGTAATCTAACCAACCCCCAAGAAATTTATTCACCGAACCCCATAAGAATTTAACACCAACCCTCAAAATATTTTGACATCGATCCTCAAGAAGACTTTGACATCGACCAATAAAAATCAATTTAAAATTCTAAAATTTACAATCATAAAATAATTAACTATATCTTAAAATATTATAAATCTAATAACTATTTCAACAATTAAGCCTCTTACTCTATTAATTCTTATTAACTTAACTACCTAAGTACCCAACATCTTATTATAAAAATAAGCTTATTACTCCATTAGTCCACCTTTAAACAATTAACCAAATAATTAACAAACAATTGTATTACAATTGATAAAATTACAATATTAGCGATAATTGAATAATTAGTTAGTGTGATCACTAATTTATCCATGCAACATTCCCCTCTTTTGAATTTGAAAACATGGCTAAACCTTCAATTTAGGTATTTCCTTTTCTAAAAATTTACTTTATTCTTTGATTATTTTCTTAATTGTCCTTTAAATATTTGCTTGAAACTTGCTAGTTGAATGTTTTTTCAATAGCTATTGATTAATAGATTAACAAAAAAGATAGAGGTTAATGTTTTTTTTCAATAGCTATCGATTTTTTAACGGTTGGTTAGTTGTTAGAAGTTAGTAACATCTAATTAGTAATAATTAATCATTGCCAAAGTTTGAACTTTGGATCTCTAAAAGAGACAAAGTCTCCCAAACATAAAAGATAGATGTTTTAAATTCATTTTTTGGGAAAATTAATTTGTGAAAATATGAATTTGAGATTAAAAAGATGAAAGATTACTACATTAACAAAAAAAAACATCAAGCCAAAAGACAAAAAGAAAAGCAAAAGAGTTTAGGAACCATTTTACAAGATAACATCCAACATATTTATTTTTTGATGAAAATCTGATTGATAAATTAAAAAAAAAAAACTTTGCTTAAGGATATTTTTTAGATGATGTAATGACTAGATTGACTTATGGGTCTTAATTTATCTTGAATCTTTTTTTTTTAATTTTGAAGTAACATTTGGTTAACATAATGTCTAATAAGGAAATTATAAAACAAAAAAGACTATTTTTTTCTCTCTTGGATTAATCGATGTCATATGTACCACCACTCCATACCATACGATGCACTAAATGTTATACCTTCAAGTTTATTTCTGATATAAAAATACTTTTTAGCCGTCGCATATTACTTTATTCTGAATTTATAAATGAAGATGACTCACCATTTCAATCATTTGGAGCTCACTTTAAATTAAATATCCATAACTTGTAATTAATCTTATCCTCTTATTTTCGTCTGATTAATTAATCACTTTTTTTGTTCATATAGTTATTGTTAATTACTTAGTTTCTTGTCTACACTCATAATCTCGAAAATTATTTCAATTGTTAAGGCCGGTGGGTTGGCACTAATTAGTGGTGGTCGTTAATCTTTTGGGTCCATGGTCGGTGCCTCCAGCTATTCTCTACATATAATTCAATTTGTGGTTGTTTAAAATGATTAAAAAAACATATTAAAGAAACAATAGGTCTTATTTTATTTAAACTTTATTTTTTTATCAAATGGACACTATATAACCTATGTTGAAGGAGGAACTCAGCAATCTTAAGATTAAGCAAGTAATCATCTATTTCTTTAAATTTTCGAGTAAATAACTGTAAAACTGTTTTGAAAATGGTGAAGTTGGCATTCGGTGATTTTGGTGATTCGTTTAGTGCTGGTTCCATCAAGTCTTACTTGGCGGAGTTTATCGCCACACTTCTTTTTGTGTTTGCGGGTGTTGGGTCAGCTATCGCTTATGGTTAGTTTTATTTAATACAAAGAAGTTGTGTATATGAAGTTACATGGTTAGATATATCATTTTATGTAATCTATCTTGGTGCATCTAAGCAACCATTCTCTAAACCAATGTTTAATTTAATACGTTTGCTAATTTTGGTGTTAACATAAACCAATTGATACAAGGCATGGTTTTTTCCGTAACAAATTCAAATGATTGTAACATCAATTTTTATTTTGAAACTTTGCAGGTAAGCTTACAGCTGATGCAGCGTTAGACCCCGCTGGTCTAGTAGCTATCGCTATAGCTCATGGTCTTGCATTATTTGTTGGAGTCTCAATGGCTGCCAACATATCAGGTGGCCATTTGAATCCAGCCGTCACTTTTGGATTGGCCGTCGGTGGCAACATTACTATCTTAACCGGATTATTTTATTGGATCGCCCAATTGCTTGGTGCCACTGTTGCTTCATTCCTTCTCCAATTCGTCACCGGTGGATTGGTACAACTCATATTCCTTTAAGAAAGTTGTTAATTATGTTTTGTTTTGCTCACTACAACTTGTTTTATATCAAAATATTATAACATGGGTTTTGTTTTGTTATTTGGTAGTCTGTTCCAACCCATGGAGTTGCTGATGGCTTGAGTGCTATCCAAGGAGTAGTGTTTGAGATTATCATAACCTTTGCTCTAGTTTACACCGTTTATGCAACCGCGGCTGATCCTAAAAAAGGATCACTTGGAACCATTGCACCCATGGCAATTGGGTCATTGTTGGAGCTAACATCTTGGCCGCTGGCCCATTCAGTGGTGGTTCAATGAACCCTGCTCGCTCTTTTGGACCGGCTGTAGCTAGTGGAGACTTCTCACAAATTTGGATTTACTGGTTGGACCACTTATCGGTGGTGGGCTAGCTGGGCTTATCTACGGCGATGTGTTCATTGGATCACATACTCCACTCCCCGCCTCAGAAGACTATGCTTAAGAAGTTTAAATCGTTCTTTTTCTGTCTTTGATTGTATTTCATGCTTCTTTTAAGCTTGAAAGTGTGACATCTTCTTTGTTTGGGGGATTTGAGAACTATGGAAGGTAAGGTTTGATTTTAACGAGATACTAACATATCTCATTCATATTTAACCACCTCATGATCTCAAATTAGTGCTTTTATCTTTCTTCGGTAAATTTCAAGCTTGTAATCTTGAGGTGTGAATAAAGACTGTTTATATCCCCTTTTTAAACTTAAGTTATCTGCAGCAAATACCAACTTTAAATCATACATATAACCAACACAAAGTTATCAATACTGTCCAAACCATCCAAATCTCCCACTCGAAACTCGAAACTGGAGAATCCTAAAAAACGAAACAATACGAAAACAAGATTTTCTATTTGCAAAAAGTTTTCTAGGATTATGGTAAGCTTATACACTATGAATATTAGCTATAAACCACTATAGAGGTGCGAGTGCAGAGTTTAAGAGGCAACTTTGAACTGCGTTTACCTGTGAATAGGCTGATTTGAGTAATCTTTTGTGTAATGGGCCAATTTCATAAAATTTATATAACAAACTAAATTGGGAACAAGTTAAACACCTTGCAAGTAAGCCAACTGTATTCAAATGCATAAAACCTCCAAAGCTTATTTTTATGTAAATATAAGATTATTATCGTAATAGCATTGCTTTCTTGATGATATAGTACTCTAAATATTAACAAATTCAAATAATAAAGATAAGAGTTGTTTGTGGGTAGACTTGACCTGAGCCGACCCAACCCAACTGTCAAAACATGTACCATTATGACCCAAACCCATTTGACCTGGGTTTTGCACCTTCAAAACCTTGTGTTTAAATTATATAGTGACCCTCTGAAGGCTGATGTATGGAGGTTAAAAGACAACTGTCATGTTATCTTCATAGAGTAGATCACGCAGGTCACAGTAAAATTTTATTGCTTTTGAAAGGCATTGATTCTCAAGATTCTATGATTATTGTACAAAACTCAGCAGATTATTCTTGTGTCCAAAACTCTCAACCTGCAATAAATATAATTCACATTTTTGCTCTATGTTTTGTTAATCGAGTACAATCATAGAACTAAATGTAGCACGAGTTGTTTGGATGTGCATTTTGAAAGTTAACCCGTTCACTTAAGGATGCATTTGAGCAATTATTCAGTCAATATTTCAAAAAACAACAGCAATAACCAATATTGGAGGTACCAAATAGTTCAAACTTCAAACAAGCATATTTACCATCATCAAGCTCCTCTCCTCTGTAACAAAGTGGCTTATTGCACTAATCAACTTCACACCAGCCTTGAATACCTGCAACACCTAATTAAAAACTAGAAGAGATTATTATACTTCATACTCTCTTGATGCTTTGTATGATTTAAGAAAATAAAGACAAATGAAAAACTAAACCTGTGTAGAAGGATTCCCACCTTTATATGATGACAATAAGCCATGATGATTGTTGATTTTATCTTTTGCATATCTATTCAAAATTAAATCTTTTATATGAAACCTGCTTGCAGAGATGTATTTCTTGTTTCAACCATTACTTGATGAATATATTGCACTTTCCTCTAATTTATATTTTTAATGCATAAAATGCCCTAGATTTAATTATTATTGAAATAGTCTAATTTTTGGAATAGTATTTGATGCAGTAATCATTTACTAGAATAAGTAGAAACTTTGGCCAAAAAGTGTTTTAGTTCATCCCAATCGACCCGTAGAAAAAGATTACTCCTTTTTACCAAATCCTAATGTTAACCCGATACCAACCCGACCAACCAATTCATTTTAGCCAAATCTAATTCTTATGGTGTAGTAACTAATTATCAAGGTGACCTGCATATATATAGCAAATACTAGAAAATCTGTATCTTGAACCACTAGCAGTATCTCATCTTCTCCTATTATTTTCTTGTGTTGTGGATAGAGAGTGATATAAAATCTTATGCCTTAACATGATTAGTGTATAAATATTGAACCACTATCATGATTAGTGTATAAATACTCTTCTCCAATGATGATACAAGTATAGTTAATAACAAAATAACTCACATATTTCACCTAATGATTGAACTTATATCACTTGGAAGTTTCCAGCTTGCTTTGCTGCTGCAAATCAACAAGACAACGGTCCTGCAGAAAATAAATGAACAGTTGCATAAAGTTTAGCTGAGGACGGTATAAATGATTATGCCAATTACAAAGACTTGTTAGCAGTGATGGGTCCAGAATTATTTATCATGGGACCGGACATTTTTAAGGTCCCTATTGTTTATCGTTAACTATATACATTTTGGTCAAACTAGGTCAAGTTAGGCTGGTGTGGTCAATTATAAAAAAAAGATAAATTACAACTCATACTTTTTAGTTCTACTTTTAAATTACATTTTTTTGTTCACCTCATCACTTGTGAGTTACCAAGGCAAAACGTTATCTAATACGTTGGTAGTAGTAGCCTAGTTTACTAGACATTTTAATAAACTTATTTATTTTGGTCTCTTTTGTTATTATTTTTGTTGGTACGTGACGAGTGGAATTTATCTATGCACTATGGTCTCTTTTGTTGTTAATTTTGTTGGTAATTAATGGATGGAATTTATCTGTGGACTATGGTCTCTGTTGTTATTAGTTTTGGTATTTAATTAATGGATTTGATAAATCCTAATGCTTGATATAGTTATTTGTATCCAATAAATTTTTAAAAGACATCTCTCTATTATCAAACTATAACTTATAATAAAAAAAGTTTTTTAAAGTCATGTGTTATCATTCTAGTACATCATATGTGACGACCCTCAAAATAAGGTTAGGCAAAATTAATTTATGAATAAATTCTATTATGTGTTCTTTTATATATATATATATATATATAATATATATATATATATATATATATATATATAATATATATATATATATTATATATTATATATGTATATATATATATATATATATATATATATATATATATAATATATATATATAAATTATGAATGCTTATGTGCTCAGATATGTAAAATTGTACGTATGCATGTTTACATACATGTCTTACGTATGCATGTGCCATCTTTTGATTAAATACATACGTGTATTATATGTTTATGTGAATATATGTGTTGCACATCGCATGCATGCACAACCTTTTACATATGCATGTAACTCATAAGTTATGAATACCAAACAATATGTAATCAAATGTTGCAACTTGGTAACATCTAATTATTCACCAAAAGATACAAAAACACAACCCTAAAACTTAGGATTTCATACGTTAATATATTTTTAATAAACCATCATATTATTACTCTATATTTGGTTAACTCATATAAATTATATATGTTTATGTGAGTATATATATGATGTATGTATGCATGCTTGCATGCATGCATAAAATTTACATATGCGTTAGTTTGTATGTATAAGTTTTTGTTATCAAACATTACATGATCAAGAATCTTAACCTTTTAGCACCAACATACATCAAATCATACACCAAATAAACCAAAAATACAACCCAACCAAACATCACTATACAATGTAATATCACAAAGGAATCAAAAATCAAAACAAAACTAAACAAAACCTAAACACTTAAACATCTAAACACTAACTAAAGCATCAAGTCTCGGTCATTAGGAATTAAACCAACCGATTTAAAGGGTGATTAACACAACTAATTGACCTAGACACCTCACTACTCCATGAAGCCGCCACCTTGCATGCTTTGACACCCATCTACTCACCCCATCCGCCACCTATTCGGCTCTTCCTAAACACTCCAGCAAACCGCCACTTAGCACCTAGTTTAAACCACCTAAGGACCCTATAAGACACACCTCACTACCCTAGACTTAGACCTAATGATTACCCTCCCAATTAAATAGAAACTCTCGGCCAAAATGGAAGACACACTTGCAACCATTGTGCTCTCGGTTACCATCACCACTCTCCCATCTCTCGGTTATTACCATAGTCGAACACCACAACAACACCCTTGGTCATCTCCATTTCTAAACTCACGGTTACCTTCACCCCTCTTTAAGTTCTCGGTTATCACCACAACCAAACATCATCATCTTTAGATTTGCAAGAAGATCACGATCTCGGAGGCACAAGACATCCACACAAGTTGAAAAACCGGAGAAAAAAGCTACCATCAGCTATCATCACCCTTTCCTCTTGTTAAATCAAGGTTTCATTCCTTAAATCATCACTAGTTGAGATTGCAAAAGCTATATATGTGTTTAAATAAACACATATGACTAACCCATTTGATTTAACATCCAAGATCTTTATGAATCCTATAAACATATCAAGTTTATTTGAAAAGTCAGTAAGAAAGTTTTAAGAATCTGAAATAAATAAAGTAAATCTTGATAATCAAAAGTTACATAAAGGAAATTATCAATTAAGGGTTAAAAATTCTATGTGCAACTTGTTAAATTCAATTTATTATGTAAATGACTATGATTGTGGGAACAAACATTAAAGGTATGTTTAGAATATTAAGAAATATAGTTCTGCAAATTTTGATGTCATTCCTATCAGTGAAATAATTTATATAAATTATTATTAGTAATTGAAGGAAAAATTTATGCTGGAAGAACTGAACCTGGAATAAAATTATGGAAATTATAAGTTAACTCTTATGAATTATAGGATTTACAGAAAAAGTTTCATGACCTAACTTAAAGATATAAATATGTTATGAATTTTGAAAGTGTCTGCCACATGAAAATCAGGAAAAAAACTTTAAATTTGCCATAAATTAGGAGAAATTACAGGAAATATGAAAAGCTGAAAATAACGTTCTGTACGAAAATAGGAATTTTTAGATATATGCTGATATTTTTACTAAATATTAGTAAAATAATGAAAATCATAAAAATTGACTCTGCTATGATTTAAGATTTGAGAAAATTTTGAAGAGTTTTAAATATTGTGCCAAATATTCTGATCAATTTTGGGAATTTTTAGAAACCCAAAGATAATTTTAACAATTTATTTGATTATTCCAAAAAATTTATAGGAAATAAACTGTAAATAATTAAAACAGGAAATCTGAGTATGTTATGTTTTATTTCTTTACCTATTTATTATAACAATTTTGATATTGTTTGAGGTACTAAAAATTTTGAAGAAAATATTTATGTTTTCTAAACTATATATATTTTGTTTATAGGTGATTTCTTGGAGTAAAGGTGAGATTCATAGCCCCATTTTGATTTTTATAAACTTTTGAGGGAAAAAGCATGCTATTAATTTTTATGATTGATGCAATTTTTGAGTTATACTGTCATTTATGTTACAACCATTAATTCGGATGTGGAACCGTTGGATAACATAGGTAGCGCTACTTAGGAAATAATTTCCTGCACCAATAGGATGAGTGTTGTGATGCTATATTATCTGATTTATGAATTATGTTATGATCGTATGGTTGATCTGATTATTAAGTAAGGTTTGGTTGTATATGATGCATCAATAATTTTGTATAAGATAAACCTGTGAACTCACCAACAATATGTTGACTATTTTGAGTATGCTTTTTCAGGAATTCATCATGTCTAACAGCTTAATGTTCTCTTTTGATGTGTATAACGGCTGGGGAGAAGTAATGGAGAAAGTCTGTGTGAATCTAACTGTGAATATGTATGATCTCAGCATATCGATGAACGCTCATTTCCACTGTTACTGAAGATGTAGCAGTTATAAAATTATGCTGTAATAGGATTATATTTAGATCAAATTTTGACTATCATGATTTAATGTAATCCTAAACTTATTATTATCTTATGAATTATGTTATGTCTATTTTGATATATGTTTTTGTGCTATCTGATAAACTCTATTAATCAATGAGTTCTGTACAAACAAGTCACACCCAAATAATTATCTCACACTTTCGCCGGGATGTGACAGGTTGGTATCAGAGCCATTGGTTATAGAGAATTAGGTATCATAAAATACCTAGACTATAACCATAAGCTCATATTTGTATGTTATGTGTATACGTGAATTTTTATGATTTCATGAATATTCTAACATTTAGTAAATTTAAAAGTAAAAGATTTATTATGTGGAAGTAAGTGACTAACCATTTTGCTCAAAATAATAAAAGACTTTTTGCAGCTATGAACACTGATAATTACCACAGTGAGACTGACCCGTCTGAATATTCAGACCATAGCAATTATAGAGAAATCACATCTGAACCCGAACATCAGCAAGTCATGGAAATTTCCCGACTGAAATGGAAAATAACCATAAGCCAAAATTTTATGTCCGGCGTGCACCAATAACAGTAGGAGGATATACCATTAAGACCCCTAGGAAAAAGGTACGACCCGAAAAAAGGTTTAAGACTAATCAAGATAAGGATGCAGAAATACAAGATGCTGACTCTCCCAAGAAGGAGGAAAGAGAAAGCAAAAGACAAAAGATAAATGAAGGACAAATTATGACAGACCAACAGACTCTTAAAAGGCTTAAGAAAATCCAATAGGAAATCAGAAATATTCAGAAAGATGTTAAAGAATTGAAGACACCCAAAAGAAACATCATTTCAAGAATATGGAAATGGGTTCAGGGAAATTAGAATTTACTTTCTAACTTAATATGCAAAAATCCTTAAATAAGAACTTATGTGCAATATATCTTTTGCGTTTGAAATTATTGTCTGTTAAGTGTTACCTAAAATGCTATTATGAAATAAATATTATACACACACACACACACACACACACACACACACACACACACACACACACACACACACACACACACACACACACACACACATATATATATATATATATATATATATATATATATATATATATATATATAATATATATATATATATTATATATATATATATATTGACTATAATTACCTATAGAAAAATCATGCCACCAGAAGAAACATACAGCCTGTAAGAAGAACGGCGCGAGTTGGACGACCTAGAACTCAACTAGGAGAAGAAACTCCTGCAAACACAAGCTCCAATGAAGATGATAGAATCTCACGAATAGTAACACAGCAGATTGAGGCTGCTATACCCACACTAGTAACCCAACTTCAACAAAACCTAAGCCTTGGAGCTACAACACCAGGTAAAGAAATACCCATCAACGACACCATGAGAGGACAACCAGAAGAAGGAACTATAATTGAAAAAGGATGCTCCTATAAAGCTTTCATGTCATGTAGGCCTCGGGAATTTGATGGTAAAGGCGGAGCTGTACAGGCTCTACGCTTGTTGGACGAAATGGAATCAACATTGGAAATCAGTAATTGTGCCAACAATAACAAAACCTTGTTTGCTTCACATTCACTAAGGGGAGAGGCACAATCCTGGTGGAAAATGGAAATACACATCAAAGGTAGGCAGGTTATGAATAGATTAAGTTGGAACGAATTATGGGGTTTAGTAATAGAAAAATATTATCCCTACAATAAAATAGAAAAATTATAGACTGAATTCTTAGCACTCGAAATGAGAGGAGCAGCACATCGAGAATATACAGATAGATATAATGAACTCTCAAGATTAGTATCACATCTAGTCACCCCAGAAGCAAAAAGAATAGGAAGATATATTTGGGGATTAGTACCACAAATAAGAGGACTAGTAAAATCTGCTATGCCTAAAACTTTCCAAGATGCCGTAAGCCTATCAGGAAGTTTGACTGATGAAATTGTTAGGACCTGGTATTTGAACGAAATACCTAGTGATTAGCGTGTAAACCAGATCAAATAGTACGGAATCCTATTTGATTGGCGATCCAATCAGTGAGAACACACGAAGAATCAATCAAGAATTGAAACTCACGTTAGAAATCGATTGGGAATCGATCTAATGTGTTCTATGAACTTGGAGAACGAATTGTGAGGCTTCTGGACGGCTAGGGTACGTCTGGAGTCATAAGTAATCAAAAGCTCTCAATTTTTCACGAATTGGGTTGTATTTATAGGTTAGTATTATTCAATCGTGCGACTGAACCATTAGTATGGTTCAGTCGTGCGATTGAACCATGCGGTTGATTCATTCGCACGATTGAGTATTCAGTCGTGCGACTGAGTAAATCTCATGTTATAATCATATGACTGATCCAGTCTCCTGGTTCCGTCGTGCGACTGAGTCATTCGTATGAAGTTATTCATGCGTATGGTCCATTCGCATGGGCCACTCGTATGAGAACTTCGTTATGTTAAGTTTGAATGCATTAATTAATTAATATAACATTGTGTATAACACTTCAAACAACCACAAATCTAATTAACCAATTCAATGTCGACTCATTAATGAAATATGAAACATTATAAATATCAAACAAGCAATATCATTTCATTAATTATTTCAAACATTACCTCAGAATCAGACAAACAAGATCTATTACATTCATATCATGATCTAGGGACATATATGTATCAACAAACTCCCCCTTGGACCTAGATCTCTCTAATCTCTTGTTTTCTGCATAACCTCCTTGTATTTCTTGTACTTCTCCTCTTTTGTGACTCCCGTGTGAATCTCAAACACGATGCAGAGTCGTATAACGTTCTGGAACTGGAGGGCTTGTACAATATCTTGCGTATCATAGAACAGTGGCCACTTGTATAACGTATATACATATTTTCCGACAAGTTTGTAAGCCACATCGGGTCGAATACCCTGATCGTATCCATTTGTCTCTCTTTGCTTAGGACTATGACCGCTTCAGCTGTTCTCCAATCGTAGTACCACCACTTAAAGTGTGAGGAGTAAATCCTGTGGCATTTCCCTGAGTGGGATTCTTGACATTGTGCGCGGAGGATTCCACTTCAACACTATCTTGGGCTTGCCAGTAATGGCATCAACCTCAGACCTTCTGATATACCTAGTAGGCTGTTGGGGTCTGAAGTTACCCATCTGGTGTGATACTCCTTCTTTAGGGCAGCCTCAAACCAGCCTGACATCTTCCTCGGATTAGCATACAACAACTTTAATTTTGCCAGCTGGTTGAGCTCAAAACCTGGTAGAGTCTTAGATCATGTGGAATCTGAAGTACTTTATGCCGTGTTCTCTCTTAACCGCATAAGCATTAAGATCCTCAAAATACGCCCATGCTATGATCCTTCTGACACCTTGTGATGTTTCTTGACTCTATAGAGTTTGGTGTAGGAATCTTTCTTTGGTGCAGTATGTTGGCTTAACTTTGTCAAAACATGCAGCCCCTCAGCCTTTCGAATGTTGACATCATCATTTGCGGCTTGGGCTGTTCCTACTGCTTTCTCTGTTTCTTGCTCCATATTGTGCAACACCTCAAAAGTATCGCTGACAAGGGATTCACCCATATTGGGAACCACATTACCATCATTGTTAGCGTACTGAGGGTAATCCTCGGCAGTGACATCTTCGATCTCGACTTCATCAACATCATTGAGCTCTTCATCACTAGTCGAATCACATGTCGGAGCATCTTTCACTATCTCATCTGGATTTAGCTTGAAAAGCTCTGCCAGTTCCTCGTTGATAGGTCATGAATTATTTCCCCTTCTTTGGGGTATAGTTCACTGACCTTCTGACAATCCCTTGTAGATCAAGAATCATTGTTAGCTGAGTCTTGACCTGCTGAAGGAGAGCAACATCAAACTCATCTCTTTGTTAATTTGGATCTGTTTGATTTAAACATTCAACACATAAGTCATTAGTAATTAAACAAATATAAATGCATTCATTTAATATAAACATTCAATACATCATTTTCCATACAGGATTCAATACAAAAGTAAATAAAACATAAACTTCTAGTCTTTACTTTTATCCTGTATCATAGTATCATCACTTGGAGGAGCAGAAGTAGAAGCTGATTGATCTTGTCTGTTCTTTGACCTTTTCTCTTGACCTGTAGCAGAGGCCGATGCAGCTGCATCCTCTCCTCCTGCTTCATCATCATCGTCCTTCTCCTTCGGTTCTTCTTTCTCCTCAGTATCACTCTCAACATCCTCATCATCATCATTCATCATCATCATCTCTGTCCCCTTTATTGATCTTTAATGGCTCCTCCTTAGATCCTTTCAGTTTTAACAGGATAGTCTTCTTTGCCTTTTCCAACTCCTATATTTCTTGCTTGATGAGACACTATATGATTTGAGTTGGGCTATCTTAGTGCTCTGAGCAACCATCTGTTGGGCCTGCTCCTCTATAACTCGAGCCTGCTCTGCAATTTGGTGAGATTGTGCAGCAGTCAGGTCAGTAAGCTGGCGGATCTGGGCTGCCTTTTCTTCATCTGCAGCAAGTAAGCGCATCACCGTTCTATTAAGCGCAGACAGCTGTTCCTCTACCCCGATTGGAGGTAGAGGTGATCCATAAGTATGTGAGGGATGGGCTGGGGGTATTGCTTGGTGTGAAGTGGTGGTGGTGGTGGTGGCTATAGTAAAGATAGGTCTGTGAAATGATGGAGGTGATGTAGGAGTAAAGGATATGGTGGTGGATGGAGTCTGAGCTGTTGTGGGAGGTATGGTGGTGGCTGTGGTAGCTATGGTGGATGTGGTGGCTGTGGTGTGTGTGGTGGCTGTGGTGGCTGTGGTGGTGAGGAAGGTCACCCGACGCTTCTTCTTCTGACCATGGGGTTTAGCCATTCTCTTCCTCCTCGTCCCCGTTGAGGTGGAAGCTCCCCCTACAACCCTGCCTGCGGACCCGGTGCATAGCTTGGGTCAGTATCAGTCTCTCCGAGTCTCTGGGTGTTCACCAACCACCCTCAGCCCATGTTCTGTGGGAACAACTTTGCTTCCCACAGTTCGCGTTAGGGGCTCCTCATCCGATTCATCCTCCTCCTCCGCACCCTGAACAAAATCCTGATGAAATCCAGCTGACTCGGCTACTTCTCCATTGGGACGGACATGGAGGAACAACATCAGACACAGTGCCTCTAGGTGGAATAGGCATACCGTCTCCAGCATCCCCACTGTCATCATCATCTGAGTCATGAGTGGGTAGAGCAATCTGTTCCACATCAGAGTCACTATCATCGTGGCGCCACTTTCTCTTTGCTGGCACCACGTAGTCATACCGGCAAGATGACCAAACAACCTCCTGACAGGAGATTTCACTTGCTTCCCCCTGTACACTTTCATCCTCCCCAGGGTATCATCCATCACCTCGAGGACTACCGCATCCTCCTTCTCCTTCGGCAGGGAGGGAAGCTTCTGATTTATGATCATCTGCATAAACCTCAGGTACATACAGAAGCCTTCCTTCCCTTTCCCCTCGATGTTCTCCACCAGATAGGTGAAGATCATCTTGGAGAAGCTAAACGGATGTTCAGCACCAACGCAACATACGCGTTCTGCATTGGTCAGACAGCTCATCAAAATCTCCCTTTCTGGAAGCTATGCACTTAAGCAGCACGTGCGCAAGATATTTAAACTGGGGACAGAGGTTACTTTTGTTGAGTACCCCAGCATTTATGTCCCCAGAGTACTTGGCTCTAAGAAAGCATCCTCTGACTGTGAGGGGGTGTAATCGAGTCGGACAATCAGTGTCATCCCCCAACTGTAATACGATCCTCAGATCCTCCTCTGATATAGTAATAGCCTCTCCAAAGATGGTACTTCTGATGCAATGAGGCTCAGATGATCTATCGACTGTAGCGCCTTCCCAGAAGGCTTGCTGGATGGATCGATAAGGAGTACAAGGAGTAGATATGGCATGTGCAATCCTCGATCTCAGTAGAAATGTGATGATGCCAGAGAATCGGCAGCGTTTCTGGATGTCAAGTCCAGATGAGCACATATATTGTGCTTCGTGCTCATAATCCATCGACTCGCCATCTATTGCACAAAAATAGTAAACATTAGTACCATTGGCTAAGAAAGTCATGAAACCTTAAACTTGAAGAAAATCTTTTTGTCATGCGATTGAGATTGTGCGACTGAGTTCAGTCGTGCGATTGAACAGTGCGACTGGGTTTCAGTCGTGCGACTGATCCCATGCGTACCACTGAGTGTGCGACTGGGCTCATACGTATGTAACCTCATGCGGTTACACCAGTCGTGCGACTGAACTTCATACGCATGGTTCAGTCGTGCATTTAAGCATTTGAACCCTTCAGTCGTGCGACTGAAGTTCATCACTCTGTCCATTCGCATGATGTACTGACTGTTCAATTCAAAATCACTTTTTCACCATTTTTGAGTTTTAGACATCGTTATCTGGTTCATTTGACTCGCAACACATTCTTATACCACCTAACATCATTACTTTCGTTTGTTTGAGTCATTTAGGTAGGTTATTTAGTCACTTAAGTCTCGGTTCTTTTGCGAACCGAATGTACCGATTTTTTTCATCAAATTTAAAGTTATGGGAGTGCTTCTATACCGTAAATTACCTGTAGAGTCGATGTAGATGGTCAGTAATCAAGAAACGGGGGTTTTAGAGATCAAATGAAATTTTTGCAGAGTTGTGTTAAGTCGTGCGATTCAGGGTATTTTGAAGGTGGTGAGTCTCTGCGACCGACTCCCCCTCTATTTATACTAACCCTAGATTCAATCGTGCGCTGAGCTCATACGCACCTTCCAGTCGTGCGAGTGGGACTCAGTCGTGCGATTGGTTCAGTCGTCCGACTGAATCTCAGTCGCACCACTGACTCACTCATCCGCCCTTAAGCATCCGACTGGGCCAATCGTATGGGCCATTCGGTTGGATGGTCCATATTCATGGTCCATTCGTACGAATGGCTTCCATTCGTATGATTGGTCCATACGTATGGTCCATTCGTGCGAATAGGTCATAGTCATTAAATTTTCTCTGCCATTTGAATATTTAACTTTAAAACCTTTTAATTTCAGAAATTACGTTATGAGCATTTGATCATCTCAGACATGATCGTTTTAAATTTGTTTGTTTTCTTTTTTTTAAACACCGTGGTCTTCTCAGACATGACCCTTTTAGTGAGTTGATCCCTTACTGATTTTCCTGATGTAGTCCGACAAACAAAAAAACTACTAAAACCGACTAACTAAATAAAAAATTAAACTAAGAATCAAAATAAGAACTGTTTTTGCTTTTTGTGAGAGATAAGTCCTGAGATGGAAATCTACTGGATTTGGTTTCCGGAATAGACAGCTTCAACTTAGATTGACCACACCTGGACCAGCCAATTTGGAATCATACAGGCAAGTCAAATCATTTGGGACTTGTTTGTTAAATCTTTTGATGCTCTATTCTTGGTTTTCATCCAGAGTCGTTAGCAGCTTTAGGAAATCATACTGGAACTCTTAGATTACCACATTGATTTGAACTTTCAAGAATTGCAGCCACAATGATTGTCAATATGTTTGTCCTCTTAAATCCATACGCAGACTTTTGACACAGACTGGTGATAGATTTAGGTTTAATTATTTCAACTAACATTTGTGGATCCCACACTTATATGGTAATCAACATTCCTCAGGAGCTTTTGAGCGGTCTACGGTTATTTTTACAAGGAGAGACTATTCTTAGAGCTTTCAAGAGAAGCCAGTCCTCAGGTCAGTGCCATCGCACAGCAGAGAGGTGGCAAACAACAATGAATTCTAGAATATCTAGGTTATGCTTATCCTCAGGTCAGTGCCATCGCACAGCAGAGAGGCACACAACCTATCTCCTTGTTAGAGCAGCTTAATTTTATTTTGCACCAATGCACCAACACATACGTCATTAGCTTGATAGCATTTTTCTTTCATTTTTTTCTCGTGCTTTGTTCTGTTTATGGTCATCCGCACACATTTGTGGCTTTACATGCTCATTACCCCTTATTGGAATATTGTCGATTGTGTTACCAGTGATAAGATGGAAGCCCACAGTCAGTTGAACAACTTAGTTTGATCTTGAGATCACCAGTCAGTCTAATCATCTATTGTGTGGAATCAATCGACATATCAATTGTGGTCTAGCAACCTCTAGGTCTACTCTCATTGTGTTACCTTAGGAGTTACCAGTTTTTCTATCATCTTCCCTTTTATATTGCTTAGACTACACAGACTTATACCTTGAATTTTTGCACCTTTTCTAATTAAAATTTTTAAGTCCTCTTGACTTGTTCCTGTGTACTATCATATTCCAAAGAGTTTGAATCGGTATCACATATACGATCTACCTTAAATCAGCTTTCCACTCCTTCTCCCTCGTTTTTTTAATGTCTGTTTGTTATTCTCCCCCTAAAATACTAAAATCATAAACTGGTTTAATTATTTTAGGATTTTAATAGCCAGCAAAATAACATGAGTTAATTTAGACAGACCAAAATAACAAATAAAATAAAAGAAAACTTAACTAACCTACATCGGACTACACATGATCATCATCAGGAATAACATCACTTTTCTTTTTAACTCCGTTGACCTCTAGCAAATATTGAAAACGTGGTTTTTAAAGGCTTTAGTATAGAGGTCAACGCGTTGAAAATCTATTAATTTTTACCACATCAATTAAGTTCTTTTCAAAGCAGTCTCTTATGAAATGGTATTAATACTGATATGTTTGGTCTTAGGATGTTGGACCGGATTTTTAGTTACTGCAATTGCAGCAGAGTTATCAACACAAATAGGAGTAGAGGAGAATGTTAAACCGTAATCTCGCATTTGCTGTTGAATCCAGATGATTTGTGAACACAACTAGCAGCAGCAACATATTCGGCTTCACAGGTTGACAATGCAACCGATGTCTGCTTCTTACACTGCCAAGTAACTAGTCTTCTCCCAAAGAATTGACACCCTGCGGATGTAGACTTGTAGTTCATCTTGCAGCCTCCGTAATCTGAGTCACTATACGCAGTGAGCTCAAAGTCATCATCATGAGGGTACCACAATCCAAGTGTGGGTGTACCCTTCAAATAATGAAAAATCCTTTTGACCCCGATCAGATGGTTGACCTTAGGCTTAGCCTGATATCTAGAACATAAACATATAGCATACATGATATCAGGTCTTGAGGCAGTGAGATACATGAGGGATCCAATCATTCCTCGGTACATCGTGGCATCTACAAGATCTCCATTTTCATCAGGTGCTATGTCGTGATTCGTAGCCAGTGGAGTCCCAGCAGCAGATGCATTCTCCATGTCAACCGACTGAGAATGTCTCCTACATACTTGGTCTGATGTAGAAAGATCCCATTTGGTGTTTGATCCACCTGTAACCCGAGAAAGAACTTCATCTCCCCTATAGCACTCATCTCAAACTCTTTCTTCATAACTGCTTCAAACTCTTTGCATAACTCTTCGTTCTTTGAACCGAAGATTATGTCATCAACATAGATCTGTACGAGCAGTAGGTCGCCATCTTTTTCTTTAATAAACAGTGTGCAGTCAATGACTCCCCTGCGAAAGCCGTTTCACAAGATGAGTCGAGAGTTTCTCATACCAAGCTCGTGGAGCTTGATGAAGCCCGTATAAAGCCTTGTCGAGCTTGTAGACTCTATCCCGATGATAAGGATCTTCAAATCCCTCGGGTTGACTGACATAGACTGTTTCTCTGATTTCCCCATGAAGGAATGCACTCTTTACATCTAATTGATATACTTTAATCTTCA